>MU228447.1:401167-413863 GCA_018584345.1 Thuja plicata
CATACTCTTCCTAGATTAGAAGGCAATAGGTCGCCTTTAGTGGGTTTTATATGTTTTTCATGCTTTTACTAACCCCATATTGCTAAAACAATGATCTATTGAAGTGTTTGTGTCCATCTAACAGGTAACAAATATCACACACACAACAGGGACTATGACTGTGGAATAGATGATGGAACGAAAACTTCATAACATAGTGATGATTGACATACCTTCTTCACTCAGCTACTCAGAATTTGATGAAGTCAAGGACTGCCCTACAACCTATGATATATGGAAGAAATTGTAGGACATTCATGCAAGTGATGCAAACATAAAGAGAGCTAAAGCAGAAAGTCTAAGAGGACAATTTGACCAGATGAAAATGAAAGAAGGAGAAGATATCACAAAGTACAATGAAAGAATCAAGAAGATTGTAAGTTCTATTAGAGCAGGAGGTGGACTAATTGAAGATACTACAGTAGTCAGCAAGGTACTCAGAACTTTACTTCCTATCTATGATATTGAGTTTTAGCCATTCAAGAAGTGAGGTGCAGCAAAGACATTACTCTGGATACATTAGTGGGAAGACTTACAACCTTTGAGCTAGACAATTTTGACAACTATGTTGTTGGCTCTAGCAATTTTGAGTCTACATTCAAAGCCAAACTAAACCTTGGTAAGAAGGATAGATACTCTAAAGGAAAGCAAATTGAAAGTGACAGTGATGATGAATCTGATGATGAATATCTTGACATCATTGAAGCACTTCTTGCAAGAAGAGATGCAAAAGGAAAATATAGAGGAAAGATACCATTGATTTGTTTCTCATGCAATGAGGTTGGTCACATTGTTGCAAAGTTTCTAAAAAAGGAAGACAAGGATGAAAGGATGTCTAAAAAATTCAAAGGTAAGAAATATTTCAATAACCACAAAAGCTATAAGGATAAAGGCAAGAAGTCTTGTTATATTGCAAAAGATTCTGACAGTGATGAAGAAGAAGAAATGGTTTATATTGCCATAAAGGATGAGTCAGATGAGGAAGATGAAAAGACTGCACTTTTCTCACACATCAATAAAAATGATACTTGGATAATTGATAGTGGTTGTTCATATCACATGACTGGTGATAAGACAAATTTTGAACATCTTGAACACTATGATGGTGGAAGTGTCAATTTTGGGAATGTTGAACCTTGCCCCGTAAAAGGAAAAGGTTGCATTGTTCTGACAGAAGGAATCAAATGTGACAATGCTTATTGGGTTGAAGGATTAAGGAGAAATATACTCAGTGTAGCACAACTGAACAACATTGGCTTCAAGGTAGAATTCATGAATGGTAATGCCAAGCTCCTAGATGGTAAAGGGAACCTAGTTGGAACTGGCAGGCAAACAAAAGTTAATTTATTCTATCTTGATCTCACTGAAGGTTCATGCTTTATTGCACAAATAGAAGAAAGCTAGTTATGGCATAAAAGGTTGTGTCATGTGAATTTTGATAATCTGGTAAACATAAGAAAAAACAAAAGAGTCAGAGGTATTCCTATCTTGAAGAAACCTGAGTTAGAAACATGCAAACAATGTCAAATTGGAAAGATGAGAAAGACTAGCTTCAAGAGAAAGAATTAAAATACAGTTGAAGTATTGGAATTGGTACATAATGATCTTTATGGACCAATTAGAACAACAAGATATACTAGAGAAAAATATTTTATTCTATTTTTTTATGATCATTCCAGAATTATGACTGTCATGTTTCTCAGAGAGAAATCAAAAGCTTTTCAGAAATTCAAGTGGTATCTTACTAGAGTTGAAAAATAAATAGGAAAGAAACTAAAATGCCTAAGATCTGACAGAGGAGGAGAATTCATCTCTAATGAGTTCAATGAATTCTACAATGAAAGAGGAATCAAAAGATAGGTATCTTCTCCTGGTACACCATAGAAAAATGGAATAGCAGAAAGGAGAAACAAATCCACTATGGATTGTGCCAGAACCTTAATGATTGAAAAGAATGTTGCTACCAAATACTAGAAGGAGGCCATCAATACTACAGTGTTCACCTTGAACAGAGTTCAACTGAAGAAAGGTAGTAATCAAACACCTTTTGAATTATGGTATGGCTATAAACCTAATGTTCATTATTTTAAAGTATTTGGAAGTAGATGCTACATCTTGAAGGAAGAAAGAAATGGGAAACTAGATGCAAAAAGTGATGAAGGAATATTCCTAGGTTACTCATGTAAAAGAAAAGCATACAAATGTCTGAATCTTACTACTCATAAATTAATAGAGAGTGTACATGTCAAGGTTGATGAGTTTGCAGAAAAATGTGAAGAGAAGAGCAATAAAGATCCTAAAGACTACAGAAACTTTGTATATCATGAACCTGATACTACACCTATGACTCAACCAATGGCGATGTGACAACATATACTGACACAAATTGTACTACCTGAGTTACAAAATGTGCCACAAGAACTACTAGTAGAAGGACCCGAGTCATAGAAAGAGGGACCTGAGTCACAGAGTGAAGGACCTGAGTCTCAGACAGATGGACCTGAGTCACATTCAAAGGGACCCAAGTATCAGACAGAGGAACAAGAAATAATGTTTAAGAATGACAGACCTAGTGGATCAAGTCCAAAATCTAGATTGAAGGTTCCAGTACTTTACAGATACGTGAAAAGGAATCATGCACCTGAGAAAATAATTGGAGATCAGACAGAAGGTGTAATGACAAGAAAGAAACTAAAAGGTACATGCTTACTAAGTGAATTTGAACCTAGAACTATTAAACATGCATTGAATGATGAAAGTTGGATAGAGGCAATGAATGAAGAAATTGAGCAAATTGAGAAGAACAAAAACTTGGACTCTTGTACCTAGGCCAAAGGACAAGAATGTGATTGGAACCAAGTGGGTTTTCAGAAACAAGATGGGTGAAAATGGGAAAGTTTCTAGAAACAAGGCTAGAATAGTTTGTAAAGGATATGCTCAAGAAGAGGGTATTGACTATGGAGAAACTTTTGCTCCTATTGCAAGACTTGAAGGAGTTAGAACTCTTCTGGCATATGCTGCACATAAAGGATACAAAGTATATCAGATGGATGTGAAGTCTACATTTTTTAATGGAATCCTAGAAGAGGAAGTCTACATTGAACAACCAGAAGGCTTTATTGATCCCAACAGAAGAAATATGGATTGCAAGCTACACAAAGCATTGTATGGACTAAAGAAAGTGCCCAGAGCCTAGTATGAAAGACTACATAGCTATCTAATAAGCATTGGATTTTAGAGAACCAATGATAACAGTAGCCTTTACATCAAAGAAGGACCACATAACAAGATATTGTTAGCAGAGATATTTGTTGATGACATATTATTCACTGGTTATGGTGACCTATGCAAAGCATTCTCTATAGCTATGAGAAAATAATTTGAAATGTATATGTTTAGTTAGATCAAATTTTTTGTTGGTTTACAAGTACATCAAATGAAGGATGGTATCTACATTACTCAATAAAAATATATCAAGGAGGTACTCAAGAAATTTGGTATGAAAGATTCCAAATCTGTTGGAACACCCATGTATACTGGACACATACTATCTAAGTATGATGATTCAAAAGAGGTAGATCAGACCAATTACAGATCCATGATTGGAAAATTGCAATATGTTGTGCACACCAAACCTAATATAGCATTTGCAGTTGGTATTGTTGCAAGATTTTCAGCTAATCCCATAGATAATCACCTAATGGAAATCAAAAGAATTATGAGATATTTGAAAGGTACTGAAGACTATGATTTATGGTATGAGAAAGGTGGAAACTTTGATTTAAAAGAATTCACTGATGTTGATTGGGTTGGAAGTGTCGATGATAGGAAGAGCACCAGTGGTGGAGCTTTCTTTCTTGGAAAAAGGTTAGTGTCTTGGACTAGCAAGAAACAAAATTGTATTTCTCAGTCTAAAGCAGAGGTAGAATATGTTGATGCAGCAGTGAACTATTCTAACATCATATGGATCAGGCAGTTGTTGTTAGGAATGAAGGAAGAGATAAAAGAACCAATTATTATCTACTATGACAACACCAGTGCCATTAAAATCTCAAAGAATCCTGTGATGCACACCAAAACCAAGCATATAGCAATAAAATATGACTTCTTGAGAGAATTAGTACAGAATAGTTAAGTAAGGTTGGAATATGTAAACACCAAAGAAAAATTTGTAGACATATTCACCAAACCCTTACCTAAGGATGCATTCTTGTATCTAAGAGAAAAACTAGGGGTACTTTCCCTACCTGAAGATCACTAAAATATAGTTTAGTAATGCATCAACCCGAGCGATAGTGAAAATCTTCTAGTTGATGCAGACATATTAGAGCCCATTGCAGATGAATCAGTACATTCAGGTACATTACAACTTCAAAGAGAAATAGTATTTATGGAATTGGATTCTTTGGCATCTTTTGTCAAAGAGGGAGAGTTTTCTATAATACATAAGAATCATAATGAAACTAAGGACATTGTTAGAGGGAGAATCAGAATGAATCTGAAGACATTAAAGAATTTTTTTGTTGCTCCACAATTCTTTGTATTATGACATGATGTGTTGCCATCAATGCCAAAGAGGGAGATTGTTGAAGACAATTATTCAATTGTGTATTGTCATTGATGTAACACATGTACTTACACTTGTGCAGTTGTTTTACACTAATGTCTACATTTAGACTGAGCATAGTTGGTAAACAGAATGAGTTGAGGTCGGGCATTGAAGAAGTTTAGTGTTGACCAAGTTCACTCGGGCATTTCAGTCTTGGTCAGGCATTCAGTTGCAGCCAACTAACAGTGATTTATATTATGTAATTAAATAGTTATATGAGGCCGACTATATTATGATTTATCATTTAGAGTTTATTCAAGCTGCCTTGACAGGGCTTACCATGTATTTATGAAAGGTCAAGTTTGGATTGAATGAAGTGTTGTTGTTATCAAAAAGTGTGGAAGCGAAAGCAAAAGATAGAAGTGTGGAATTCTGGGACATGAAGAGTGAAGGAGAAATCATATGGGATTTTGATTAAGTACAGAACACTCAGAGATGCAATAGAATATATTATCAGTAAGGATCCAGTTATAATCAAGCAGAGATCTGAATCAGCAAAGATAGTTGCTTACACATACAGGACAATCCATTGTTACTAGTTACATTGGTGGTTTCCCCATATTGGGTTTCCATGTTAAATCTTGGTGTCATATGTGTACTTGTTACTTGTTTTATGTTTTACTTTTCTACACATAATCACTAAAGTATAATTACATTAAAAGATTGCTTTGACACCCGAGTTACAGAAGGAACACCCAAGTAATAGTATTAAATTATTTAGACATCTAAGGGATAAGAATTTGTTTTGGAGTAAATGATTCACCCCTCTCCTCTCAGTTACTTATCTCATTTCCAACAAACCAATCCCACTGGTGGGAGTTTCCATGAGGAAAAGGAATAAGGTGAATGTTGGGAATCCTAAGACATATGTTTGCAAAAAATCATCTAGATGGCACCAGGAACAAGAGTGCCTTCAGAATATAGCAGATGGTACACAAAAAACCATCACTAAAATTTGTTCTCCCAATAAAAAAATAAAATTATCTCCTGGAATATGAGGGGGCTTAATAGTCTCCATAAATAAGCTATTCTTCAGAATTTCATGAGGGACCATAAGATGGATATTATTCTCATACAGAAGACAAAGATATCTGAGTAAAAGATGGAAAAGATTAAGTTGTTCAAAAGTTGTGGGGTCTCTAGAAGTAGTTCAGATGGAGCTTCTGGAGGTACTATTATCTTTTGGAATCTCAACTATATTCAAATGGACAGAAGCAAAAAAAAAAAATGGCACAAAGAGAAATGAAACCTAACAAAAACCAAGGGAAATAAACAACACATAGCAAAATAAAAGGAAACAAAACAAAACAAAAAATAGAGGAACCCAAGAGCCTTCCTGGAACTCAAAATGCTGAAAGGGAGTACTGCAAAAAACTTCACTCTGTCACCTAAGCACTCCACCAGAATCATCGAAGACACCTCTACACCTTCTAGCTCAAACTTCTCATCTCAGAAAATAAATTGCTTTGCTCTCAAGATAATTTTCCAGAAGGTAATTAGTTTGCGGTAAGTGTAAAATTGACAAGGTAAAAGGCCCTAAATAAGGCCTGGTAGAGCGCATTATTTATCAAAAGTAATTTCTAGAAACACATAGAAAACCAAAGTCTAGACCCTGGAACACCTAATGGTCATTCACCTACGAGAGAACAAGAATGGTCACCAAGTCTCAAAGATCTGAAACCACCAGCTTGGGAACGACACTTTGGGAAATGTTTCCTGAAGAAAAAAAAGGACACCAAAGAAAGACAAAGACCAAAAAAGGCCAAAGGCCCAAAGAAACAAAAACCAAACTGAAAGCGAAAAGAAAGGGAAATAAAAGAAAAAGGGGGACCTAATATTTTGCACACAAAATGTAGAGATGGGTATGCAGGGCATAAAAAATGGTGACTCACTAGGAAAAATTCCTCATACATTTGAGAACTCCTAGAACTCTAGTTAAAACAATGAGGATCTAGTCATCATCAGAGAAGTGACATCACGACATGACTTTGGGGGTCTGAGAAACTTATTATAATTTAGATGTTGACCTTTTCCAAAGTTATGTATTTTAGGCTTCAAATAAGGGGGTGGAAGTAGAAAACATCCAGAGGAAGAAAAAGAAACCACATTGTCATAGCAAAGTTGGTTCTTGATGGGTTCCTTTCTGTTCTTTGAGTTCTGGACCTTTCGCTCTCCAACTCCTCTTTTTTCATGTGGATAGGAGAGGGGGTACTTCTTTCGCCAGGGACCTCAAGCTTAGATTGTTACCATGGTGGTACTTCTTTCACCTCATCATCCTTTTGATTACTAAGTGGGAAGGAAAGATCCAGCCTGGAAGACATTTTCATATTACTTATTTTTTGTTAGGCGCTTCTCGTAGAGAGTGTGGATGATCTATCCCTCTCTGGACCTTTGTCCTCTTAATTTAAGTCATTTCCCTTTTTAAAATGATAGCCAATATTTTTTCTTCTAAGGAGAAACATCAATGTCTGGTTCTAGTGAAGATTATCCAGCGCTTAAAGCCCTATGTTAAGAGTCTCCCAAATGAGGATAGGACCAACCTTCATTCAATGCCTAGTTCCAGACAACTAAAAAGTGCAATGAGAATCTCTCAGCTTGCATATTCATTATGTTGGCAAAACATTGGGGCCCAAAAAAGAAAGGAGACCAAAAATAAAAGGACAATGAAGCAAAACAAAAAGGACAAAATGAGGGTGAAGGCCCCCAAAACCATTTACAAGGGAGGGTGTCTCAGACCAGAACACCTAAATTCTATTTACAAATGGTATATATATGTGATACATCTCCCTCTGGAGAGTACATTCTTCCATGTCACTCAAAGTAATTCTTGAGGAACTATCCATTGACGGGTAGTGGGACAACTTCTCTAGTTAAGGAATTGAGACGGTATGTGTTGGCCCCACAGATTTTAGATATTTGGTAGAACCCAAGACAGAGCCTATGGAACTTACTAGGTTTTTCCTTCTTCTCCCAGGCCTTATCCCACAAGAGAACTAGGTCTAAAGTCTTAAAATCCTTGTATTGGGCTTTTTTTTCAAACCTGTGTTTGACCATAGTTTGGTGCTTTGCAAAATGTTACAATGCATGGTCCCTCTTCTCCTCCAATTGTAATAGGTTGAGGAGGTGTACTTTAAAAAATTTATTCCATTCATTAAACTCTTGCATGAACTGTAGGACTAGAATCTATAGGTTTATTGGGAATAGTGGGTTTAGGCCATATAATAGATGAAATGGGGAAGTTCCTAGAGCGTCCTTAATTCAAATGTGGTCTGCCCATAGGTAAAACCTTAGTTTTTGGTGCCAATCTTGGGGGTTCTTCTTGAGAAGGTGTTTGATCACTTCTAAAAGGTTCTTGTTAGTGTATTTTTCTACCCTATTACCCTGCAGATAGTAATTACTAGAAAACTTGAGGGTGACACTCCTATCATAGGCACAATTCAACAAATGAGTAGAGGAAAATGTTGGGTCGTTATTACACACTAGGGAAAAAGGCATTCTGAACCTTGTAACTATGTTTTCTTTAATGAAACTGATTACGAAATCTGCCATGTTATTCTTGCATGGTATAGCTTCAATCCATCAGGTGCAATAATCTGTGGCAGTTAAAATGTACTGATGGTTTACGAATGAGTTAGGATTTATTTCTCTGATAAAGTCAAATGCCTATTGGGTGAAAGATATTGCCTCAAATATAGGTTGGAGAGGATTTTCCATATTTCACACATGTGAAGCGACAGTTTGAAAATTGTGGAACTTCCTCACGTGCACGTAGACATCCTTAAAAATGTGGGGCCAATAGTACTCAGCCCAGAGGATTTGATAGGTGGTTGCATCTGCTGACCCGTGTCCAATTTTGAAATGATTGTGGAACTCTTCTATCATTTGTGTGGCCTCTTCTTAGTCAAGACATTAAATGTAGACACCTTCATGATTCCTTTGAAAAGAGTCTCATTCTTAATCATGAAATGTGTGCTCTTTAGCTGGAGATCCCAATTTTTACTACGGATAAGCCCTTCTGGGCACTGGTTATTCAGCAGAAGGTGCACCAATTCTACATACCAGAGGTCTTTAGTAATGGATTGCACAATGTAAGCATGACATCCATTATGTAGATTGGTCTCAGCCATAGCTTTGCATAGTCCTTGTCCCCAGAAAAGTTTCATAGGTCACATTTTCAAATCATTTTCTTGGAGGATGGTCATCCACTTTCCCTGACATTCACCTAATTCACTTTGAAGTAGTAAATATTTAGCAGCCTCGTCAGGGAGGATGGCATGCACTTTGCTATGGAGGATGTAGTGTCAAAACTTCTTGGTCGCCTGAACTAGGGCAAATGCTTGTTTTTCTAGAGGTTAATATTGTACCTCTACATTTTTAAAGGGGGAGCTCATAAAAGTGATGTGTCATTTTTCCCCTTCAACCTTTTGGGTCAGCACAAATATAGCAGAGTGAGTGGAGGCAAAATAATATATGTGAAATGGGAGGGAATAGTCCAGACTAGCCAGGACTAAGGCCTCTGTGATAGCTTGCTTGATCTGGATAAAATCTTTTTTTTCCTTCAAGCTCCACTCTATTTTGGTACCCTTTTCATCATATCATTTAGAGGCTTTACAACCTCAGCAAAACCAGTGATGAAATGTCAGACAAAGTTGATATTTCCAAAGAATACCCACATTTCCTTCTTACTACCTGGCATTTACAACTTTAGAATCACTTCAACTCGCTCAGGTTTGATGACTATGCCCTTTTATGAGACAATGTGCCCTAAAAAGTTTCCTTTGGTAACCTCAAATATGTTATTCTTTGGGTTGAGGGATATATCGAACCGGCAGCACCACTCGCAAATCTTGGCAAGATGGGCCAATTGATCACACCTTTCTCGAGAGAAAATAGTCAAATCATCCATGTAGATGATTATGCATTTATTGACCAAGCCTTCAAAGGCAATGTCTGTGGCCTTCTAGAATGTAGCCCCAACATTAATTAACCCAAAGGGCATTCTTCTGTAGGCAAACGTTCCCCACTTGGTGGTGAATTTTGTTTTGGTTCTATCTTCAAATTTGATAATGACCTAGTTATACCCAGAATGTCCATCCAAAAAGGACATCATCTAGGAACCATTAACAATTTGTAATACCTCATCTAAAGAGGGGAGAGGATTATTATCCTTCTTAGAGACTTTATTCAAGTTCTGGAAGTCCACACACAGTCGAATCTCCTCATTTTTTTTCTGGACTGGGACTAAATTGGTCACCCAAGTGATATGTCAGATTGGAAAAATTATATGGGTGGCCAATAACTTATGAACCTCCTCGTGAATGAGGGGCTCAATTAGGGGATTCACTGATCTTTGTTTCTTCTGGAAAGGTTTAGTGTCCAACTTCAGGGGGATGGTGTGTGTCATGATAGAAGTATTGTATGTCTTGAGATCCTAATACCCCTCATGTAATTACATCAATATATACTTAGAGGACTGGGAGAATCTTATCTTTCTTGTCTGGGGAGAAAGAGATACCAATATGGATGAACTTTTCTTCAACGTCTATCCTGATATTCACCTTTTCATATTTTCCCCCTTCGAGGGTTTGAGATGTTCTATTTTTAGCTCGTGGGTCAGAGTCAAAGATACGTTCAAGGGAAACCATCCCCTTTAGGATAGTGTTGGTGGACAGATCAAGGATTCTATCCTTGCTTTCTTCTTGCCTAGTATCATCATGTTCTTCTTCTTCCATGATTTGGTCTTCCAAGACACCCATGTTCGCCATAAAGGCGAGTGTAGACACCTAAATTTGATTAAACATATTTAATTAAATTTAGTGCCTTTCTAGAACATTATTGATTAAATAATTACATATTTATTTAATTTATTTATGTTATCCCCTAGCTCAATTAATTCAATTAATTATCTATAGTCCAATTAATTATTAAATGACAACCCATAGTCTAATAATTAATTAAATCCCTTTTTCTCTATTAAGTTAAATGAATATATTTATTTGTTTAACTTAACTCATAAATCCCCTTTTATCCCACTTGTGAATTAAATATTCTATTTAATTCAATTTGAGCACATGGCTCCTAACTTTAACCCCTAAACTAACCATGCTCAACCACTTAACCCATGGTTCCAACTCAACCCAACCCATTCACACATACTAACCCTTCCTTATTATTTAATTAACCATAATTAACTAATTAACCCCTCCCCTCATTCTCTATCCTCCCATCACATCTTCCTAATCACCCCACTTGCCTTCTAAGCCTAAGCCTAATCACTCCCTAAGCATGTGCACAATCCTAATCTAAGGATTAAGAACTCAACCCCAATCCCAAAGTAAACTCTCATGTCACATTTCTCAAATCCCCAACCATATGCATTTAATTCTTCCTTAAATGCTCTTACATCCCTCTTACACTCTTCATCCATATCTTACATCTTTGTCCCCTCTCACATCTCACAAAATGGTCACATTCCTCCATTCTTCCAAACCTCTCTCCTTGTGACACTTGTCACAATGAGAGGCATTTGAGAAAGCACAATCTATGTGCTCTCTCTCAAATGCATCTTGACCCTTCCTCAAGTTTGTATCTTAACCCTTCATTTATCCCTCCATTTGCCTATAAAT
The DNA here is from genome assembly GCA_018584345.1 of Thuja plicata. Taxonomy (NCBI): domain Eukaryota; kingdom Viridiplantae; phylum Streptophyta; class Pinopsida; order Cupressales; family Cupressaceae; genus Thuja; species Thuja plicata. The sequence continues at coordinate 412,442 of MU228447.1, forward strand.
TGAGCCCTTCACTCTTCCATTTTCATCCACCTTTTATGCATTGTTACCATGTCATTTTGAAGAGAAAAATCCATCAGCATAGCCTTATAATGCCAAATTTCCAACTCATCCATTTAATCTTGAGCAACTCATTTGAGCACGTATCCAATTTACTTGGACAAATCCATTCAATAAAAGAGGCTTCTTGGGTTTTGTAAGAGGTTTGCACCACTTGTTTATTTCATATTTTCTTTGGTACAATCTTATATTTTGTATTGATTAGTATATTGAATGATCTTAAATCTTGATTGTGTTCCTTTGCTATTTCTATTTCATTATATACATTTTGTCACGCCCGGTGGAACCCACTTCATGGGTCATTTCTATTATATCATTTTATTTTCTTTATAAACTAAGCAAAAAAATCTAATGTTTCTTGTTGTTTGAGTTTTTGTGCAAGGTTTTTAGTTTTTTGCAGATTGGAGGAGCTAGAGCCAGCATTCACGCCATCAAATTTGCAAACAAAATCAATACAGCTCATTTTTAGGCCACCCGCAGGATCGCCAACTAGACTCACAGGAATGAGGTGTTTGTCCATGGGGATGAAATCCTGTGACCCTGCAGACTGACAGAGGTTGAGACCCTATTTTTCTTATTTTCTATCTTTTTCTTCATTTCAACAGACCCGCAGAAATGCGTTCTTGACTCGCGGGTACGCGTTCTCTATTTTTTAAAGCCTTAAGGCTATTAAAACACATGTCATTTCACTTTGAAAGTCTACATAATCTCAGTCAAACTCCCATGGGATTTCTCTTTGACCTTGCGGGAATGCGCGTTGACTTCGCGGGATTGATTGCTAGACTTGCGGGAACGTTGTTTTATTGATTTCGTACTTTGTTTTGTGTAGGTCATGGGAAGGTTTCTTGGAGTCACAACTTATCTATTAAAATCAAATGAAATCACTCACTAGTTTTGGATAAAATTAAATGAACTCACACTTTGATTTGGTGCTTTAAAAATCTTGGTTTAAAATGTAACCAAAATCTTTCATTTGGACTTAAAATGAACTCATCCAATCTTGAATGCCTTAAAGAATTGAATCTAAACATTTCATTTGTTGAACTAAAATCAATCAATCAAACACACAATCTTGAGTGCCTAAAGAAAATTGAACAAGCAATCAAACACATTAATTTTGGGCTTAAAAAGAACATTCACAAAAATCTTGAATGCACTAAAGGAAAAGAACCAACTATTTTACAATTCAAAGTATTTTTCCCTTCTTCAAACAAAGAAAAGAACCTTGCATGTTAATCACTGTTGGAAATATGGATGGAGTAACTGAGAGGGGAGGGGTGAATCAGTTACCACAAAAATAAATCCACAAGTCCCTTAGATGTCTTAAATATATATTGTTGTTACTCGGTAGATTAACTTATCATT
>MU228447.1:427017-442755 GCA_018584345.1 Thuja plicata
ATAAGGAGGTAAGGAACAATACCATTGTAAAGCCTTATCTCAAAAGGTTCTAGAAAATAATTTAGCTAAAATCCTATGGTCATGAGCATAATCACTACAAAGGATTTGAAATGTTTTAACATGAGTAGTAGGATCACCTTTACCATTATAATTCTCAAGACAAGGCATATCGGCTTGCTGAGGGACAGTAGCACGAATGATGTCTAGGGATAAAGGACTACCCATGTCACATGTAGGAATGCTAAATTCTGATTGAGTTAAAGATGCAAGTTGTTGTTGTAAAGATGACACAGTTTGAGCCAAACTAATAATTTTAGAATCATTAGAGGAAATAGGTGGCATAGCAATATTAGGAACACTAGGAAAAGTGTAAGAAGTAGTAGGAATAGAAGACACAACCGGGGGAACATTAGGAACCACAGTTGGAAGAGGATTAGTATAAGTAAAAGGCACACTATGATATGAAGGTTGTGAGGTAGGTAAAGATACCGGTGGAACACTCACAGGGATAGGTACGCTTGGGAGAGAAGTTTTTATCAAAGGAGGAGTGTAAGTAGGCATAATAGGTAGAGGAATAGAAGAAGGTCCTACACTAGTGACAATAGGTGTGAATCCTAACTCTTGAGCCTCTTGAGCTAAATGTTTAACATTCAAATTCACAAGATGAGTAATACTACGCAAGAAATTAATACCATGATCATTATCACAGAGGACTTTCTTAAGAGCCTCTATAACTTGGATAGAATCTTGATTATGGTTTTCTTGGATAAGCCAATTTCCCATTTATTCAAGTTCGGTTGAAAGGTTTTGCACTTGTTCAGGAGGAACTCTTAAAGCATCATCTTCATCATGAGATTAGTGAGAAGAGTTATGCTCCATAGAACGATTGGAATCATGAGTTATCAAATTATCATCCGGGATCCTAAGGAAAGGAGAGGAAGACTCAGGATCAAAGGAACCCATAATTCTATGGCTTCTTCTAACCGGGATACTATAGGTAGGACTAGAGGTAGTAAATCTCATACACCAATACAATGCCAATGAACTAACACCAAATTTTGATTTATTAATTTTAAATTTAATTGAAATAAAATGCAAGATCTAACATACACAATGTAAATCTAACACCAAAAAGAAAGAGTTGTCTATCGCGGGTTCACCAAAATGTAAAGGGGTGAAAAGGGGATAAGGAGATTGTTTATTAATTGTTGTTTGATTTTCTTAGAGTGTGTTGAGTTCCTTAACCCTACTTTACATTTAATTGAATTTGATTGATTGTATATTGCAATTGTGATTAAGGAGAAGATAAGATGTTCCACCTTTATCCCCAAATGCACAAATGAAAGACCCAAGTTGATCAACCCAAAAGAGGGATTAATGCACAAATGAATCAACCATTCAGAAAAGAGAACAAAGAGGGAGATCTTAAATTTTGTTATTTGAATATATAGATATGATATATGATAGTAATTGAAGAAATAGGAGAAATGTACTAACCTTAAAGAATTACAAATCAAAGAATACTATTTTATGAGGTTTGTAGACTATTTCTGGAAAAAATGAAGCATGATCCGGAACTAGAATGTAGAGACAAACAAAACCCAGAAATATTTTTTTGATCCAACACTGTCTTATGAAAAAGGTCAACCTTGACCCACAAATGTCAACCCTGACCCAATAATGTTGACCTTGACCTACATAGGTCTAATAGAGAAACTGTTTGCAGAGCCCGACAGAAAGCCAAAAAGGGTATCCAGATCTGAATCCAAATCTGCAATCTTGAACCTGTACCTACAAGAAAAAGAGGTTTGTTTGTTGGGGGGAGGGGTTTTCCTTGGTTAAACCCTAGTTTTGGAATTAACCTCAAATATATGTAATTGAAATTGTAGAAATAGACAAAGTAAATGCATAAATTCACCTTGTTTGAAAAAGTCCTTGTGGAGGATTCAAATCCTTGAGTCCACAAGTATGTATGCACCAAATATGTAGAATGTAGAATAGTAGGATGTCTTCAATCTCTTTCTTGTAGATCTCTAACACCGAGTCTTGAATGGTTTCTTAAATTTGGAACAGGCTTGGAAGAAGGTGGATGGAGAGATCACCAAAAGGGCACTATGTAGCTTGAATCCTTGAATGGCCTCCAATGGATCTCTTTCATGAAAATGGATTCTTGAATGCTTGAGATTGGATGAATACTTGCTTCAAATATTTCTCCTTAGCTTTCTTGGACTTCACTTGATAATGCTCTTTAATTGCTCAAGGATGCTTAGGCTTCAATAGAGGACTTAGAGAAAATGAGGGGAGAAAGGCCCCCTTTTATATGAAACTAGGGCACAATCTTCTAAGGAGGCTGACATAGGATAATTAAATTCCCATTAAAGCCTTTACCCCTGGGAGAGGACCTATATTAAATATAATTTAGGAATTGAGGCTTCAGAACCCAAAACAGCTAACCCGAAAGCGGGAAATAACTTTTGCAAAGACTGACATCTAGAAACTGCAAGACCCTGAAGTTTGAACCATGGGTCAAGGTCAAGGTCAACCTTGACCTAGGTCAGGGTCGGGGTCAACATAGACCCAAAAGGTAAACCCTAATCTTGAAGTCCAGAATCTCAGGTCTGCAGACCAGAATGCAAAAATTAGGCTGGAAGGAAGTGGAAAGAAGGATAGAATAGGGGGAAAGCCAGGTCTACATCAAGAACCCATTCAAGTCACTTGTCATGACCCCAAACCACTTACTCAGAAGGCTAAACAAGTCTACAATGGAAGTGCTTCCATTTTCCAACTATACACATCCCCTTTTGAGTTTCTTAGAATCTACATATTAATCAACCCCATCTTTAGGCATCCTCAAAACTAATAATTGTTTTAGGATAATCCCATTTCCTTTTGCAACCTTATCACCTTGATCAAAAGGTTGGTTCACATCGACAGATAATCTCATACACAAAACACCACAAGTCTTTCCTAGGTAGAAAATCACATCCACTTGATCTTACACTAGGGAAAGCAACCCGTAATCCTTGGATGCACCAAATCATCCTTAATCCTTAGGAGTATACTCATCATCCTAGATGCATCATCTTGAATCCTAATCCTAGCACCATCATCCTTAGCTTTATAGGAACATCCTTGCATTGCATATTCCATCTCACATCCCCTTAGGGTAATCATTTCATGCCACCTACAACACGATCCACTAAGAAGAGGAAGGGCATGGACCCTTATCTTGCAGCTAGTTCATCCAAGTCAACAAATGACAACACTAACAACATGGTCTCCTTTGCTCCTCGGCACAACCAACAAATTGATTACATCTGGGTGGACACAAATGAGGCTCCCACAGTGAGCACTATGGAAACATTCATGCACCATCTGGGACATGCTCACACAATCAGTGCCATCCTAGGGTACAAAATCCACAACATACTTGAAAGCATTCGGCAAAAAGGAATCCAACTACCACCAGGAATCATACCTATGCTAGTCACACAATCCATGGCACTCCCAGGCGAGATCCCTTATTTAGTAAGACATGAGGTTTTTAATCCCATATAAAGAGTAATACAAGTGAGATCTCTCATATCATAGATGATGCAACCTTCCATCCCCCCATCTATAATGCACACCACACTGCAATTCACCCTGTTTTCAGTCATGGGAGATCCGACTCCTAATCCACCATCAGTAGTGCAATCAGTACCCCCCATTGTCACCCAAGAACCACGACCAATCCAACCTACAGTCGCTCAAGAATCACAGCTAGTTCCACCCTTTGTAGCACAATTCCCATAATTGGTAATCAATACCCGGCAAACCAGCATTCCACCAGTCACTGTGCAACCCATCCAAACCACATCAACCAGCTCACAACCAAAAAGCACACAAACCATCACCACCATGATACCTACCTCCACTCCACTTTCCATACCCACATTGCATCAGCAGTAACCACATTTCACTATAGGCATGCCGCTCACGGGAGCTTATAACCAGCCTCTATTTTTACAAGGGCCCACTTTCCAAGCTCAACCAGTAGCATGATCATAATATCCTACAATGCTTCTTTCAAAAATGCAATTCAATCCAAACCCTCTACCACAAGCTTCCCAAGTTACACAGGCTACACAAACGCTCCATCTTCCACTTGGAACTACTCACAAGCCACCATGCAAGCCTTGGGTATCCCCACATAGACGTAAAGCACCAATCCACATGCCTCTCAAGCACAACAAATATTCACCAACCCTTTTGTCACCATGCAATCCATCATCCAACCCATCTTGCAGCAACAACTGCAATAGCATAACACAAACACATTTGCATCCTAAATGAAACAACAATAACCTAACCCCTTCATAGTTGCACAACCCATTTCCCAAACTATCCAATAGCCACAAGCACATATGCAAGGGGAAAATCTCTTCACCACCCAATCTATCTATCAACCACAAGCACAGACACAGGGGTAAATCCCTTCACTACATAATCACTGCAGTAGTTTTCTAACCCTTTTGCTAGCACGCATAATGTCATCCCACCCACTCAACAGTAGCAAACTAACTTCATCAACTCCCTAGCCATGCCATCTTCAGTTGCATCCCAAGTCGTTCCACCTCTACAATAGTCAAGCCTCCCCGCTAACATCAATTACCCCGCTACACATACTAGAGACATTCTTCCACAACACACCTATCCTACCTATCTCAACACCGTAGCACAACTACCTTACATAGGTGCAACACATACTCACCCCATCTACCCTTTATCTCAGCAAGCATAGACCTACTATTAGCTGCTGCTACAATAACATTAGGCATCGCCATCCAATCTGCAACAATATCTCACTCCAGAATAGTTACCACCGCAACAACCTGTCTATGCTGCTCATCAGTATCCCTATCCTACACCACAGTATCCTCCACAAAATCCCCTATATTTTCTAGCACCATTTGATCCATATCACATCCAAGGAACCAATGCAATCGGAGTTAATAACCCTCCCCCATAAATCAATCAGGAATGCGAGGATATGAAGAGTTCTCTCAAGGAGCTAAAGGCATGGACTAAGGTTAAGACATTCAAGTTTGAAGAGCTGTGTCCCTACCCATTTGATCGATCTATCACTGCTATACCCTTCCCTGAGCACTTTGAGACACCCAAGTTTGACAAATATAGGGGAGGGGAGACCCTGTTAACCACGTCAAAGAATTTTACATGGCATTCCAAGAAGTGTCTTACAGTGATAATTTCCTCATGTGTTTATTCCCTAAGATCTTGGGAGGAACCACTCTTGAGTGGTTTTATAAATCCTCTAGGCACAATTTCCACATTTGCAGAATTATCAGAGAAATTTGTGGCCCAATATGCACACAACATCGAGAAAGAGATCTCCCTCTTATACTTATGTAAATCCAAATAGAAAGGAGGGGAAAGCTTGGTAGATTACCTACAACATTGGTAGGGACTCACTATGATATTGTCGTATCCACCTTGAGAGAAACATCTCGCTACAATCTTCATTAAAAATCTCCATCCCAAACTAGCCCATCACATGCGCATGAGCTGCCTGCAGATTTATCAAGAAATTTGAGGGAAAGGCATGGATCTTGAATGGGGTCTCATAGAAGATGGTGTCATCAAGCATTACAAAGAACCCCAGCCTGACAGAAACAATGATGATCGATCACAGTACTAGAATAAGAACAAGAATGCAGTCACTGATGGAGCCACTAACACCAAACATGTTCTGGTCATGGTGTCCAGTCCCAATGCACCTACCCAAACCTATCAGCAAGCACCACCAGTATACCCTCAACCCCCTCCCATGTATCAACAACCCACTCCAACATATCACCAACTGGCATACCAGCAAAACATATGCCCCCAGGCAACAACTATCTATCCCCCTCCATGGACATCATATCAACCCAACTACCAAGCTCTTGTGAACCAGACAAACACTATATCAGTCCCACATGGAAAACCAAGGCCTCACACCCATAATGCACCACAACACACATTTACCCCCTTGAGTGAACCCATAGATGTCATCTGCCACAAAATAGCCAAGGCTAACCTAATCGTGTACCAAAAAATGCAACCATTTGATGACTCAACACCTAAGCCTACATGGTACAAAGATAGAAAATACTGTGATTACCATCATGTTAAGGGAAAAACTACCATCAAATGTATGAAGCTAAAGGACTACATCCAAGACCTCATCGACCGTGAAGAGATCAAAGTCGAATCTCTTGCCCAACCATCACCAAATGTCGGTCTTAAAATCTATCAAATTGCATTTTGTAAACACACCTCTGGTAAAGGGCCAGACAACCCCGCTCAACCCTCTGACCAAGGGAAGAGCAAGCAAGGAGAAAATGCCAACAAAAAGTATTATAAAAATGCATACATCAACTAGGATAATCTCATCGGCTACATATCCCAAGTCAAGTCCTTTGTCAATGTCATTCATGTTAAGGGCACAGAAAACCAATGTGCAGTTACCACTCATCAAGGCAGAATATTAATTGTAGGTGCAAGTACCGCTCTATCTACTAGTACCCAATACAACCTGTTGGAACACTTAGGGAATACCCCCGCCCAAATTTCCATCCTCGATCTCCTCCACACTTCACCTGTCCACCAAGATATCCTCAATAAAGCCTTACAAGACTCACTTCTCCCCAGCGACATCAACCTCACTCAATTCCAAAACCTTGTCGGCCACTTGTCTGCATCTTGTAGGATTTCCTTTAAACCAACTAATGTACCTTTTGAAGAACCTAGTCATAACCTTCCTCTCTGCATCGCTATCATGGTTAAGGATTTTTCCATCAAGCGAGTCATGATAGATAATGGTTCGACCCTCAATCTGTGTAATCTAAAATTCATCAAAGATTTGGGCTATACTATGGTAGATATAATAAATGATGTCATCACCATCAAAGCCTATGATAACCTAAAATGCACTTCTTAAGGCACAATCTCATTGCCCATCAATCTAGTCCCTACAGTTCAAGACACAGTATGTCACATTATTGATCTTGACCTTCCCTACAACATCCTCTTTGGATGCCCATGGATCCATTATATGCAAGCCATCCCATCCACTTACCATCAGTGCATTAAAATCCCACATAACGGCACTGAAATTGACATTCGTGTAGATCCCAAACCCTTCGCATACTGCAATGCGTTGGAAGCCTCCTTCCCATATTCCAATCACTATTTAGGGATCAATATTGGAACCTATGTCGCTAGTTCATCTTGAATCCATTCAGATCTAGAAACAATCCTCTCATCTACTCTTTCCATGGTTAAGATCAACAACAATTTTTGTGGTGAGTACAACCTATCTGACACCTTTGCAGTTGGAGCATTGCTAGTTGATCCACATACCCAAGGGAGACCGGACAAGAACATAACAAACTGGAGTGGGCCATAGAAAAAATAATTAGGACGTACCACTTTTATCTCCCATGTAATTTTGAATGGCCAGGAGATGGCACCAAATATTAATCAGTGGCTTTATAAAGATCCACCACCCCCAGACACCAGTTTCCTCAATTACTTCAAAGGAAAATACCCTTCAACTCACAAGCTAGTTATAGAAAAATGGAACTATCAAGGTGGCAGATTGGGTTCTGAAGAGAAAGGAATGAAAGCTCCCTATGTACCCACCAAATGAGAAAAACATATAGGCCTTAGTATGGATTCTGCCACGACTGGGGGCACCAATGACAATAGCCGCATCTATCACAATCTCCTTGGTCAAATCATGTTTGAAATTGAAGATGCCCTGAAAGAGAAAATTGTGAGAGCTTACGACAATTTTGATGATGACACTTTCCTTGAAACTCTTTCCTCCACAAACTAGCCATTAATTTCATTGACCTTCCCCTCTTAGACCCCAAACTCATAGACTAGGACCAACCAAGCATCATACATATTGATGAGTTCCAAAATGAGAACGAACTCCTAAGATTCATGGGAGAAATTGCATAGAACAATGCCTGGGGGAAGATTCAACACATATCTACAAATTGGATCCAAAGGCATACTTTGGGGAAGAGGAGGACTTCATCCACAAAAATAAAAAAGATAAAAATTGATCTCCTAATGAAAACCTCTCTGGGGCACTATCTGATCACAAAAAAAAAAGTAAAAACAAAGGGCATATCCGCTGGTGAAAACCTCTCTAAGGCGCCAAAGGATGAAGACCCTCCTCTTCCTATCATCCATGATTATAGGCCTGAGCAGTCATCTATCCTCATTGAAGAGACCAAGCCTATCAACCTAGGTACCAAAGAGAATCCCAGCATCACATACATCGTAGCATCCCTAACAAAAGAAGAAGAAATAGCTCTTGTTGCTCTCTTATGAGAATCCATAGATAAATTTGCATGGTTTTATTCCCACATATCAGGATTAGACCCTAACTTGGTGGTTCACCATCTAGCAGTGGACCCAAACATCAAACCTATCAAACAAAAGCTCTGAAAGATGCACCCCAAGGTAGCACTACTCGTCAAAGCAGAGCTAGAGAAGCTACTTCAAGCTAAAATCATCCGCGCCATCGACTACTCTGAATGGATTTCTAACATGGTGCCAATATCCAAACCTAATAAATCAATCAAAATATGTACGGACTTCAAAGATCTCAAAAAGGCATGTCCCAAGGATGAATTCACACTGCCAAACATAGACATGATAGTAGACCTCACAGCAGGACATGAGATGTTGTTGCTCATGGATGGATTTTTAGGATATAATCAGATCTGTATTGCAGAAGAAGACCAGCACAAGATAGCATTCACAACCCCCTGGGGCACCTTCTACTATAACATGATGCCATTTGGTTTGAAGAATGCAGGGGCAACATATCAGAGGGCCATGGCGGTCATCTTCCATGACATGATCCACAAGATCCTTGAAGACTATTGAGATGATATCTTGGCTAAATTAGTTAAAAGAGAAGATCACCTGGATGTTCTGGAATGCATATTTGACAGGATTGGAAACTATGGCCTAATGTCCAACCCTAATAATTGTGTCTTTGGGGTCACTTCAGGAAATCTCCTTGGATTCATCATATCCAGAAGAGGCATTGAAATAGATCCAAAAAAGGTACAATCTATCATGGAAATGCCTCCACCAAGAACACTCTAACAGTTACACAGCCTACAAGGAAAGCTTCAATCAATGCGTCATTTCATTTCACAGCTTGCAAACAAGTGTCAACCTTTCATGCATCTACTCAGGAAAGACAAAAGTTTCAAATGGGATCCTTTGTGTCAAAGAATCTTTAAAAATCAAGGAATATCTGGCCAATCCACCTATTGTAGTACCACCTATGCCAGGTAGGCCTCTCATTTTGTACATCTCAACAACAACTACAACACTAGGGGAACTTTTGGCCCAGCTCGATGATAATGGTAAGGAAAGAGCCATCTACTACATCAGTAGCACATTGGTGGGCTATGAGCTTAACTATACACCTATGGAAAAAGCATGCTTAGCAGTGTTTTTGTCACTGAAAAACTTTGCCACTATATGCTTAGTCACACAACCAAGCTCATTTCAAAAGTGGACCCTCTCAAGTACTTACTCTCTAAGACTACTCTCACTGGTCAAATGGAAAAATGGGTTATGCTACTAAGTGAGTTTGACATCCAATATGTAGACAGAAAAGCCATTAAAGGGCAGGTAATCGCCAATTAGCTAGCAGAAGCACCATTGGTAGACGGATATACTCTAATCATAGAATTTCCAAATGACCATTTGTACATGGTAGAAGACCAACCCACTTGGAAACTTTATTTTGATGGATCCTAGATAGCCCGTGGTACAGGGGAAGGAATACTTTTCATCACACCTCAAGGTGACTACATCCCTATGTCATTCAAATTGGGATTCCCCTGCATGAACAACATTGCAAAATATGAGGCACTAGTCACAAGACTCTGCATGGCTATAGAATGCAACATCACAGATATATATGTCTTTGGCAATTCCCAACTCATCATCAAACAAGTCTTGGATGAGTATCAAACCAAAGATGACAAATTGATTTCATATAAGGAGATGGTTGACAAGATGAAAGAGCATTTTCTCCACTTACAAATGACACAAGTGCCATGACTCCAAAAAAAGTTTGTTGAAGAAATGGCCACAACCGGCTCCCTCTTAGAGATTCCTCATGATTCTATGCAATACAAATTCTTAGTTGAGCAACTACATGCTCCCACTTATGAGAATGGTGAATCAAATCATGTATGTGTCTTGGTTGGTCCCCAGTCCTCGTGGTACCACGATATCCACTCTTATCTACAAAATGGTATCATATCTCCTCATCTCACCACAACCCAACACCAAAACCTTATTCGAAGAGCTTCTCGCTACACCATTGTATCCAACACCCTTTATCATCAAGGCTATCACAACATTATCTCCAGGTGTTTAGATGAAACTGAAGCTGCCCAGGCGTTGCGAGAGGTGCACACTGGAATTTATGGTGCCCACACAAGTTGCATGGTCTTGGCCAAACCACTTCTCAGGATCAGATAGTACTGGCCTACCATGGAGCATGATGCTTACAAGTTTGTGAAGAAGTGTTTACTATGTCAACAACATTCTAATCTGATACATGCCCCGGTGCAAGATCTACATCCCATCGCGCCCTCCTAGCCATTTTCTTGTTGGGGTTTTGACCTTGTTGGTAAGATCACTCCCCTATCCCCTGAGGATCATAAATACATCATCATAGCCATTGAGTACTTCACAAAGTGGGTTAAAGCAATCCCACTGACCCTCACGATAGGCATCCAAATTTCCAAATTCATCCTCTACCATATCATCTGCCATTTTGGCATCCCATCCACCATCTTCACACATTATGGAACACCATTTGAGAACCAACATGTAGATGATCTATGTGAGTGCCTCCATATTCACCATCGCTACTCCAGTCCATATTTCCCCCAAGGTAATGGCCAAGCTAAGGAAACCAACAAAACCATCCTCAAAATCCTAAAGAAGGTTGTCAATGATATTGGTTGTGACCGGCCTCTCCAAATTAACCCCACCCTCTGGGCATATCGCACTTCTTACCACACTCCTATAAGAACCACTCCCTATTCCCTTGTCTATGGTGCTGAAGTTGTCTTACTAATTGAGGTTGAACTGCCATCCCTCTGGGTATCACTGAGAGGCTTGATCAATGATGAAGATTATCAAGTAGCTAGGCTCACACAATTGGACCTACTAGATGAGAAGTGTCAGCAAGCATACGGCCACCTAGTATTTTATCAAAACACTCAAAAGGAGATACAACAAGAAAATCCACCTATGCCAGCTCTAGGTAGGAGACCTCATCCTAAAATAAAATTAGAAAGTTGGCACAGATCAAGAAAAGAAAGGGAAGTTTGAGGTCCAATGGCAAGGTCCCTATGTTTTCACTGCATGTGTTAGTTCTACGGCATATCAATTATCTATGCCTGAAGGGGAACTCCTGAATGATCCCATTAACATCATTCATCTCAGGCACTTCTATGCCTGACAGCTAATTATTCATTCCATTCATCTGAGAAAATCCATAAAAAGTATAAAAAGTCCTGAAAAAATCATTGTCTAGGTGAAAATCTGGTAAACAGACGCCTTGATGATACCAAAAAAATTAAAAAATTAAAAAATTAAAGAGAAATAAATCATCCAATGGTGAAAACCTAGCAATCAAGCGTCATTGGACAAGTATGTGTGGTGAAAACCTGGCAATCAGGCATCACACATAGTAGACTGTATCATTATCTATCAAAATCTCATTCCCCTCCATCTCCCTCATCCCATACCCCATAGCCTCGGCATTTCCTATATTCCCTAGGTGTTCCCTCATTATACATATCAATTTACATCGGTCCTCCTATCCTGATCTTTTGTATATATAGTCTTGTATTTAATCATCAGTCCTCATTGTACCTATGTTATCCTATCCCAATCCCTAAGCTTCCAGTGCTTTCTGCATATACATATCTCATTCATGTCAGTCCATTCTTGCATCCAATCTTGCCTGTACATATCTCATGTCCTCGGTCAGGCTCCTTGCAGAAAGTGATCCAGTTCCATTTCGAATCTTGTGCTACAGCAAGTCCCTTTTGAGAAAGCCTTGATTCAGAAATTTGACCTCAATACATCTTTTGGCCATCCAATTACACGTCTAACATCTCCTCCATCAGCAGGTCCTTATGGGATGTATCCTTCCTCATGTCCAACCTAAATCAATCAGCATTCCGTATCATTTGATCTCTTTAGAAAAAGGTGTCTTGTGGTTGAATTTTTTATCTTGAAATTTGATTTTGGTTCTTGGTTATCAATCTTGATTCTTTCAGTTGTTCTCCTCCTCAAGGTTTCCATGATTCTTCATATCATGGTACACTATGAATGGATGCATCTATGATAAGGAACTTGATTTTTTTGTCTTCTACCTGTGAGTCAGTCAGATGTGACCCTTGCATGTATGTAATCCATCTGGGTTCACATGCTGCACTTGGGAAGCGTCATTTGTTTGTGGGTTTCTCCAGCATAATTTCCACCATGAGCTCTTCTAGGAATCATGTGTGATGTTGGGTAAACCCTGCGTGTTTTTTGTGTCAGTCCTCTACAACAACGGTGACAAGTCCCAGCATTCCTAGTAACCTTTGCATGGTCTCTAGCATTTCTATATCAAAACAAGTGCTCAAAATACATAGTGGTATTTCATCCTGGAATACCCCTCACTCAAGCTTCAAGGATATTCTATCCCCCCCATCATATCCCCAGAAAAAATCCTATCATGAAATCAAATCCTATCAAACAAAGCAATCCTGATGCAGGAGCATCTTGGGTCATTGGCAATCCTGCACAGCCAAAAAGATGTTTTCTTACAATTCTTTAATGTGTTCTCTATCGCTCAGGTTCTGTTGCTCGAGCATGCTTGTCTCTATTGCTCGGGTTCTTTCTCTTTAGCATGCTTGTTTTTTTCCTATTGTTGGGTCATTCTTTACCAATGGGTCTCCCATCACTCGAGTTTCTCTTCTGACGTTCAGGTTCTTTCTAGTTTCTTGGGGTGTTCTTTTCCCGAGTCTCTTTGTTGCACGGTCATGCTTTGCCCGAGATGCTTATTTTGGAAGTTGGATTTTGGCTGACTTCTTCATTTAATTTTGATGGATTAATTTATGTGGGGTCTCTCATTTGGATTTGTGTGGACCTAAATATGGGTCTCTCTTATGAATTTGAGCATCGACTTCTTTGGTGGACTCTTGTATATATTCTTTTGTATGTTCTTAGTTTAGGTATCATTCTTAGAGCAAGAAAAAAAATGTTTAGATATTGAGATTGAAGGCCTGTGATCTCTATTGTATGAAGATCTTATTGTAATTCATTGAATATATGGCTGAAACTATGAAGGCCTCATAGCCCGGCATGTAATGATTTTGATCAAGTTAATATAAAGGATCTCTATGTTTTCTTCTCTCGCTATGTTGTTTGGCTTCCGCATTGGTTTTGCAAGGTGGTTTGGTGCTTGGGAGTGCCTTTGGCCCCATCTCCTTACCCCCCTTACATTAGGTGGTATCAGAGCATTGGTGAGATCTAAATTCCTTCTTGTAAACCCTAACCCTAGTTGGTATTGTTGTGGGGTAGCAGATGATGACATGTAACAGATTGAATGTTTGATAATGTTAAGTTGAAGATGATGCAAGACATTAAATCAGTTAACGGTTTGTATTGTCATTAATTTCAAATTGATATCATCTCTATGGTCATATACATAATTCCAAAGACTTCAAAGAATCAATGGAAAAATGATTATGCTTTTAGCAATACATAAAATTCTTGTATTCACTAAGTGACAGACAACACCGACAGAGTGCACACCACCGATAAAGACAGAGATAAAGTCACAGTGATGCCCAATGAGCAGAAGACAGTTTTTCCTGATGAAGCAGAATCATAGGATGCCCGATGAGTTGAAAATAGAGTTTCTCAATGAGCAAGATCCAATGATGCCTGATAGACACAGATCCTGAAGCTAACTGAAGTTGCACTGACGGAACTGGCAGTTGTGACCGGTGACAAACTGCAGAATTGACCAACAGAATAGAGAGATCAGAAAATTACAAAATATCTAGCTGGCAGAGCTTAAAGATAGACTTAATTGGTTGTTTTATTTGTTTTATTTGACCACAGTTAAAGAAATTGATTTATACAATTGGCAAGAAGATAACTACGAGATAAATCGGGAGTTAAAGTCGTAAATCAAATTGGCTGGATTGTTTTTCATGCCAAGAATCAAGGAAAATCATGTCTATATAAGAGAAAAGCATAATTCATTTCCAAAAGCACTTAGATACATGGGGGAGTGAATTGAAAGAAGATGCTGAAGAGAAACTGGTGAAGGGTAAACTTCATACAGTCCTGATCAATCAAGCTAAGGGAGAGCTAAATAATTCTGCAAACACCGACAAATAGTGAAGCACAGCATCATAGAGAAGAAAGAGTGAAGTACAAAGGAATTGAATTGATACATTGATCAGAGATGTATTGTACATAGATAGATCTGAATATCTGCAATTCAAAGTTGCATTAGAAACAGGTCATTGTGTTTCAATTTAATCATTGAAGCATTAAGTCTCTTAACAGAGCAAGACTTAACCGTCTTCTATAATTGAGGTATATCCTAAAAGATTACCAAAAGGGTTGATTCATGATAGTAGTAGCGGTCTTACCTAAAGCCTATTGATAGTCTAAGAAGGAGGTTGATTCAAGGATGGTAGTAAGATTAGCATAAAGCCTATTGATAGTCTAAAGACTGATTCAAGGATGGTAGCGTAGATGCCAGATACTTAGTGACAACCTATTATTAAAAATCCTCTAACAAGGTCACACTTAACCATGTGTTTGTAACCTTTAACAGAGTTGGACCCTAATAGGGCTCACTTCAGAACAGTGAAAATTTGGGGTATCGGTCCCAGTAGTTTTTTCCTTAACAGGGTTTCCACGTTAAAATCCATGTGTTATGTGTGTATGGTTTATTACTTTATTGTTTTACATTTCACATATGCATTTCTGGATTGATTGGTATACTCTGCATATTTACTGAGTATCAATAAATGAGTTTTGTTGCTTATCGGTAATCAAGGAGAATAAGGACAGACAAGGTAAACCGATAGACAATAAATTGTTTCAAGTATTTCAAGGCATACATCTTGTAGGGACTTAATAATTTGAGATGTAATAATTAGTGGATTAAAGTTTAAAGGATAAATTTTTTAGGCCACTGATTCACCACCCCTCCCTCTCAGTTATTACTAACAATTGGTATCAGAGCTTGTGTTCTTAGAAGGAAGGTTTCAAAACCTAAGTAAAGATCACAAGATGAACAAACGATATGTGCCCAAGTTGAACAAAGACAACTTTGCTTCATGGCAAAGCAGAATAAAGATTCACTTATCAGGTATTGGCAATGATATTACTCAATACTTAGATATTGAATATGTGTTGCCTATAGGACCATTGATGGTAGATCAATTGAGAGTAAAGCATGAACATAACGGCATGGTTATAGATATTTTTGCCTCACTCTCTGATGCTGAATTTGAGGATGTCAAAGATTGCAAAAATGCAAAGACAATGTGGGATAAACTAAATCTTGTACATGGAGGTGATAAAAATGTTCTGAGAGCTAAGGCAGAAAGCCTT
>MU228447.1:444733-485835 GCA_018584345.1 Thuja plicata
AATAAATATTTCCAAGAATCCAGTCATGCATGCAAAGACTAAACACATTGCCATCAAGTATCATTATTTAAGAGAACAAGTTCAAGAAAAAGAGGTCATACTTGAATATGTGCAATCAAAAGAACAAATGGCAGATATCTTCACCAAGCCACTACCCAAGGATACATTTGAGTACCTGAGAAAAAGACTAGGTGTCAAACCCATGTCTACCAGTCAGTAAAAGGAATGAAGGCTACATCAGCCATATATTATCAGTATATCATTCATGATTGATGCAAGCAAAAAATGAACTTCAAAGCTACATCTATATATAGAAAGGTATATATCAGAACCGAGCACCAAATCATATTGTTATATTGATGATGGATAAGGGAAATTCAAGGAATATATTATGGATAGAAGATATTGTTTGACAGAATGTCAGATGTTTGTAAAATATTTGTTTGACATTGTTGTCAAAGGGAGAGAATGTATCCATATTATCATCAGAAACTATTCATTATCAGATTACTCCAAATAGGGAGAGATCATATCCATAGGGAGAGTATTCGTACAAAAGTTACAGATAAAAGACAGTGAAATCAAGAAGCAGAAAATTCAAAAGAGAGAAATTGACACAAACAGAGGTCACAACACGTCAAAAGAAGAAATAGAGAAAGCTGCAAGAATCAAATCTAAGCTAACACAGAGCTTACCTGCGGTCAGACATTTTTTTTGGTTATCAAAACAAACTGTTTGGCAATTTGATGATTCTCAACAATCGTATTTCATATTGTATTATAAATAGTATAGTGTGATAATATAGTGTGTTTCCATCAATTCCAAAGGGAGAGATTGATGACATGTAACTAATTGAATGTTTGATAATGTTAAGTTGAAGATGATGCAAGACATTAAATTAGTTAATGGTTTGTATTGTCATTGATGTCAACTTGATATCATCTGTATGGTCATATACATAATGCCAAAGACTTTAGAGAATCAATAGAATAATGATTATGCGTTCAGCAATACATAAAAGTCATGTATTCACTAAGTGATAGACAACACCGATGAAGTGCACACCATTGGTAAAGACAGAGATAAAGTCACAGTGATGCTCAACGAGTAGAGGGCAGTGTTTCCCAATGAAGTAGAATCACAGGATGCCCGGTGAGTTGAAAATAGAGTTTCTCGACGAGCAAGATCCAATGATTCCCAACAGACGGAGATCTCGAAGCTAACTAAAGTTGCACCGACGGAACTGGCAGTTGTCACCAGCGACGAAGTGCAGAATTGACTGAGAGAATAGAGAGATCAAAAAATAACAAAATATCTAGCTGGCAGAGCTTAAAGATAGACTTAAATATTTGTTTTATTTTTTTAATTTGACCACAGTTAAAGCAATTGATTTATACAGTTGGCAAGAAGATAACTACGAGATAAATCAGGAGTTAAAGTCATAAATCAAATTGGCTAGATTGTTTTTCACGCCAAGAATCAAGAATCAAGAATCAAGAAAAATCATGTCTATATAAGAGACAAGTATAATTCATTTCCATAAGCACTCAGATACACAGGGGAGTGAATTGAAAGAAGATGCTGAAGAGAAACTGGTGAAGGGTAAACTTCATACAGTCCTGATCAATCAAGCTAAGGGAGAGCTAAAGAATTTTGCAGACACCGATGAACAGTGAAGCACAACATCACAGAGAAGAAAGAGTGAAGTAAAAAGGAATTGAATTGATACATTGATCAAAGAGGTATTGTACATAAATAGATCTTAATATCTGCAATTCAAAGTTGCATTAGAAACAGGTCATTGTGTTTTAGTTTAACCATTGAAGCACTAAGTCTCTTAATAGAGGACTTAACCATCTTCTATAATTGAGGTATATCCTAATAGATTACCAAAAGGGTTGATTCATGATAGTAGCAGTAGTCTTACCTAAAGCCTATTGATAGTCTAAGAAGGAGGTTGATTCAAGGATGGTAGTAAGATTAGCATAAAGCCTATTGATAGTCTAAAGACTGATTCAAGGATGGTAGCGTAGATGCCAAATACTTAGTGACAACCTATGTATAAAAATCCTCTAACAAGGTCACACTTAACCATGTCTTTGTAACCTTTAACAGGGTTGGCTCCTAACGGGGCTCACTTCAGAAGAGTGAAAATTTGGGGTACCAGTCCCAGTGGTTTTTCCCTTAACAAGGTTTCCGTGTTAAAATCCATGTGTTATGTGTGTATGGTTTATTACTTTATTGTTTTACATTTCACATATGCATTTCTGTATTGATTGGTATACTCTGCATATTTACTGAGTATCGGTAAATGAGTTTTGCTGCTTATTGGTAATCAAGGAGAATAAGGACAGACAAGGTAAACTGACAGACAGTTGATTGTTTCAAGTATTTCAAGGCATACATCTTGTAGGGACTTAATAATCTGAGATGTAATAATTGGTGGATTAAAGTTTAAAGGATAAATTTTTGAGGCCACTGATTCACCCCCCCCCCCCCCCCCCNATTCCCCCCCCCCCCCCCCTCTCAGTTATTACTAACAATAGATTACGATCTAAACTACAATTACAGAGGGAGTCAAGATGGTTCGTGGGAGAGGAAATGAAGATCCAAGTCTAGTTGATATGCTTAGAAAGATGGCTGCTAGATTGGAATTTGTTGAGATAGCCCAATGCAGAGGAAGACATCTTGATGATGTTAGTGATGATGAAATTGAAAAGGTTCATGGTGAAGCTGCACCTGCACCCGTGATGGACCAGGAAGAAAAAATATTCCTGAGAGCCTTGACAAGTTTGAAATCCACACCTCAATTCAATCCTCCTAAGTAAAAATAAAATTGGATTCTGATGAATTAATTGACTGGATAAATGAGATTGAAAAGTACTTTGAATATGATAATGTAGGAGAGGATAAGAAGGTGAAGATTGCAAGGACAAAGCTGAAAGTTCATGCATCCTTATGGTAGGAACATCTGCAATTGGATTGAAAGAAGAAAGGTAAAGACAAAATCAAGGTATGGGATAAGATGGTAAACAAATTCAAAGGCAAGTTTCTACCTTATGATTATCTGATTAACTTGATTAGGAGAATGCAAATCTTGAAGCAGAAGGATAAATCTGTGAAAGACTATACTGAGGAATTCTATAGACTGGACATCAGATCTGGGCATGTTGAAGATGAGGTGGAAAGAACAACAAGATACCTGAATGGCTTGAGGAGTTCTATACAAGATGATATCAGTTTGGTCAAGATGGAAAGAATTAAGGAGGCATATCAATTTTCCCTAAAAGATGAGGAAAATTTGAACATAAGATATGAACAAAGACAAAGAGGTAGAGGTAGCAGATTCCCTAGAGGAAGAGGTAGATCTCATGGTGAAAATAGTAGATCTAAACCAGACAAGTTAGTTTAAGACACATCTAAAGATAAAGGAAAGGCTGAATGGAAAGGTGGAAGTTCATACCGAGGAAGAGGTAATTACTCTAGAGGTGGATATAGAAGAAAAGGGTTCCAAGTAACTTGTTACAATTGTGGAGGACATAAATCCTTTGAATGTACACATGCAAGAAAGAAAGGTGGTAGCAGTAGTAGAAATTATTTAGTGCAAGAGGAACCATACAATGAACCTGAAAGTAATCTCATGATCAAAAGAATACTATGGAGTGAGAAGGATAAGCAAGATCTGATCAAGAAAAGTTTGTTCAAGACTAGATGCAGAGTTGCAGACAAAGTTTGGAAGGTGATTGTTGATAGTGGAAGCTCGGAGAATCTGGCATCTAAGGAAATGGTTGCAAAATTGCAATTGGAGAGGATGAAACATCCAAAGCCCTATCAGATCTAATGGATCAAGGATGAGAATACATTAATGGTGAGTGAACAATGTTTTGTGAATCTAAAAATTGGAAAATATTATGATAAGGTGTTGTGTGATATTATGCCTATGGATTCTGGTCATATTTTTTTGGGAAGACCTTGGCAATATGATAGACATGTTATACATGATGGAAGGATGAATAGATATTCTATTTGGGTTGATGGTAAGAAGAAAATTTTGTTACATTTGGTTGAAGAATCTATTGATGAGGTTTGCACATCTCTGAAAGTTTGTCTGATGGAAGGTAAATAGTTTGTTAAGGACTTGAAAAGAGACAATATTTGTTATGCTTTGATTCCTAACAAACCAAGTAAGAATACAGAAGAATACATTCTTGTAGAAGTTGAAAAGTTTCTTACTGAGTACAAGGAGATAATTTAAGATAATGTACATGATGGTTTTCCACCAATGAGGGATATCAGTCACTGTATGGATCTGATTCTTGGAGCTAGTTTAATAAAAAAAATACTACATAGGTTAACACCGACCGAGAGTGAAGAGATTAACCGACAAGCTCATGAATTGTTGAACAAAGGTTTGATCTGATAAAGTTTGAGTCCTTGTGTAGTACCTACTGTAGTGGCACCTAAGAAGAATGGAGAATGGAGAATGTGTACTGATTCTAGAAAAATCAATAAGATCATAGTGAAGTACAGGTTTCCTATACCAAGAATGGATGACATAATGGATTGTTTGAGTGGAGAAAGGTATTTTACCAAAATTGATTTAAAAAGTGGATATCATCAAATCAAAATCAGAGAAGGTGATGAATGAAAGACTACTTTCAAGACAAAGGAAGGTTTGTATGAGTGGTTGGTTATGCCTTTTGGTTTAACTAATGCACCAAGTACATTTATGAGGCTAATGATGAAGTTTTGAAGAAATTCTTGAATAAATGTGTGATTGTATATTTGGATGATATTTTGATATTCAGTAAGACTAGAGAAGAGAATTTGATGCATGTAAGGCAAGTGATGCAGATATTGAAAGAGGAAAAGTTGTTGATAAATTTGAAGAAGTGTTCATTCATGAAAGAAGAACTTGTGTATTTGATATTTGTGATTTTAGCTGATGGTTTGAAAATGGATCCTGAGAAGGTTGAATCTATAATGAATTGGCCTACACCTAAAAATGTCAGTGAGGTAAGATAATTTCATGGATTGGAAAGTTTTTACAGGAATTTTATCAGAAATTTTAGTTCTATTTGTAACGCTATGACTGAAATAATGAGAGGATACAAAAGAGTATTCGAATGGACACATGTAGCTGACAAAATTTTTGAGAATTTAAAGATGAAGGTTGTTGAAATATCTATGTTGGCCTTACCTGATTTCAATAAGGTATTTCAAGTTGAATGTGATGCAAGTGGAAGTGCAATTGGAGCTGTTTTGACTCAAGAAGGTAAACATGTTTTCTTTAATGAAAAGTTGAATGATGCTAAGAGGGAATATTTTGTCTATGATCAAGAGTTCTATACTATTTTTCATGTTGTGAAGAAGTGGAGACATTACTTTATGCCAAATTAATTTGTGTTTTATACTGATCATAAGGCTTTACAGTACTTGGATAGTCAAAATAAGTTGAAACAGAGACATATGAAATGGGTAGAGTATTTGAGAGATTTACATTGTGATTAAGCATAAGAGTGGATTTTATAATAGAGTTGTTGATGCATTGAGTAGAAGAAGGTCTTTATTAACTTAAATCAGAATTGAGGTTCTTGGTTTTGATGACATGAAGCATTTGTATGAAAATTATTCTTATTTTTCAGAGCAGTGGAGAGTGTGCAGATCACCTAATTCAAATCAATCAAGTAAGTATGAAGATTATTTTATTCAGGAAGATATGTTGTTCAAAGGTATTCAGTTTTTTATAATGAGGGGTTTAATGAGAACTAATTTGATTAAGGAGAAACATAGCAGTGGATTGGCTGGACATTTTGGTATTGATAAAACATTGAGTTTTCTGAAGGAGAGGTATTTGTGGCCTTAGTTGTATGAATATATTCATAAATTTGTGAAAATATGTAGATTTTTTCAAGTTGCAAAAGAAGTAAGTCAGAATACTGGTTTGTATACACCTATTACTATTCCTGAGAAACCTTGGAGTGATATCAGCATGGATTTTGTTCTTGGCCTACCTAGGAAAGCAAGAGGTAATGATTCCATATTTTTTGTTGCCGATAGATTCTCTAAGATGACACATTTCATACCATGTAAGAAAACATCAGATCTAGTACACATAGCATATCTTTTATTTAAGGAAATTTTCAGATTGCATGGATTATCGAAGAGTATCATCTTTGACCAAGATAGTAAGTTTGTAAGTTATTTTTGGATAAAAATTTAGAAGAAGTTGAATACTAAGTTGGAGTTTAGTTCCACATTTCATCCACAAACTAATGGACAAATAGAGGTTGCAAACCAAATTTTGCGTAATATGTTGAGATGCTTAGTTGGAGACACACCAAGAAATTGGGATTTGATGTTGGCACAAGCAGATTTTGCATACAACAGTTCAGTGAATAGAAGTACTCAAAAGAAACCATTTGAGATTGTTCATGGTACACAACCAAGAGGTATATCAGAATTGAGAGATATTGTTGGAGAAGAGAAAATAAGTGTTAAAGTAGAGGAATTTGCAAAATTTATGAAAACATTGCATGAAGATGTAAAATAGAAGCTAGAGAAAAGTAATAAGAAATACAAAGACAGTGCAGACAGATCAAGAAGACATAAAACATTTGAAGTTGGTGATGCATTTATGGTTCATCAGAAGAAAGGAAGATTTCCTATTGGAACATATGGTAAATTGAAGATGAATAAATTTGGTCCTTGCAAAATACTATGAAGATTTGACAGTGGAAATGCTTATGAAGTTTAATTACCTGATGACATGGATATATCACCTATATTCAATATTTCAAACTTATATGAATATCATGAACCTGATGAAGAAGTGACTGTACCAAGTGATTATCCTAAGAATCAGATAGAGGAAGTTGAAAAGATTCTGAAACAAAGAATTGGAAAAAGCACAAGATAAAAAGAATACATGGAGTATCTGATCTGGTGAAGTAGAAGAACAGACCGATTGAGGACTCATCTTGGATTTCTCAGTCTAAGTTGGATTCATTTCAGGTTGGTCCTGATAGATGATTTAGAGAATCATTTCTTGTAACCCTAGGTGTCTAATGTAGGAGTATCTTAGGTCATTGGAAATCTTGCACAACCATAAAGATTTTTTCTTATAGTTCTTTAATTTGTTCTCTGTCGCTAGGGTTTTGCTTCTTGGGCATGCTTGTCTCTGTCACTGGGGTTATGTCTCTTGTGCATGCTTTTTTTTTCCTATTGCTTGGTCATGCTTTACCAATGGGTTTCTTGTTGCTTGGGTTTCTCTTCTGATGCCCGGGCTCTTTCCTGTTACTCAAGGTGTTCTTTGCCCAAGTCTCTTTGTTGCTCTGTCATACTTTACCTAAGATGCTTATTTTGGAAGTTGGATTTTGGCCGACTTCTTCATTTAATTTTGATGGATTAATTTATGTGGGGTCTCTGATTGGGATCTGTGTGGACCTAAATCTAGATCTCTCTTATTAATTTGAGCACCGACTTCTTTGGTGGACTCTTGTATATATTCTTTTGTATGTTCTTAGTTTAGGAATCATTTTTAGAGCAAGAAAGCAAATGTTTAGATATTGAGATTGAAGATATGTGATCTCTATTATATGAATATCTTATTGTAATTCATTGAATATATGGCCAAAATAGGGAAGGCCTTACAACTTGGCATGTAATGAGTTTGATCAAGTTAATATAAAGGATCTCTGTGTTTTCTTCTCTCACTATGTTGTTTGGCTTCCACAGTAGTTCTACAAGATGGTTTGGTGCTTGGGAGTGCCTTTGGCCTTGTCTCCTTCCCCTCGTACATCAAATCCCATCATATAATCAATCCTACATCCTAGTAATCATCTAATCCCTCATAATCCTACTCATACCTAAAACCTTCATCCCTGACGCAAACTTGAAACCCCCCCCATCACCTACCCTCCCCTACTCCCTGAATTCCGATTGTGCACATGCTTACCCATCCCCTTTCCCCCCAACCGCTAACCCGAACCTAGTTGGACAGTGATGTGTTGCATTTCCATTCCCCNCGCAAACTTGAACCCCCCCCCATCACCTACCCTCCCCTACTCCCTGAATTCCGATTGTGCACATGCTTACCCATCCCCTTTCCCCCCAACCGCTAACCCGAACCTAGTTGGACAGTGATGTGTTGCATTTCCATTCCCCACTCTTGCATTCATTCTCTCTTACATTATTCTTCATCTCCATTGTCATCCTTTTAGGTGCAGCTTTCATTATCATTTATGTATATGTTGCATTAAGCCATAATTCATCTTAGATTCATTGGTATTCTTTCATTGTTCATTAATTTTTAGATTCATTTTAATCTTGCATTGTTAATTCATTTTAATCTTGCATTGTTAATTCGTTTTAGGTTCATTTTAATCTTGCATTGTTAATTCACCTTAGATTCATTTTAATCTTGCATTGTTAAATCATTTTAGATTCATTTTTAATCTTGCATTTTAGATTCTTTTTTAATCTTTCGGTGTTAATTCATTTTAGGTTCATTTTAATCTTGCATTGTTAATTCATCTTAGATTCATTTTAATCTTGCATTGTTAATTCATCTTAATCTTGCATTTTTAATTCATTTTAGGTTCATTTTAATCTTGCATTGTTAATTCATCTTAGATTCATTTTAATCTTGCATTGCTAAATCATTTTAGATTCATTTTTAAATCTTACATTTTAGATTCATTTTTAATCTTGCATTGTTAATTCAGTTTAGTCTTGCATTATTAATTCATTCTAGATCCATTTTATGTCTTGCATTGTTGATTCATTTCTTAATCTAGCATTATTAACATCACATTCATTTTCATTTACATACATATCACATTTTCACATTTGCATAAACATATACATTACATACATCTTAAAACCATCTCACATCCTGCATCTACACACGCCAGTACATCATATATAAACATCATCAATCCTGTATAATCAACATGTCATAAATATGCATCACATCCTACATCATCCATGTGTCAGTCCCTCATAAGCATCATATAACATAAAATCATGCATCCATAAACATGTAAAAACTCAGAACACATACATATCGGCCAAAACTCTGCATCATATATATCAAAAATCTACCAGAACATCATGAAAGAATAAAGTCCACAATGTCCATCCAAAGTGTCTCATATATATACATGCAAAAATGGGCTCTAAGTCCCAGCAAAAATACATGCACAGCATCATCAGAATATATCACTATTCCTCTGGGGCCCCAGTGGGAGGTTGATCATCTGCATCCTACATCCATGTATCATGCTCATCCCCTACAATGGGTACCTGTATGGGCCCCAATGAGTATCTCAATCTTTCTCAGGTCTGCTCTCAAAAAAAAGAGAATCCTGGTCCCCTCCCTGCACTCTTGAGATGTGACAATGTCCCTCTTGCTAACCTAGTACCTGTCATAGTACCAATGCCCTTCCATGTACCTGGTACCTATCTAGAGGCTCCTATATCGAAGCTCTCTACATCTTGCATCTGGATAGACCCACCACCTGAATGTACATGTCCCTAGCTCTGCCCTTTTCTCTGGCTATGCCCCATCCTCTGGCTATGTCCCTGCACCCTAGGTGTCAACCCTCCCCCTATCCACTGCCTCTTGTCGACTAGGCCACACCCCCTCCTCCTAACACCACTGATCCCCCAATCAATCTGAAGGAATCCCTCTACACTAGTGGTAGTTTTGCACCATACTTGGCTCTATACCAGCCTACCTGCTCTCTGAGCATCGTCACATCCCTCATGATCCCAGCCACACTGCCTCTGCCAACAAAAGATAGGTCTGCCTCCATCCTCCCAACTACTCGCAATGACTCATCCCTCTCTTGTTGTAACCTATCTCTCTCAACCCTCTTCTGGTCCCTCTCCATCACCAGCATATCCCTCTCCTCCATAAGGGTGAATCCATCCTCCATCATCTCCCCAGACTGTGTCTATACAGCATCCAACTCTCCTCTCACCTCCCCCACCTCCCTGGTCAGATTGACCACCTGTCTCCTCAGCCCATCCCTCTCTACATAGGCCTTGTCTCTCTCAGTCCTCAACCCATCCCTCTCCACCTGGGCCTGGTCCCTCTCTATCCTCAGCCCATCCCTCTCCCCTATTTGTCTCGCATCTATAGACTAGTGGCTATGTGTATGAGTTCTAAGGACCTCAGCCTCTCTACCAGTGAATCTCTAGGACCACCTGATGTTGATCCTCCCCTCTCTATGGGCTCCTCCATTTTGGGTGGTGGCCTCACCTCCTGATCCCTGCCATACACCTCCATCACCTCCTCTCCTCTGATCTCCTACTCCCCCTCTCCTCTCTCCTCTCCTCCCTCCTCCTCTCCTCTCTCCCCTCCTCTCTCTGCCTCTCCTCTCCCTCCTTCCACTGACACCAATCTCCAAGGAACTACCATTGGTATGGGCCTCACCTACCCCCTCTTCCTCCTAATCATAGCCAAGGTTGCCTCTCTCCCAACTCTATCTTCCTCTAGAGGTAATCCTGACCTCCCCATAGCATGTAGTCTCCTAAAATAATTCATGTACTCCTGAGTGCTACCTGCGTCTATCGGCACCCCTTTCCAATCCCAATGGATGGGATAAATACCCTGCCAAGCTACCCATAAACCCTCCCTGTCTATTCTCAGCCCAAACTCTGACACCCTCTCTCGGGTCACTCTTTGATACCACCTCGCAGGGGCCTGTACTCCCTACGTGAATCCAAACTATCTACCCACTCTGTCTGGCTGGTACTTCTCTACTATGTAATCCCATCTCCTTGTCAAGAATGTTGGTGTCATTATGTATGGTAGATATTTCTGGTCCTCCACCCATGGTCCAACCTGTGTGTAGGGCCTCCATGTGATCCCATCTCAGATCTCGTCAATCGTAACCCTCCAATAGTCGGTATCATCCATGTCATGATACATCAGTGGCTCTCCCCAGCTGTATACCATAGGCTAATCCACCTATCATACACTCCTCCCTAGCGGTCTGAGCATGAATATGTGCTCCCATTCCCACACCTAGAGTAGGGTGGTACACCTGCTACTCCTCCCATGACCCTCTCCACCATGATAAACTATCTGGTGGAGATCCTGGTAGATCTCTACCAGCATCAACATACCCCATGTTGTAGGTACCCCTAAATCTATGATCTGCATGATCACTAGGATTAGGCTGAGTGTAATGCCAGTCCCTCTCGTGTCTGGGCAAATGTACCCTGATACCAATCCACATACGTAAAAGTATATCTGATGCACTATATGCGCATCCAAATGTCGGTCTAGCGCGAGCTGACCATGCTGCAAAGGAAGTGAGAGTGTAGAACCCAGCCCAACCAAGGCTCTAAGGGCCTTGACCTATGTCACATGTGGTGCCACCACCTCTATCCCTTCGATGGTTAATCGGAATATCCGATATACATCCTCCAATGTGATTATCATCTCCCCTATCAGGAGATGAAATGATGCTATCTTCGACCGCCACCGCTCGCAAAGTGCAATCACCATCACCATGTATGCCCTCATATGGGGCATGCATGCTATATATCCCAAGCCAATAGCATCTACCTGAGCCCACTCCCACTAGTAGAATTGGCACCTATTTTTGACAAACAATTGGTCAAATTTTCTACCCAAATTGGTGGAATGATCAACAAATGGTCTTGTCGCTATTTTTCTAGTCAAAATTGTGACACATCATTGTTAAGGCCAAATTTTCTATGCCAATATTGGCCAAAATTGACTTTTGCAATTGCCAAGTTTATGCGTCGAATGTTCAACCAATGTTGGTCAAAATGTTTGGCCATCTGACCAGGATGCCAAACCCATGACACTAAATTTTGACACAGAATGGTCGATATGTAGACCAGTCTTGGTGAGTGTTTTGACCAAAGTGTGTCAAAATTTTGACCAATATACAATATTAAAAAAAACACCTGAAGATAAATATCCAAAGTAATCACCAACGGCATCTTGGTCAATGATTAGTCTAGATATTTATCTTCAGGTGTTGCTTTGTATTAATATATATTATTACATGATTTATTATTGTAAGCCCCCTCTGACTTACGCATCTAGAAAATGAAACTATAAATCTTATTAAGATGTTCAAATAACCAACATGACTTGCAAAAATATACCTAAATTTTTCTTTCTTGCCTATATACCATATTCTCCTTGCCTCTCTATTTCCTGCACTTGTCTATACGGCTACACAACTAGATGCATGATATAAGATTCATATTTTATTACATACAAGATGGTAAGATAAGATACATCAATAACTTAGCTAAATCAATCATAAGGTATTTAAAAATAGTATCGTAAAGAGATGTAAAATATGTAAAATATTAGTAAGGGGTGGAAAGATCAAGGAAGAACTCAAAAGTACAAGACCTAAGGGCCAGACCTAATGCCTCGGGGGCTCATCATAGATAGCCTTGCCTACATAACTCGCAGAGACATCGTAGTTCAGGTTTAACATTAAAACCAGTCTTTTAAAGGATGGTAGAACTTTTAAACCCATTTAAGTTTCTTTCTTATAATTTTGATCCATATAAACATGTCAAACTTTGAGCAATTTAGAATATTGTACACCATATGTTAAACATGTAATAGCTGAAGAAAGTAAAATGAAAGCAATAAACATAAATGACACATAAGTCACATGATACATATGCTAAACATTTCATATAGACAATAAACAATTAGAGCTACATACAACTAAATACAACATGACATGGTAGTAATGAATAACCCACCCTTGAAGAGAGAGATATGGTACTTTTTGAATGTATAAAGTGGAAGTTATTATTGGTCAATCTAGATCAATTGGTTCCACTACAACCTCATGAGATTGAGATTGTGTTAAGGCTATGATAAGGAACACACATGTGTTTGTGGTAAGATAGAGCATCTATGATCCCTTGGAAATGCTTATCAAGTAGTAATGGTAGGATATCATATTTATGTTATGAAGCTTCTTTATCCAAAGGGTATCAATGGCATTTCTCTCTTCACTGAAATCGAGGGTGCAGAAGATGCTTTGCATTGTTTGGGTATACCACTCAATTTCTATACCCAATGGATGCAAAGCAACCTCATGCACCCCTTATTCGATTGAAGATAAAGGAAATTGATCCCCTTTTGATAAAGATTATTCAAGAAAGATAGTATAGAAGAGGACATTGATCCTGTCATTTCTAATTGAGAAGAATTCCCAAGGGAGAAAGAGAAACCAATGATTAGTAGTCGACATTGAGAAGACCTAAAACAAAGTAACAATAATGAAAATAATGAATAAGTGGGAAAAATACATTGATCCAATAATAGAAAATACATTACAAATGTCAATCTCATGGTCTCAATGAAATAAACAGTGTATAAAATAATATATGGTAACTACCTACAACTATATTTCATAAGGCATTGAAAACTAGTTTCGTAAAGAGATGCAAACTATGCAAAATATTGGTAAGGGGTGGCAAGATCAAGAAAGAACTCAAAATTACAAGACCTAAGGGTCAGAACTAATGCCTCGGGGGCTCATCATAGATGGCCTTACCTACGTAACTCGTAGAGACATCATAGTTTAGGTTTAACTTTAAAACCAGTCTTCTAAAGGATGGTAGAACTTATAAACCCAACAGTTCATAACTACGATGGAGAACCAATTCTTGTAAGATATTAAGGTAATATCCATGATCCCAAACCTACAAGATTTATAATTGTATGAGAGGAGATAAATTTTACCTAATTATATGGTAGTGAGTAAAGGGCCACAGTGACATTTAGATATTCTTAAAAAATCGCAGTGGCCACACTTACATTATTAACCAATATTATACAAGTCATTAACTAGCTACTGTTTACACTAATAATCGATATCCCTTCCATGTTGGCGTGTCAAATATATCACTAATAACCCAAATTCTCACTTAACTAATGTCAAGGATCCCTCCTAGAGTTGATACATCGTAAATCATAAATAAGGTTAACTTTTTTAAAATGTTATAACTTTTTTCAATTTTTTTAATAAGGTTAATTTTTTATTTTGTTTAATTTTATATAGAAAATCATAACGATGTCATAAACAGCAAAAAGTTCATGAGTTTATCAAAATATGTCCAATGTATCTACATGAAATTCTAAAAAAGTTTCAGTATCTACAATAGCCCTCTGTTAATCACATTTATGCATTTGGTCCCAACAAAGTAGTGCACAAACTACACAAAGAAGGCATCACAGAAACATGATTTCTGCTTTTTCCATTAAAGCAATCTCGATGGCACTAGCTACCTCTCAAGCCTTGCACAAGTTGCACTCATTTCCTACATCAGGTATAGATGTAGATGGGGTATGTGTAAATGTGGTTTCATTGACCCACCGAAAGCATTATATCCACTATTTCCCTGCAATACCAAATCGACATCAATTCTTCCTAAAATGATTACTCATCACATTACTTTTAAATATAAAATATAATTCCATATCTAGACCTTTTTCCTATTTGGGCAACCCCAAAATTGACGCCCAGGATTACTTGTTGCGCATGACATCTTCAACACACAAGGGCCAAAATCACATTGACACATAGGCACATTGACCAAAGCCATCGATGCTATATCAATAAATATTGCACTATCATTCCAACATATCATTTTGTTTAGTTGATTGTTTTGTTCATTCATACTAATTATAATTGCAATAAAAAGAAACATACTAATGTATACAACATCTCAAATTAAATTGCAAATGAGAATCTTTGACAAGGTGGTTTTGGAACTGTATACAAGGTGAACCTCTATTCCCTAAAAGACATAGTGTTTCCATGGATTAGGAAATCTATTTAAATAGACATAGAGAATTCTTATTTTGTTTTCATCTTTTAGGGAAGAAGAAAAGATGGAAAGGAAATAGCAGTGAAAACCTATCTATGAAGTCAACACGGGGTAATGAACAATTTTAGAACATCACACAAAGATCTAGTTTGCCTCACAATGTCCTTGAAAGAGCCCAACTCCCTCCTCCACTCAAATGTAAGTTCAAGTTTCTTTTTCAATGGGTGGAAGGTGATGCCCAATCAGCTTAGTCAACTATACCATCTAATTTCTTGCAAGTGGCAGAAAAATTTACTTTTACAATACCTCAAGGGAACATCTAATGTTCAGGTTTGAATGGTTGCTACAAGCCTATCCAATAATCACCAAGGTGGCAATACTATATAAAGGAGCAATTGTCACCAAAAATTTCAATTTAAGATTAATGAACACCCTAAACATGCTCATACAATTGAATTTAGATTTCTATACTATAGGTTTCATTGCATGCTTGTTTTAATATTGAGTAATTGCACTTTAATTGGACTATAAACCATGCTATTTAAACCAAGGGCCAATCATGAAGTTCCTTATCTATTTCATCCTAGGAATATTCTATATAAAAATCATGTTGATATTTGATATTTCTATAAATGTTGTTAGACTACCATGGGACCAAAGATCATTTGGACCATTAAATACTTGTCCCAATCATTATGAATTACTCATTAATGCTGAGAGGCATTCTACAATGGCAACAAGAGGTGGAGCATAATGATAATATGTAATAATTACTGTTATATTTCAAAAAAATTTGCTCCCATGTACATAATAAATAAAATAGCTAGGTAAAACAAAATAAATTATAAGTTAATAAAATAATTTAAAATAGGATGTATTTAAAATCTCAGTACTAATTGCTAATATAATGAAAACCAGAGACAGCGGAGACTAGTATTGGAAAATGGGACTTGGTAAGATCATGGATCATGAATCAATATCTTATCTACAATTCACTCAAGCATTCAATTAATCAAATTGAGTGCTTCATAGCATGACGGTGATGTAGAGATGCAAGTCCAACCTGAACATTCCAATTATTGGCCTTAAATCTTTTTCATTTTTCCCAGTTTGTATCAAATTTCTACATCGAATATGAAAGTCAATTAAGCCCTCTGAGATTGCAAAATCCTCCGCTCATGGCTATTTGAGGATTGATAAAATAAGTTTTGATTTCAAATTGAATTTGTTAACTTTTGAAATAAAATAATTTTCAAAACTTTTCTCTTCCCCTGACTCTTCAACATAATGCTTTAAAATTTGTTCAATTAGAACTAGATAAAAAATTTGATTGATCTAAATTTTTCCCCTTAATTATTGAATTCCTTTAGTCGTAGGTATTTTCCAATGTTTGTTATTAGAAAACACATGTTACAAAATATTGCCTCCAGAACAAAATTCTATCAAAAGTATTTGAAAATCATATTTCAAACAGCCATTGTAAATATTCTGAGTTAGTCTAAATCCCAGCTCTACTAGAATGGACGCACCAACCATCTTCAACTCTTCTTATATTTATAAACCTTTTAGCATCTCAGATATTAAAAAATACTAATTTAGGAACAAGTGCATACAAAAACATTAAAGAATCAACAATGTGTGAGTTGCTCTGTGTTTTGGGCTTACTTTAGTAGATGTAATTCGCTTAGATTTTTTAAACAAAGGAGAGGACAGAATGCCTTACCTACACTATAAACTAGGGCCATTGTGTCTCAGAATTCTATGCTCCACAAATTTTACCTCGTAGTGTAAGGTTCATTTCCATTAGATTTTACACAGCCTACAATCGTTATTGCATATAATGAACCCTCCAGTGGCTTTGAATTCTCTTCTTCCATATTTGCAATTATTTACAATACAACCAATTGATTTTATTTTTAGTGTAGTCACTCTAAATTACTACACAGCCAATTGTCTCCACTCCTAGTTCAGTAGAATTTTTGATAGATGATACATTGAAGATGAGGCCTTTTAACTTTTTTCACCACTTGCAAGTACTACATGAATCAATAAAAGTAACTTTTGTTGCCACTTGCAAGCACTACACAACCAATTGTCTCCACTCCTAGTTTGGTTGATGTAGGAATATTGGAAATGAAAATTTGTAAATTTGGTTTCATGGGAACATTGCTAAAAAATTAAATGATAAGTTTTGTCCTATGCATATAAAATTGAAAGATATGGTTGCTGAAAAATTGGAGTCAGTATTCTATTGTTATATTCTAAGAATTGATTTGTGAAGAAAATGACAAATGGAAGGAATGGTGTTTCATTTTGTTCAGATTAGCATCATATCTTTGAATTTTCTTTCCTTTAGTCTCACTTGGTTAGAAATTGTTTTTTATCTAAGTTGTTTGGTCAACTATACCATCTACAATATTAAGAAAATATTGGAAAGTTAGTCAAAATAAAATATGCTATGATTGATGGACCACAGATGGAAATGATGTGACATGGGGAAGATCAAAAGTTTCAGAAATTTGAAAGATCAAAAGGTGTTTTCTCCTAAGATATATAGATCCATAGAAATCTACCAATGATTTTCATGTGTAAAGTAGTCTGGAGGAGATCATATCACTTTGGAAGATCAACACATTGAAAATGACTTCCTAGACTGGTCTATAGATGCTTTGATATTATACTCAAGACTTGTACAACACGTGGCCAACTAGACTAGTAAAAATTCTTGGGTGAACATAGAATTTGACAAGTGATAAAAATTTTATGATGGTAACTTCTAAAAGCTAAACACTACAGAACCTTCTATACTTGAACATTAACATTGCAATGCTTGGCCAAGACAACAAAGATAAAATATTGAAACCCACAGTAAATATGCAGCCACAGAACCCAAGCAGTCCGAGATGTTTTTGTCTCTCAACTGCATTCAGGCTCACAAATAACACAGCTTTGTTTCCATCATGGAAATGCCTATTTTTTTATCACTTTTCCATCATAGCTACTTTTTCATAACAGCTACTTCAACATTCCGGTGCCAAATAACTTCTCAAATGAAAAAAGCATATCAAATTATATAATATCTTCAAAGGTGTTCTTAAGAATCAAATTAGTGATATATTCAAAGGTGTTCTTAAGCATCAAATTGATAAATTTAGATATGAACAGGCTAGTGTGAAAAAATGGTATATGCAACTCTATTTATGGGGAATAGCCATACTTATGGCATAGTTGCACTAAAAGACATTTTATGGGATGCAATTGGCTCCAATCATCATCCTACATCTTTAGTAGCATCCAAGTGTGATAAAAGTTTGATTCCAATTCAGTTTCAGTGTTTTCCACAAGTTGGATGAGTTATTAAATAATTAATTACTATATCACTAATGTGATCTAATGTTGAGAAATCATAAACGGACTACTTAGTGTACTAGCTCATTGGAGAGGTAATGAAATGTATTAAAAGTTGCATGCCTAGTTAAAGGTGGCTTTGTGTATGAAACGTTATTATTATTTCAAAAAGATAATTTTGAGGGGAAAAAATATTATAAGTTTGAATTGCAAATTCCCTCCAAAAAAGCTATAAAAGGTCTTGCGGCTCATTTGTGCATATGTTTTTTGTAACAAAATGTTGGTGGAATGAACTTGCAAGTACTCCCTAAAAAACATTTGAAGACCAAAACCTTCATTTGATTGCTAGTTTTGGATCATGTCGTATTACAAGGATTTATTCTTACTGCATAAAATTGTGTTTACATTGTATTTCTAAGGGAACCAAATCTAGTGGTCACCTAATCTATTTTTTCAGACTTGATTTTATCCTTCAGAAAATGATACTTAATGGGGACACCATATACCTCACACTCTATTAGAGAATCCACATTATTGGGACTAAGTAGGGTCACACATTGACATAAATAGCACCATTTCATTTTCCATATTATTGGGTTCCCATTTCAAACTCTACTGAGATAAGTAATAAAATAGAGTTGTAGGATGACTCACTGTACCTAGATCCATTGTTGGTTTCTCTTTTAAGATCCTTCTTCAAATGAAGATTTACAATAATAATGGCAGGGTTGTAATCACATGCACTATTGTTTCCAATTATTTTGTTTCACCATTTGCAATTGAGTTGGAAGTACTTGCTATAGAGATGAACTAAGGTGAATCTTTACACTGTTCTTTCTGAGGGAGAGGACTGATTGCAGCCTGTATAGCTCTACATTGATTTACTATTGTTTGGTTGATCAGCATCAAATGTCTGTTGATCATTTTATGTAACCTCCAATATATCACTATCTATCTCAGTACAAGCTTCAATATAATTTTTTTAATATATTTAATTTGCAGGTAGGGGTGGTGGGGGCTATGCTTTTAAATTTTCCAGTATAAGCACACTGGAATGTCCCTTTTGCTTTGCAATTTATATTTTTATCTTGACCATGGCAAGTGAATTCTTTGAAAAACCAAAACTAATCTCCCTACAGCTGAGGTAGAATTTATTGACTCTTACACAGTAACATCTAGTGTCTTCTCATGAAAATTGCATGACCAAAACTATTTTGATAATCAGAGTCTACAGGAGCTATACTTGTAGATAAACAAAAGGAAAGTGAGAGACACATACTCCCTAAAATATAGAACTTATACTCCTTTGAATATTTCATTATGTTTAGAATATTATTTCTACAGTTCTTTGACATTATATTATTAGTGAAATTAGTTGTCTCAAAGTTGTAAAAATTCAAAGCATTTATAAAATGGTTTTTAAGAGTTTGTGCTAATAATGTATACAGTTGTTGTTTTATATGACTCAATTCAAGTTCAAAAGTTCTCAAATGTAAAAATCTCAAAGTATGTACCCATTCAAGGTGTATAAACATCTGCACTAGCAATAAGTTTTCTGTGTTCAATAGATGTACTTAAATGTTCTAAGGTGTAAAAGGTTTTGATATTTAGGAACAGGAAAATTTATGTGTTTAGATGATTAAATTGTTGACAGGTGAATTGTTTCAAGCCTCATATTTCACATACTTGAAGACATGGCCTAGATATTTCACATACTTGAAGCTATTGTGATATGATTGGCTTCATGC
This sequence comes from Thuja plicata, assembly GCA_018584345.1. Taxonomy (NCBI): domain Eukaryota; kingdom Viridiplantae; phylum Streptophyta; class Pinopsida; order Cupressales; family Cupressaceae; genus Thuja; species Thuja plicata. The sequence goes on from MU228447.1 coordinate 464,683, forward strand.
CATATGAATTGAATTTTCTATTTCTCCATGACCTTAATACATTCCCATTTCTAGTCCAAACCATCAACATATTGTAGAATCTAGCAATTTAAGGAAGAAACTTATTTGTCTCAAATTGGAATGATTATTTAAAGCATTTGGTAGATTTACTCTTGTATCTAAGAGGTGTCTAGATCATATTCAAACTTGTTGGACATAACTTCAGGTGAGTCTCTGAGATTTGTCATCACAATAAACATATGAGTTAGCCACTGAACCTCACCAGCACAAGATCTTAAAAAACACCTTGGGGTTTGAATTTATTATTTTATTTTTTCAAATAGATAGTTGTGGATAGGATTTTAAAATGTGGCTTTTAAATCTTAAGGTTTTGAATTACTTATCTTTTGGCTTGAGATTATCTTTATAAATATGTCAGTATCTACACTTGGATATGTTGCATTGACATTTTGTTCAAAAATTCTAGTTTCTGGATTTACATAACACACAAAATCAAAGATTCTTAGAACCTTTCCATCCACAATTACATTATAAGATTTAAATCATTCAAACATGGTAATAGAAAATGATACTAAGTGGAAATTCTATGCAGGAATAAAGACTATGTGTTAACGGTTAAAAACCTAGCCCAGAAAATCAAACATATAACCCTAGAAATAATCTTGTACAGAAATAGTAAGAAATTCCATTTACTATAAATTTAGTCTATGGTAATAACTTGAAATATTTTCAAATTTCACTATATGAATTCGAATGACGAAAAAATTTTCAAGCTATACATAAATAATCAAATCAATTTCAACAAATAGAAAAGCTCTCAGAAATTGTATGCAATGTAAAACAAGAATTACCTTTAGATTTTGGGAAATGAAGTTGGTTGTCGACATGTTTTCTTATACACATTTGTTATTCAAGTATGCCATGTCACTTTTTTTTAATAAGAAACTATACACTTTTTGTTAAGAATGACAATAAGATTTCAATGAAAATCCCCATTTTCTCACCTATTTCAGGAACATCCCCAAACTGATTATTGTGATCATTGTATTCATTTTTCCTTAGACCAATATAAGAAAATGGAAATTGAGGTCTTCAATAACAAGTGGGATGCACATATAAATTATCGGGAAATGACAGAAAGTACTTTGTCTCGGGTCTCTGACTTCTATTATAAGAAAACATAGTATTGCATGGAGGTAAGTTGGTTCACACATGAAAATAGAAACATAAATAAAAACAAAGCCCTCAATTTTAAAATAGTTGGTAGATAAAACTTGATTACAAATCTAGCTACAAAACCCTAACACTAAGAATGTAATGTCGTGTCCTCTAGAGTTTTTAAGGAAACATACCAGTATTTCTCATGAATCCCTTCTAGTATTAGGATGATGCACAATGCTCATGAAGCCCTTCCAATATTCGAACGATGCATAATGCTCATGAAGCCCTCCCTCGCGCCCAAAATCTATCTAAGACAGAATGAAGTGAGTTTGATCACTTTTTTTTTGTTTATATCCTGATTTTTATTAGTTGCATTTTCCATTTCCCTAAGTGTTGGTTACATGTTTAGTTTGTTATTTATAAGTTTTGGTAGAGCTGGAGGTGAGATGTAGCTAGTATAATGATCTAAGTTGTTGTTTCTCTCTTCTAGTTCATCAAGTAGTATATATGACTCATGGTAGTGAATCTATTTGTTCACTATCAAAAATCATACACATGTATCATATGAATTAGAAGAGGTTTCAGTCTAAAAGTATATTGTAATAGTTAATAGGAATGTCTTTTGAAAATTTTTATTTAAGTATTAATGAATTTGTGCCCAAAGGATAGTATAGGCAGCTGGTTAGATATTCTTAGTAGGCAAGCATTACACAGATGTTGCTAGAAATGTTACCCTTTTTATTTCCCCTCTTGAAAAAGTGAAGATGGTTAGGTTTTATAGTTTTAAGGGGTCCTTATTCAAAACTTTTTTAATCAGGTCAAAGTGTCCATCCCTGCATCAGACATGCCATTGTAGTCCAACCAAGGAGATATAAACATTATTCATAATAGTAAATCTTTATGATTCACTTTTACAAAATTTCCTCAATGGGACTATGGTGATATGGGTGATGCAGTCACCTTGACATAATTAGCAAGATTCCAAAATAAAGACTCGCAAAGACATTGCTACATATACCTACAAGATCAATAAATAGAGATCTAAGAGATATAGAGAATCGATAAGTGCATGAAATAGTTTCAAAGTTAAAAGGACAACAAGTATCCATCAAGGGTGTCCTTTCTTGCAAGTTACATAAATTCATGCAATGATAATTTTGTTTAAGAAATCTCATGTACATTATTTAGGATAGTGGCAATGTTTAGATCAGATGTCAACATTAAGGCACTGTTTTCAACATTTTAATTATAGTAAGGAAGAAAGAAGAATATTCATTTACTAATAAATCACAGTCATATGTTTGAGGGAAAATGATTCTTAGGTTAGCTTACAGAGTGATAAATGGTAGTGAAAATTCTATGCAGGAACAAAGACTATGTGTTAACGGTTAAAAACCTATCCCAGAAAATCAAACATATAACCCTAGAAACAATCTTGTACAGAAATAGTAAGAAATTCCATTTACTATAAATTCAATCTATGGTAATAACTTGAAATATTTTCAAACTTCACTATATGAATTCAACTGACAAAAATGTTTTCAAGCTATACATAAATAATCAAATCAATTTCAACAAATAGAAAAGCTCTCAGAAACTGTATGCAATGTAAAACAAGAATTACCTTTAGATTTTAGGAAATGAAGTTGGTTCTTGATATTTTTTCTTATACATAGTTGTTATTCAAGTATGCCATGTCCCCTTTTTTTTCTAAGAAACTATACGCTTTTTGTTAAGAATGACAATAAGATATCAATGAAAATCCCCATTTTCTCACCTATTTCAGGAACATCCCCAAACTGATTATTGTGATCATTGTATTCATTTGTCCTTAGACCAATATAAGAAAATGGAAATTGAGGTCTTTAATAACAGGTGGGATGCACATATAAATTATCGAGAAATGACAAAAAGTACTCAGTCTCAGGTCTCTGACTTCTATTATGAGAAAACACAGTAGTGCATGGAGGCAAGCTGGTTCATGCATGAAAACAGAAACCTAAATAAAAACAAAGCCCTCGATTTCAAAAAAGTTGGTAGATAAAAATGGATTACAAATCTAGCTAGGAAACCCTAACACTGAGAATGTAATGTCGTGTCCTCTAGAGTTTTTAAAGAAACATACCAGTATTGCTCATGAAGCCCTTCCAGTATTAGGATGATACACAATGCTCATGAAGCCCTTCCAATATTTGGACAATGCACAATGCTCATGAAGCCCTTCCTCCCGCCCGCGATCTCGCTAAGATAGAATGAAGTGAGTTTGATCACTTTTCTTCTTTTTTTTATTTATATCCCAATTTGGTCAAAATTTTGACAATAAACTTAACTAAATTTGAAATTTTGACCTTTTCGAGACATAAACAAAAAAAAAGTGAACATCACAAGCCAAAATGGCCTTTGGTCGAAAATGATGCCCAAATGTATTAGAGTCTGCCGGTGTAAAGTGATCTATCACTCATAGCATGATAGCATGTCTCTCACGTGATGCAAGTTGATCGACAGACCACTACACACAAACCAAGCACTCATCAGTCTACCTAGTCCTTCCCACAACTTGCTAAATTGCATTTTATTCCCCCTCTCTTATTGTTCTAGCCTATTCCCTTCTTCTTTGTGTTCTTTCCAATCTAGCACGCATTCCCATGACCATGGAAACACATTTCTGGTGAATAGTCCCCATGTTGCGAGAATGCATTCCGGTGACATGACGTCACCTCCCCTTTCCCCCCCGGTCCCTCGCAGGACCGCTTCATTTTTTTCCTTCCCCATCCCCCAGCTCCGGGAATGCGTTCCTGAAACAAAACCTTATGAGAACACATTCCCACAACTAATTAAAACCCTTACCCCTACCCAAACCCCTAACTAATTTTTCATGGGAACATGTTCCTACTGATTGTGATGGCATTCCTGTCAGCAATACTTTCATGGGAACGCATTTTTGAATCCCCTAAACCTACAAAAAGCATCAAAAACATAAATATGGAGCCATTTTCTTGAGCCTACCTACCTTTCCGGTGCCCGATGATGTCGTACACTGCACACCATGTCTATCTACTACCTCAGTTTCCCTCTCTCATCCATTGTCTTGTCCAATCACTGATCTCAAAATTATGAAGGATGTTATAAGCTCAAAATGCACAATAAACCTATTCTTCCACCCTTCTAGCCATATATAGCCCATCCTGGACCTTTCTTTTCCACCCCCAGACGCCCCCATCCCCTCTAAATTTCTTCTATACCTCATTTTACCCATATTCTAACTAATTTCTCCATCTCTCTACCCCTTGACCTTTCCCTTTCTTCTCTGTCACTTTTCACTTTCTTTTTGAGACGCCGCTAGGGCTTCGCTGTTTCTCCCTACCACCCTCTCAAGGGGGTATCACCCTAACCAAATTCTATTCTTTCCATCAGCTTGGGGAAACTTAGTTAACTAAGTCACATCCTCGCATCGTCTATTATTTTAAACATCTTTGAAATAGCGTTATTCTAACCCTATGTCGAAGAGGGGCAAAATGTAGACACCTAAATTTGATTAAACATATTTCATTAAATTTAGTGTCTTTCTAGAACATTATTGATTAAATAATTACATATTTATTTAATTAATTTATGTTATCCCCTAGCTTAATTAATTCAATTAATTAGCTATAGTCTAATTAATTATCAAATGACTACCCATAGTATAATCATTAATTAAATCCATTTTCCTCTATTAAGTTGAATGAATATATTTATTTGTTTAACTTAATTCATAAATCCCCTTTTATCCCACTTGTGAATTAAATATTCTATTTAATTCAATTTGAGCACATGGCTCCTAACTTTAACCCCTAAACTAACCATGCTCAACCACTTAACCCATTGTTCCAACTCAACCCAACCCATTCACACATACTAACCCTTCCTTATTAGTAAATTAACCACAATTAACTAATTAACCCCTCCACTCATCCTCTCTCCTCCCATCACATCTTCCTAATCACCCCACTTGCCTTCTAAGCCTAAGCCTAATCACTCCCTAAGCATGTGCACAATCCTAATCCAAGGATTAAGAACTCAACCCCTATCCCAAGGTCAACTCTCATGTCACATCCCTCAAATCCCCAACCATATGCATTTAAGTCTTCCTTAAATTCTCTTACATCCCTCTTACACACTCCATCCATCTCTTACATCTTTGTCCCCTCTCACACCTCCCAAAATGGTCACATTCCCCCATTCTTCCAAACTTGTCTCCTTGTGACACTTGTCACAATGAAAGGAATTTGAGAAAGAACAATCCATGTGTTCTCTCTCAAATGCATCTTGACCCTTCCTCAAGTTTGCATCTTGACCCTCCATTTCTCCCTCCATTTGCCTATAAATTGAACCCTTCACTCTTCCATTTTCAACCACCTTTTATGCATTATTACCATGCCATTTTAAAGAGAAAAATCCATCATCATAGCCTTATAATGCCAAATTTCCCACTCATCCATTGAAGTTTGAGAAACTCATTTGATCACACATCCAATCTAATTGGACAAATCCATTCAACAAAGGAGGCTTCTTGGGTTTTGTAAGAGGTTTGCATCACTTGTTTATTTCATGCTTTATTTGGTCCAATCTTATATGTTGCATTGATTAAAATAGTGGATTCTCTTAAATCTTTATTCTATTCCTTTGCTATTGCTATTTCATTGTATACAGTGAGAATATGTTTGTCATCCTTGAAGACCTTAAGGTGGGTTAAATTATTGGGTATGGAGGGTGTGGGCACCATTTTGACTAAATATCTCTGGAGCTGGGAGGCTCCCATGGGCTTGAGGGTACTAGCTGACATGGCAAGGGTGTCTGGAATAAAGTTTCATTTCTAAGGGATAACATTAATATCAAAGGCATCGAAGTCCTCTATTAAGCTCCATGCCCGATTGCGATAGGATGCCATCCATTTATCATGGCATGTATATTGGCTCCAGACTTTCCTGACTATAAGTTTCGAGTCACCCATTTCCCAGAGGCACATGACTCCCGAAGTGTGAACTAGAGTATGAGGACTAAGGCCTCATACTTGGTGACATTATTGGTGCAGTCAATCTACAAACAATATGATGTGAGGAAAGACTTTCCTTGAGGATTGATCAGTTCCACCCTGGCTCTGCAACCTTGCTTGGATCTGGATCCATCAAATTTAAGGATCCAGATGTTGTTGTTGGTATGATGTTGTTACAAAATCTGGGTGGGAATTGTGACTGGTTTGGGATGGGGGTAGGTTCAAGCGCATTACCTGACTAGGGGGAAATGGGGACCAAAACACCTCTTGGAGGATTCCCTGTTGGGGGTTCCTCAAAATATGGTCTGTTAGGTATGTTCGTGGTTGGATCAATGTAAGATAGGGCCTTGCAAGATAGGGCCTAGCCCCTACATTTTTCTACCTGGAAATCTTCAAGGTGAACTTTGGCGGCATCCACACATGGTGTGCACTCTAGCTTTGAATGGCCTTGATAGTGAACTTGACACCAAGTGCTAAACAATAGGGAAGTTAAATTTGTATTGTCACTCTGGGATCTCACATCTTATTTTAGCTTTATGGTGAGATCATGGATTCTCTGGGTGATGACGGGATCTTCGTCGGGTATCGTTCCACCTGGGACAAAATCTAGGTTCAAAATCTCCTTGCCTCTATACAACCTGGGTTCTAACTCAACGAACGTGACTTTTCTCAACTGACCATAATCGGTGAGGGCTTGTTTCATCTAGGGTTTAATTTACACCTTGATTTGGTTAGCCTCTCCTCTCCAAGGGAGCCATAAGTGGGAAGAGTTGGTTGAGATATATTCGCTCAAGGATTTGGACCAATTCTAGCTTAGGAGTATCCCATAGATCTCAGGGATGTCGACCACTTAGATGTCAATGGTGCTAGATATCTAGGGATCTTGTACCAATTGAAATTGGATGCTATTTAATTTTCCCACCATTTTGACAGTGGTTTTGTCTAGTTGGAAAACTACGCCCTTGGAAGGTGTGCGGGTCAAACTGAGCTTCTTGAAAATGGATAGGGGCATGACATTACCCAAACCTCTGGATTCTACTAGGAAATTATGTATGTTTTTACCATGAATCTTAAGGCTTAGAAAGAAGGGGGGTCCTTTGTACTCCCCCAAAATATGGTCACATTGGCATCATGGAACAAGACATATTTAGGTGGGCAGTTGCGTGATTCTGGGTTCTCTAAATACTGCAAGAGGGACTTCTTTTTCTCGGGGAAACTAAGCAATACTTCCATTAGGTTCATGGTGGTGGTGGTATTCTCCATCACCTTTGTGATATCAAAATTCCCTTTAGGATCCCACGGACCTTTTCCAATAAACTCTCATGTGTAGTTAGGTGTGGGTCCTTTTGGAGGGGGCGGGTTGACATTCGCGAGAGGAACCGGTGGGAGATTCATAATTTTTGGGTAAATCGATGTTGTAAGAGGACCCTTTCTTGACTGACTCTGGGTGTTGTAGGGATTTCTAGGTTCGGTAAAGGTGTTGGCCTTGAAGGATGGGATGGAGTCATCGAAAAACCCTCCAAGTCAGGCACTTCTCCATCTTCTTCGCCTTCTCCAAAGAAAATAGTTTCATAGGCAAAATCAGAATGTTGGGGTTCGGATGAGGATTCTAGAGGGGGAGAATCATTGTTTTTCTTCCTATTAGACTAAGAGATCTAGATGATCTTCTCCAGTATGGTGTATTTTACCTTGGAATGTAAACCAGTGTCATGCAGCCGACACCATGATGTCAGGGGGTGAAATTTAGCAAGTTTCTTAGAATGGCTAGGTCCCATGCCCCCTTGGGTGTTAGGTTGATCAGGGGGAACACCCCTGTTGTTTGGCGTGTTGTTCCATTGTTGGTTCGGCTGAGCATTATTGTTTCCACTATTGTTATAGTGGTTCTGGTGCCCAGAGTTATTGGAACTCCATTGTCCCGAAAATATGTTCCCTCTCTAGGAGGGGTTGGTTCCATGGGACGTGGGAGGTCCCATCTTCAATTTTCCCATATCAGTGGTGAGTGAGGACAGAAATCATTTGAGGGATTTGGCCTTGGCAGATAGCTGGGTAGTGGTGTCACAATGCGACGATTGAGGTGGTGGAGCAGGTGCAGGGGTGCCTGCCGCCACTGGGGGCAGCCCTCTAGATGTAGATGCCTGGAAGAAAGTTATTCCAAAAGGTGGAGGCGTTGGGGGTTGTTCCTACGCCCATGGTGCATATTTTGGGGGTGGGGGATTGAATTTAATACGAAGCTATGATGATCTAGATGTTATTGAGAATTAAAGGAAGTTTTTTAGAAGATCTATGAGTGATTAAACTCAATGAGAAGATCTAAGGCAAAGATCAAGTAGTTAAACCTGATTATTAGAGTTCCAAGAAAAATTTCAAGTTACGAGGTAAAACTTAACAATTTACTGAGCTAAGATTTATGAAGAAGATGATCAAACAAGTGAGTGCAAATGATGGAAAACCTAAGCAAGGAGATTAAGAGGCAAAGGTTTTCCTATATAAAGGATGATAAATAAAAAGAGATAAAGATGTTGGTGAATTGAATTAAGAAGAAGTTGAAGAATAAATTTACTAAGAAAAATAGAGAAGTAGAAAGAATAGAATCTACAGTGTAAAGTAGAGACAAATGGATTATGTGATTCTAGTATTCATGTGATCATAAAGGATCTCACCCAAGCAAAAGGTAGTTTCTATATTTATAGATCAATTTTTTACTATTTCTTATTAGCATTTGTAACAGAGAAAATCTCTTAACCGGGTGGATTTAACAGTCCTATTTGTAATTCCTAGATGTAGTTGACATTCCAAAAGAGTGTTTAAAGTCATCTAGAAAGACCACTCCTAATAGGGTGAATATCTTAACAAATCTAAGGTAAATCCCTTAAAAGGGTCACATCTATAAAATGTGTTTTTAATCTTTAACAAGATAAGTTCTTAACTGAGCGTACATCAAAAAGGTACATTTTTATTGTGGGTCACAATTTCTACAGAGGTTTTTCCCATATTGGGTTTCCTTGTTAAATCTGGTCTTAACTGAGTTTGAATGATTGATCTGCATATTATGAGATGCATGGTTGTTTAAGTTATTAAGTTATTTGGTGAGTCAAGTATTATTGTACTGAGTGAATCAGTGAGCTAATTTTTAAGTATTTAAGTTTTATTTTATTTGATTCACNTTCCCCCCCCCCCCCCCCCCTCTCAGTGGGACCAACAATTGGTATAAGAGCTTTGGTTCTTTGAAGTGATTAATTTTAAAAGGACTTGATTCAAGATCTAAAGATGTAAAAGAGGGAAGCACCAAAGTTGAATAGGGAACATTTCTCTACATTTCTCTATAAGAGAATATAGACTTTATTTTCTTGATAATTAATATGTTGCACCTACTACTACACCTTTGACAATCACTGAGCAAAGACAGAAGCAAGAACATACACAAGTCATGATTGAGATTGCTTCTACACTTATTGACCAAGAATATAATGAACTTGATGGATGTACTACTTTGAAAAAATATGGGATAAGCTTATTTTAACCTATGGTGGAGATCATTATGTTAAGAAGGCAAAAGAAAAAAATTTGAGAGGTATATTTGATTCAATGAGAATGAAAGATGGAGAAAACATAATACAATACATCACTAGAATTAAGGAGATTGATAATTCTATCAGAGGAGTTGGTGGAGCCATAAAAGAGGAAGATGTTACAAGAAAAATTTTAAGAACCTTTTTATCAAGTTATTCTATTTGAGTATCTACTATACAAGAGTTGAGATCCATTCCTAAGATGAATGTTTTACTTGATGCTACTATTGGTAAGCTAGTTGCATTTGAGATTAATGATTTTGATAATAGTTTACCTCCTAAATCTAAGATTGAGTATGCATTTAAGTCATCTTTGAAGATTGGAAGTTCTAAGGACTCTAGACCTAGTGATGGATATTTGTGCAGTGCTAATGAGAGATTTTACAGTTTTCAGAGTGGTTTGGAAGAATTATATGTTGCACATGAAGAGAACAAGAGAAAGTTTGAAGCTTTGTTGGCTAGAAGGCTACAAAGAGGCAAAGGAAAATACCGATGTAAGTTACCCTTGAAATGTTTTAACTATAACAAGATTGGTCATTTTACATCTAATTTCCCTAAGAAAGATAATGAGGAGAAGAAGGAGAATAGAGATAAGGAAAAAAGAGAAAACGGATTCAGGAGATTCAGAGACTACAAAAACAAAGGTACAAAATCTTTGTTAGGAATAACAGTCCACCAACATAACTAAGAGGGAGGTGAATCAGTTGTGAGATAGATTATTAAACATTAAACTTTATAAACCAAAACTTTAATCCAAATGCCAACACAATAACACAATTTTTTGTTATCGAGGAAACCCTATTAAAGGTAAAACCCCAATGGGGATTATCACCCACAAATAATGTACTGAGAGTATAGTATCCTGGTTAAAATATTTAGCCCTATTAGGAGCTTATTAATGCATTATAGTACATAGTCCCTGTTAAAAGACAAACCCTGTTAGGATTCAAGAACAATAGTGGGCTCACTACCCAGGCACACTACCTAAAGAAGGTTAAAGCCACCCTCAAGGAATTACAGTCTGAAACACAAGTGTATATAGAAAATATAAAATCCAATGAACTCTTTGATAGTAACTATCTTTTCTTGGTCAGTTCCAATGAAGTACAATAATTGCATCCTCTGCTCTACATCTAGTAGACAATCAAGCTTGCAGCTTCCACACTTCTCTATCTCTTAATTTGCCTCTTCCATACACACACACACACACACTTTTCAAGAGAAAATATCTCTCATATATACCCTTTTACAATAATTTATTAGGTCATTCAATTAATCTTTCCCAATATACAAATAATTATTTAACCCCTTGCTAAGATACACATAGTACCTATAACAAGTAAACATCAATTACAATTCATCAGATACAATACAAGATCTGTAATCCATGCTCACAATCCACAATACATGCTACATCTCTAAAGTCAGACCCAAATAGGTCTCCTCCAAAATACATGTCACAATTGATGTCACCAAAAATCATACAACTTTTGACCCATAAAAAATATTCCTGAACATTTCTTTTGTAATCCCTTAAGCTTGCATAACCTGAATCATCATCGCTTGTAAGATATACTCAAAACATAGAGACTTGCTCTATCAAGCATCATTGTCACAGTCCAGTATCCAGTCTTCACTAAAACATTTGTAACTCGTCCAATATACAATATTAAGCCAAGTGACCTTAGAAATAAGATCACCATACATCCTTCTACATAGCATCATCTTCGCTCATTCTAATTCAACCATATAGTAGTTGTACACTTCCGTCGGTCATCATACAACAGTAATAACCAATCTATTCTTCCTCTAAAGAAACATATGTTGACATCAATGACAAAACATGAATGCCAATAGAATCATTAGTAGCTAATTCCAACAAAATCCAACAATCTCCCACTTTGGCATTGATGGAAACATATGGGAAATCCATCAACCCAAAAGTACAATCTTCTCAATATCCTCAACACAGCTCTCCCTAAAATAGTAGGGAATTTCTCATAGAATCTTTCCCCCTTTGAAAACAATGGAAAAGGGTTCCATAACCCTTCTTCATTCTTCTGCAAGGTGTATATTTTTCAAGTCTTCATGTGTCTGTAACAACCAGGTGCAAAATCACCCAAATATGTTCTATAGTGTTCCTGTGATCACTCCCCCTAAGGAGCAAATCCATACATCAAGTCCAAAAAATGATATATATTTGAAATCCACTGGACTGATGCATTCTTGCATCAATTAATTACCACGGGGAGGGGCTCTCACCCCAAGAATACTTTTGAGATACTCAAAAGCATCTTTTAGCAAAGGTTTTGTAAATATATTTGCTATTTTTTCCTTTGTGCTAACATACTCCAATCTGATCTCCTTCTCTACTACCTTGTCTCTCAAGAAATTATACTTAATAGAAATATGTTTAGTCTTTGAAGCATTATAAGATTCTTTGACATATTGATTGTGCTAATGTTATTACAATGGATAGCCACTAGCTCTTCAAAAATTATTCCAATGTCCTTCAGCATTTGATTCATCCAAACAATCTGTGTACAATTTATAGCAGCAGCAACATACTAATATTCAGTAGTATACTGAGCTATACAATCTTGCTTCTTACTTAACCATGAAACCAGCCTTTTCTAAGGAAAAATGCTCCTCCACTTGTACTCTCTCTATTATCCACACTACCTACCCAATTAGCATCAGTATAAGCATGTAAAATAAATTCATCATATTTTTCATACCATAATCCATACTCTATTGTTCCTCTCAAATATTTGAAAATTCTTTACACAGCAGCAAGGTGTGTCTCTTTAGGATCTTCTTGATATCTTTCCACAATTCCAACTACATTGGAATTATCTAGTCTGGTGTGAGTTAGATATGTGGACCTCCAATCATTGATCTGTACTTTTTCTGAAAAATACTTTGAGTTTCATCATTATTAGTAAGGTGTGAAACCATAGCTCATAAGGTGTATTGCCTGTATCTCCTTTAATTTTCACCCGATTGAGAGTGTATATTGTAGTGTTAATTTATTTTCTCCAAAATATTTCCTTCAACCATCATAGTCCTAGATGTGTCAGGAATAGACATGTTCTTCCTCTCCACCACTCAATTTTACTATGGAGTCCTTGGATAAGATAATTGTCTCTTTATCCCATTATTGACACAAAAATAATTGAACTCACCGAATGTGATTTCACCTCCTCTGTCTGATCTCAAATACTTCAGCTTCAATCTTATCTAAGTATTAGACATTTTCTTAAAGATCTTAAACTTATCAAAAGATTCAGACTCCTCTTTCAAGAAGTCTTAGATATACCATCCTAGGGTAGTCATTAATGAGGAATGTGAAGTATCTATCACCTTACAGACTTCTTATCTTAGAAGGACCACACAAATCAGTATGAACAAGATCTAACAATTTATTTGAATTTTCAGTTTTATAATGGAAAGAAACTATTGTTTACTTACCCAACTATCATTCTTTGCAAATAGTGTTAACATGTTTCTTCACCCCTAGTAAGGATCTCTAATATCATAAGTAGAACTTATTTTCAAACTATTATCAAAGTTCACATGACATAAACTTTTATTCCATAACCATCTTTCATCTATTTCAGCAATAAAACAACTTTTCGGACAACTACTTAAATTATATATGTTACCTTTTGTCTTTGATCCTGATGCAATCTCTATCCTTGAGTCATTAAAGATCTTCCACTTACCATTATTTAAATTAAGGCCATAACCTTTTTCCATCAATTATCCAACACTAAGAGGATTATGTTTCAAACCTTCTACATACAGTACATCATCTATATTATTCTTTCCATCTAGAGAAATAGAACCTCTACCTCTGATAAATCCAATAGCATTGTCTCCCCATTTCACAATACCACCATCATAATTTTCATATCTCACAAAATTTACCTTATCACTAGTCATATGATGAGAGCATATGTTTTTATTACCCATGTATCTTCTTTGACAACTTGAGCAGTTAGGGCTTTCTCTTCAACAACATAACTAGCAAAACTAGTAGGTATAGAATCTTTAGGATTAGGATCTTCTTCTTTGATATAAATAAATGTAAACTCATCATCACTCTAGTTAGCATCACTATATTCATCATATGTTACTCCTTCATCAACAACATAGTAACACTTCTTTACAATAATAGGTTTGTTATTCTTAAATTTAGGAGCCCTTCTTAGACATGTAGATGCAAACTATCCTATCTTATTGCATGAAAAACACTTAGGGGAATCTTTCCTTTATACTTAATAGAACCTTTTGGAAATATTATAGTAATCAATGCTTCCAACTCTTGAAGTTATCACTCTTCTTATTCAATCTCTTTCACCTCTTTCTCATATCTAGATAATCTTCCTGCGGATCCTTCTCCTAGATCAGATTCTTTCTTGTCTCTTCTAGAAACAATAGCTTTGAATTATGATTCCACCTTACCCAATGCACCACCAAATTCACTTGGCTTAAAAGCAGTAATTTTACCAACCAACTTGTCTCTTGTTAAATTTGTCACTGTTCGAATATCCCCAATAGCTACAACTTTATGTCCATAGGCAGGAGGCAAGGATCTCAGTATTTAAGCAACAATCTCTTCCTATTCCATAGTACCTCTAGCACATCTAATAGCACACACCACCTCATTTACCCTAAGCATGAAAGAGGCAATATTTTTATCTTCAAGGCTTTATAATTTCCCTTCAAGCTTTTTAACTTGACAACCTTAACTTCCTTATCTCCTTCATACAAGGCCTGCAACTTCTCCTAAATCTCATTAGTCATCTCCAATTGCATGACATTTTCATTTCAGCATTAGTCAAGGCACTCAACAAAGCTTCCTTTTCCTTGATATTTTATTTGGCATCCCTGATCTCATCTAGAGTAGTAGGATTTGCAAGACTAGTATAGGTTGACTTGGTAATCTTCCAATAATCTTCATTAATGCATCTAAGATGAACTATCATTTGACTCTTCCATAAGGTGTAGTTGGTACCATCAAACCTTGGACTATCCTTCTTATAAGCTGCCATCTTTAGATCACCCTCAAACTCTTAAACTTTCTCCAAGGAACCAAGCTCTGATACCAATCGTAGGAAATGTGGCAGTGAACAACTCAGGGGGGGTGAATCAATTGTTCCAAAGCTTCAAAACTTCAAAAACCTTTAAACCTTAAAACCCTTATTTATGATCTTAATTAATAAACATGCATGCAAAAATAAGAAACAAATCCACAACACTTGACACCAATATTTTTTATCATGGAAACCCTTTTAGGGTAAAAACCATAGTGGAGATGAAACCTATCATAAATTACTAAACCTTTTTAGAAGTATGATATATATTACAAATGGGAATGCACATGCATTTAGGCACACTTCCTAGAGCTCGTTGCTCAAATACATAATGGCTACAACCCTAGGAAGGCTCATTGCCTTACAAGATCACTACAATTATCAATCAAACTATAATCTAAAATTTTGTGAATTGTATAGTGGCATCTACCCTATTCCTAGGTTAGTTCCAATGAATTATAATCACATCTCTATTTAAATCCTCTTTGCCACCTACAAATCAGAAATTCAATCTTCAACAGATATATACACTTTCTCTCCAAGAAATTCTACACATTCACAACATCATATTTTAACCTTAAAATACACAATTTATCAACCTTGAAAAATAGATAATGTCGTCTCAACCTCAATTTCAAAATCCATTTCCATGTGCCAAAGATGCAATTCAAATCCATGTTTTACTGCCAAAACATAGCAAGGATTATTATAAACTTCCTTGAGCTTATAACACAACCACAAATCACACCTCGAACTTCCACAAAATATTTTATTGATCAAGTTAGCCAAAAACATAATTAAAATTACCACCGATTGAAAAATCCTTCATAACTGATCACCACAATCAATGTGGACCACCAACTTAGTATGCACACAATACAAGAACATCCATATGCATCATGAATAACACAAAAACATATGAACCCATCCAAATCATTGGATTTGTCAGCATCTCGCATGTTGAACTTCAAGAACACTATCAACGCCCTCTGATACACTTAAAAAATGCATTGTGAACCTCTAGACTATGAAATTTCTAAATTAAGGACACATAAAAATTTCCCAAATGTACACCTAGTTTCATAGAGAAAAATATCAACTTGGATGTGCTCACTGAACCTATTTTAGTCACATTGTCAACTCTAGTAGATAGTGTAAGAGCCAGTCACCGAACCTGACCTCATATCATATCCAAATCATCATGCTCACCTCTTTAAATTAACATAAACCAAATACAAACTCTCTACAACATCTCCTAATGTCTGCAAAAACTTATCTCCAATAACAAAACCTCACTATACCTCTAAGCATACTGCACCACTGTCCAAACTGTCCAAAAACTATGTTGACATCAATGACAACACATCTAACAAATATGTCTTCCAATACATATGTCCATCCACCCAACACACAATTTAACTGGGGACCTATGTCCTTGACCCAATTTGATCTACTATGATGAAGCACATATCCTAATCTTATAAATACATAGTAAATGATACATTATTTCAAATTGTACACAATGCATTTAAATGTAAATGAAAATATTATGAATTATTTCATGATTATAATACTCACATAATATAGTATGCAACACTCAAATAGGGTCCAACCAATAGCCTATAAGTCTACTTGGATTAAACAAATAATAATATCATATCACTAGGGACATGAGCAATAGGGTCACTCAAGGAACATAGAATACTCAAGAGATAAGGATAATCAATCATGGAGTTTCCTCATATTAGAATATTCAACACCAAAAAGGGTCACATAAACGCTAAAAAAAAAACTCATCAACTATCTTTCTAGGTCAAACAAGGAAATCCAAGCATGATTTCCAAGAATTCACACTCACACAAACCACACAAGGGATACAAGAAGTGAGCTAACTACTAACTCACAACAAAACACTCACACAAACAATACCAACTTCATGGGAAACAATGTAACCAGAGATCATAGTGTTGTAACATGACCTCTAGCAATAGATCGAGTCTTGGTATTCATTTCACCAACAATATCCAATTTCATAAGGTAAGATTCTACACATGTCAGAGAATACAAAACATAAAGTTTAACTTTGAAATGTTAAGGTTATGAAATCTAAAATAAATGTGTCAAATTTTTTGTTTCAAGTTTAACTACTAGACACCTAATGTGTGTATAAATCCCAGAGTTCCTAGTGTAGAAACTCGCACTCTGGTACCAGATGTAACACCCTATCCGAAAAACCATGGGAAATTAGCCTAACTTGACACTAGGTTGATGTAATAGTTTTTTTTAATTCTAAAAAATAGAAATGTGGAAGCAAGTACAAACATAAGTTTAAGTATCAATATTAACTTATGATAAGATTTTATATTATTGTACATAATTCCAATTAACAATCCCAAGGGTTCCAAGACGTGGTTACTTTTAACAACATTAATTAAACTACTAAGATCTAGAATAACATAGTCACATGATATATCTTACATTCATTTTAAAATCCAAATTGAAGTATTAACTAATAACACCAATCATAAGGTAAACTGACATAAACATTACAACTGAATAATAAGATGCATTTATTATATCAATGTAAGCAAAGGTACAAACAATAAGATACAATTGATACATCATGACATACATAATAATATTTCTTCAACTGCACATATCACATGGATTACAATAATGAATCAAGCCACATTTACAATTACATAAACATCTCCTAAATGTATGTCTCAAATTAATACATAATAGAATACAAGATATACGCCTCATGATGACAATAAGAGAGTCTCCAAATAATAAACATGGTAACAACATATAGGATCATCCAAGTAAAAGAACATGAACACTGAATATAAATGGTAAATGGAATCACTACCACTCGACCACATGGAACCTTTAGGTCCACCCCACCATCTTGAGGAGATAAACACTGGGCCCACTCAAATAGACAATAAAAAATAAAGCAAGACTAATGCAAAGGTATAGTAGATAAAAATAGGTTACAAGGTCATCAAATAGAAATGATTGAGACACACTATCAGATGTACCAAAATACTTGTAGGAAACCTAGAACACATATAGGGAAGTGTCATCAGATATTTCTACCCCTTGCTACGATCTCAATGGACTCTCGCCTCCAAGTGTGATCATATGTGGTATCAATAGTCCTTTTGTACAGACAAGGAAACCAACCATTCCATGCCACAACATCTCCTCTAGATGGGAAAGCATCTTTTCCCACTCCCATCCTTCTTTACTGACACTCAAGGCATGGGCAAGGAACACAATTATCTTATTAATGTTTACCTAGTAAATTTATTAAGTTCACTTATTAAGTAACTTACAAAGAATACCCAGGTAGCCACTTTAGGACTTCGATGCCTCCAATGCAAGCCACTTCCCCTCTATGATTCTAGATAACCTACCCTAATGCTCTAACTAAAAAGAAACAAAAAAGGCAAAACCAATAACCTCAAAAGACCTTTCATAAATAATCAAATCATGAAAATCACCAAAGAAAAGTGTTGGAGCATAATAAAGAATATCACATCCTATGCCATAATTCAAACTTTCCAACCTCAATATGGACATCTCAATAGATATATTACCAAATTTACATAGTTTATCATATTAAAAGATCAATCATATCATCGAGAACAAACTCATCAACGACATCAACTTCCAACCATATAGTGAATCATAACCAAATAGGACCATCCTTAGATAAATAAAATTTACAATAGAAGAAACAAGGTGACCAAGTTGACAAATAAGTCTTGACATAATAATAACAATCACCCCTTAAGGTCAACAAAATGACGATCGAATACTTAATATAATGCATAAATTAACTCTCAATCGTGCACCCAAAACTAACACATGAAATATTATGACATCAAACATGGTTATGAACCCTCCAAAATATGATACCAAAAGTAAAAAGGCATAAACTCATGAAACAACTCCAAATCTCTAGTGACACCATCCCCTCCTAGGGCATTACTCTACCCGTGACCAACAATTAGTCACAAATGAAACCAAAAAAAAAAAAACCCATAGACCACAATTGAAAAAAATACCATCAATCAAAGTAATCCACATAGTAGCATCAATAATATTATACACATAATCATTTTAATTAATTTGTAGAAAAAAGTCAATATGGTGGAATCTCTACCATGGAGATAGAACTCTTGTCCTCATTCAGGGTTGTTCTGCTCGTAGTTGGGCCAATAAAGGAATCAAATGCTTCATGGATATTATTCAAGATGGAAGGCTTATCAGTTGGTAAGAGCTAGAGAAAAAGTTTGACCTACCTTTATCCCAATGGAGGACATATTCCATGCTGAGGGAAGCTTGCATCAGCTTGAAATTGCCTAGACAATGTGACATGTGTGAAAATAGGATTTTTCTCCTAAGATGGCCTAATGGTACCCTATTCCCCTTGACCAAATCCAAATACATTTACAAAATCCTCATTGATTTCTATGATATTATTGACCATCTTAATGCCACCTGAAAACTTAACCTCGACCCCCTGCTTGGACCAAATAGTTCATGAACTTATGGCATCTCCTCCTGCATAGGTTTCCAGTTGAGCCTAAACTTGCATGCTTCATGTGGCATCTCCTCCTGCATATGTTTCCAGTTAAGAATCCTAATGGGGAACCTAATATATATTCCCTCTGTAAATATTATGAATCTATGGACATATATCTTTTGACTATTGTTTTTGCTAAAGAGGTGTGGGGACTGTTTGGTTTGGTATTGAACAATAACTTCATCTTGTTAAATGTTTTATCTAGGAAATTCTTGAGCCAAAATTAATTTATAAATTAAAAAAACTTAATTTATAAATTAAATTAAAAAATATAATAAATAAAATAATAATATAATATATGGGGGCGAATGATCCCACCTCCCCCTTACGTTACCCACACATGATTAGTATTGGGGGTGGTGGGGTGGCGTGGGGGCGCTCCATGCATTGTCCCCACCTATATTAATGGGTGGAGGGTCTGCACGTGAACCCCCACAAAAAAGTAATTTTTCTGTTTTAAATGAAAAACAATAATTTATAAATTAAATAAACTTAATTTATAAATTAAATTAAAAATTCTAATAAATAAAATTAATAATAATAAAATGACATATACTATATGGGGGTAAATGGTCTCACCTCTCCCTTACGTTACTCACACACAATTAGTGTCAGGGGACTTCATATGTTGCTCCCACCTATATTAATGGGTGGAGGGTCTACATGTGCAACCCCCACCAAAAAGGTGAAAAAAAAATCATTTTCTTAGCAAAAGCAACACTTTTTTTTGGTCTATATTATCTATTCATATTTTATCATATATTTGGAAATTACAGAATGATGAAATCTTCAATGGTAGAGCTAGGCACCTTACTGAGTCTCTACGGAGACTCATTTATCACAACATTGCAATGCAAGTGACAGTGGTACTAAATATTGAGGGGAAAAAGTATTGGAGTTGATCAACAAAGGAGATGCAAAGATGCTCAAGAAAGAAGTGGCTTATGGATACACCTGTTCCAAGCCAGTGGATGAGATGGAGGACTTTGACCTGACACTAAACCAATTCACTAAGGAGATGAGAGAGAATAAAGACAAGGAAAGGAATGGAAGAATGAACTTTGTTCTAGCTACCCCAGTTGTAGCTATTCCACCTGTGGCAGGTCCTCTTCCCACAACAACATAGATGACTCACCCTTACACCATATTTGTGCAGAATGACAAAGTCCTTGAGTGGGTAGAAGGTCCAATGGGCTAGACAACTTAGTTTGTCAAATGAGATTTGAACAAAAGGTAGCATGATATGTTGTTATATTTCGTAGCCTCCTTTTTGGATATGGTGTCTTAAGTGTATCGTGTAAACTCTTCTCCTCATAAAGAGTTACTATTTTGTTGTAATGGTGGTTATCCGTAAACTTCCAAAGGCATGAAAATGATGATGTTCATATTATAATTAATAAAAAAAAATTATTTATAAATTAAATTAAAAATTGTAATAAATAAAATTAATAATAAGAAATAACATATAATATATAGGGGGTGGTGAACGGTCCCACCTCCCCCTTACATTACCCACACACAATTAGTGTGGGGGCATAATTGTTTTTGGTTTAAAATAAACTTTATTTTTATTTCATATTATACACATTTTTTAAAACAAACAGTGCCCAAACAAATCGCGAAAAATAGCGTATAATGTAATTTTTTTTTAAAGTAAATAACCTTTAAAAATAATCTAAAGGAATATATATA
>MU228447.1:493997-518093 GCA_018584345.1 Thuja plicata
TCTATCATCAGTGTCCTTGCACAATCAACAATGGATTTGTTCCTTCTTTCAGCAATTCCATTTTGTTGTGGTGTTCTCGGTGCAGAGACCTGTCTTTTGATTCCATGCTCATTACAAAAGTTAGTGAATTCATCTGAAATAAATTCCACTCCTCTATCTGATCTTAAGAATTTTAATTCCTTACCACTTTATTTTTATACCATTGCTTTGTGCTATTTAAACATCTTGAATGCTTCAGATTTATCTTTTAGAAACATAACCGTCATCATTCTAGAGTAATCATCAACAAAGAGAATAAAATATATATCACCATAGTAGCTCTTTGTCCTCATGGGTCCACATAGATCAGTATGGACTAATTCTAGAGTTGCATTAGATGTATGGGTCTTTGTTTTGAAACTAGAGTTTGTCATCTTACCTTTTTGACAATTTTTGCACATGATATTATTAGGCTTAGTCATCGTAAGTAAGCCTCTTACATTTCTCTTTCTACTTATCTTTATCATGTTGTCAAAGTTTACATGACACAATCTTTTGTGCCACAACCATGTCTTCATTTCTAGCCATTAAGCAAGTGGTGTCAATATCATTCATATAGAATAAGTTATCTTTTGTCTGCTCACCGGTACCAATCAGCTTTCCTGATTCATTGAAGATCTTTTCCTTCTTATTTTCAAATACTACTATGTGACCTAAATTATTCAACTGAGAAACACTAAATATATTATAATTCAATCCTTTCACCCAATAAGCATTTTCACATTTTATTAGGTTATTCAACATTATAGTTCATCTACCTTCAACTGGACAAGGTGTATCATTACCCATTCTTAATGAACCACCATTATAGTATTCAAAAGTCTCAAACTTTTGTTTGTCACCAGTCATATAGTGAGTGCAGCTGCTATCTATGATACAGACATCATGTTTACTAACTTTAGATATGAGTGTAGTTTCTACATACCTTTCTTCATCATCATCTGAATCATCTTTTACTGCCACAAACACCATCTCTATGTCTTCATCAGATTCGGTGTCAGTATCTTCATCTTTGCATTTAGCTAGGTAACTAGCCTTCTTTCCTTTTTCCTTGTAGTCTTGGGTATCTCTCTTCTTTCTGATTATCAGTTTCTTCTGTAATCTCGGTTATCACCTCTGTCAAACTTCTTTTCAAATGATCTGTCATTACTTCTATCATATTTTCTCCTGTTAGGACATCTTGCAGCAAAGTTTCCAATCTCTTTACAATTAAAACATACAAGTGGTAATTTACCTTTGTATTTACCTTTGCCTCTTTGCATTCTTCTAGTCATAAGTGCTTCAATTTCATCAAGATCTTATTCTTCACTTTCACTATCACTATATTTTCTCATAGTGTGTTTATGACTTGATTTACTTATTCTCAAAGAATATTTGAATGCAAAATCTATGTTTGGTGAGACACTATTATCAAAGTTATTCATCTCAAATGAAATCAGTCTTCCAATCAAACTATCTAGAGTAACATTGTTATTTGCTACTGCTCTCATTTCTTGCATGGAAGATACTCTAATAGCATAAGTAGGCAATAAGGTTCTTATAATTGTACTTACTACTATCTCTTCTTCTAGTACACCTCCAACTCCTTAGATAGCATTAACTACCTCTTTGATTCTTGTGTTGTATTGTGTGATGTTTTCACCTTCTTTCATTCTGAGATCATCAAACTTTCCTCTAAGGCTTTCTGCCTTGGCTCTTAGAACATTTTTTTCACCACCATGTACAAGCTTTAATTTATCCCACATCTTCTTTGAAATTGTGCATGCTTTGACATCTTCAAATTTAGCATCAGAGAGTGAGGAAGCAAGCTCTATTATCATGCATTTGTGCTCATGCTTCTCTCTCATTTGTTCAACTATGAGTGCTCATGTGGGAAACACATATTCAGTATCTAAGTATTGAGTAACATCATTTCCAATACCTGATAAGTGGAGTCTTATCCTGCTTTGCCATGAAGAAACTTTGTCTTTGTTCAACTTGGGCACCTCTCGTTTGTTCATCTTGTGATCTTTAGCTTGAGTTGTTAAAATCCCTTTCTAAGCACACAAGCTCTAATACCAATTGTTAGTAATAACTTGGAGGGGGGGTGAATCAGTGGCCTCAAAAATTAATCCTTAAATCAACCCTTAAAACTTATTACCAAATTCATAAGCCTCTAGTTATCTTCAGTCCTATAAGATGAATGCCTTGAAATACTTATATCAAATTACTACTTGTAAGAATGCTTTGTAAAAACTTCTACTGTATGTTTATTGATAAGAAGTCTTTCTATTTACTAAAACACAGTAAATAACTAGTGTATACTGATCAATCCATATTTACTTATGTGAAATGCAAAACAATAAAGTAATGACTCATAGACACATTAACACATGGATTTTTAACATGGAAACCCTCTTAAGCGAAAAAAAAAACCACTGGGACCGATACCCAAAATTTTCACTCTTCTCAAGTGAGCTCGGTTAAGAGCCAACCCTATTGAAGGTTACAAACACACTGTTAGGTGTGACCTTGTTAGAGGATTTAAATAGATATTTTTTCACTTAGTATCTGGCATCTAATGCTACCATCCTTGATCAAACACTCACTTGTCTTGTCAATAAGTATCAGGCATATCCAATGCTACTTTGTATAATCAAACATTTTGATACTCCTTGGGATGTATCTCAATTAGAAAAATCTTTTAAGTCCTGCTCAGTTAAGAGACTTGAAGCCTCAGTGGTTAAACTAAAACAATAAATTGATCTGTTCACATATACAACTAGAATTTCAGATTTTCAGATCTATTGTAAGTGCATTACCTTTCTGATCAATGTTATCAATTCAATACCTTTGCTCCACATTGTTCTTCTCTGTGATGTTGTATCACTGTTCGTTGGTATCTACAGAATTTAGCTCTTTCCTCAGCTTGATTGATCAGGTCTGAATGAAGAATTTCTTCTCCTTCAAAATCTCTTCAGCATATTTTATCTTGTCACTCCCCTTATTCATATTGAATAATCTTGTCTCTTATATAGACATGATTTCACCGCTTCTTGGCTTTCTTGATCTTGGCATGATCCACAATTCTTTCCAATTAGATTTAAAGAAAAACTCATGTTTTATCTCATAGAGATCTTCTTGCCAACTGGACAAAGCAGCTTTAAATCCTTTACTTATCCCCGGCTTTATCTTGTCGATTAAAACAATGATAAGTACCAGCTAAGTCTATATTTAGCTCTTGAAATCTAAGCATTTTTTCATTTATAAACTCTTTATTATGTCAGTCAATACTATAGTTAGCTGTCGGTGACAACTGACTGTTCCATTGGTGTGACTTCAGTTGTCTTCAGGATCTCCGTCAGTCGGGCAACACTGTAATTTTGTCCATCAGGTTACTCTATGATTTGCTCGTCGAGTAACATTGTGACTTTGCTCGTTAGTAATGCTATGTATTTTCTTGTCAGGTAACACTGTGACTTTTCTCTCTGAATTTGTCTTTCGGTATGCACTCTGTCAGTGTATACAGTCAATTTGTGAATACTTGACTTTAATGCATTACTAATAGCATAGCCTTTGATTCATTGGTTCTTTGAAGTCTTTAGCATTATGTACATGACCATAAAAATTATATCAAGTTGACATCAATGAAAATACAATACATAAACTGATTTAATATCTTGCATTAACTTTTGGTGTCTATGTGATCATCAACTTAACATCTTCAAACATTCAATCAGTTATAGTTCATCACTTTCCTAACACATATTTTTAAATATATTTTTCAAATTAACATTGCAAATTTCCATAGACATGAGGAACATTACATTTGGTATAAAGAACTTCACACTTGGTATAAAGGTCCTAACATCTGGTACAAAGAACAATGCATTTGGTACAAATAAGTTTACATTTAGAGCAAAGAGTATCGTATCCAATATCTGTTTCATCTCATCTAAAATTTGTTTCATCTCATTTGGAATTTATTCTGTAGCATTTGGAATTTGTTCTATAGCATTTGGAATTTATTATGTAGCATTTAGTATCTGTTTTGTAGCATTTGGAATCTATTTCTTAGCATTTGCAATATATTGCAAATTTTAAAAAATTGAGAGCTAATTCTGAATCAGGGAAGACTTGCAACAAATAAGTTTGCATTTGGAACAAAGAGTGTCACATCTAGTATCTATTTCATCTCATCCAAAATTTGTTTCATCTCATTTGGATTTTTTATGTAGTATTTGGAATTGGTTTTGTAGCATTTGGAATCTATTTTTTAAGCATTTGGAATCAATTATGTAGCATTTGGAATTTTTTTTGTACCATTTGGAATCTATTTTGTAACATTTATTATCTATTTTGTAGCATTTGGAATATGTTTCGTAGCATTTGGAATGTGTTCCAAAGTTTTAAATTTTGAGAGTTAATTCTGAATTAGGAATGGCTTGCAACAAATAAATTCACATTTGGAACAAAGAGTGTCACATCCAGTATTTGTTTCATCTCATTCAAAAAAAAATTCATCTCATTTGGAATTTGTTAGGTAGCATTAGGAATTCGTTTTGTAGCATTTGGAATATGTGTTGTAGCATTTGGAATCTATTATGTAGCATTTGAAATTTTTTCTAT
Source organism: Thuja plicata (assembly GCA_018584345.1). NCBI lineage: Eukaryota > Viridiplantae > Streptophyta > Pinopsida > Cupressales > Cupressaceae > Thuja > Thuja plicata. The sequence goes on from MU228447.1 coordinate 498,645, forward strand.
AGCATTTGGAATCTATTTTGTAGCATTTGGTATCTATTTTGTAGTATTTTGAATATGTTTCGTAGCATTTGGAATATGTTGCAAAATTTGAAAATTTAAGAGCTAATTCAGATTAATAATGACTTGTAGATGGAAAAGGACATGAAATTGAGGAAAATTCTTCACAAATATCCAAGTTATTACACTCAAAAGGTTATTAAGAAAGAAAATGTTTATACAAAAAAGGTACAATGGGCTAATGAAATGGTAAAGATTAGTGAAGAAGGAATTTTTTTGATAGATTTGCTAAAATCCTTAACATGTATCAAGTTAGCTATACAATTGAAATCATTTTTTATGCTCATCCTTTTTGAATTTAATTGATTTGATGATATTGTTGATTTCATTATCCTTGGATGAGTGTGTTGAAACTAACATTTTTGGAGTTTGCTTTCCGAGAACGCTAAGGATATATTGCTAAAATGATTTTAAAAAATATATAGTAAAAATGCACAAAATTATCAAAGGTGCACACTCAAAATCCCAAAATCTTGTGTTGCATTTATTTCAATTAACATTGAATCTTGCAGAAATTTACTTTAGAAATAAAGAGCAATCTTAAAAAGACCTTTTATGATTGTGGATTAAGATAGTCGACCTATGCCCCTTATAAAAATCCCAACTAGTTTGATAAGGGCAAAAAATGAACCATTTTCTCTATGTGTTTGTGACACAGTCAAGGTCAAAGGATCTAGTAAAGGACTGTCCAAACTTGATGCATTAGAACAAGACATAGTAGAAACTCAACAACATAGAGATATAACAACTTATATCAATTCATAAACATCTTCAGATTCAATTAAATGCAACATGTCAGGTTGTAAGGCCTTCCCAGTTAGGGCCAAAACAAAAGTATGAACAAGATCTCGTAGGATCCAACACTCCCTGATCTACTCTATAGCTAAGTGGAAGAAAACCATATCTGAACTTGTTCTCACAAGCCTCCAAGCAATCTGCTATTTCTATCTACCCACTTATAACTATCTGCAAAAAATTACAGTTCTTCAGCTTATTAGCTTACTATTTATTGTCTTCTCTTTGCCTAACTCCTTAAACATCAACCTAGACTCTCTTTTATAAACACTTGCCACAAGTCAGAATTACAAAGAAATAACATAAATAAAACCCAAGTCGGCATCAAGAAACACACAACCAACATGTTATCTATCATTCGGCCTCCAACGGTCATTAAATCTGCATAGGAGAGTGAACCAAACAAGATATAGGTCCTCACATCCCCCACAGGCAACCAAAAATTAAAAGCACCAGTCGACCAACCCAAAAAATTAAATGGTCATCCAAACCCTAGACCCCTAATCTCAATCACATATATAATTTTGGAAAAGGTGATAAGATCAACATTGACATACACCTTGAAGGGTAGTGGACGAAGGGACAAAAAATGGATGGAATAGCTTGAGGCTTTGATGTATGAGTGGATATGGATCTTGGTACATGAGGACCCAAGATGGATGGAGAAGGGGGTGAAGTATTCAAGGTAATATATTTTGGGACATGAGGACCCAAAATAGAGTTAGAAGATGGGAGATGTTTATATGGAGATGAAGTGGAAGACTTTGGAAGCTTGGATAACAACTCTATTTTTTTCCTTTTTGTTCAAGTCTTTTAAGAGAGACTTGGGAGTCCACATAAATTTTGAATTTATTTTTGTATCCAAGTCCTTTAGAAGAGACTTGGGAATCCAAATAGATTTTGATTTCCCTTTTTTGGATGATTTAGAACACAATTCTTCCATGATGGATTTAGGAACCCATATTTTATTTGATATTATTCTTTTCTCAGTGGACCTTTGTGGTCTCTTGAATATTTCCTTTTTCTTTGTAGTCACATGTTGATTAGAATGGACATAGTGATCCTCATATGTAAGTGGATTCTTATATTTATGATTTTTTTGTTTTACATCCAAATTACTTCCAAAATACTTGGGGAGTGTGGATGAATAGGGCCGATATGGATGGTTCAGATGAAAGGGTTGATAAGGAGATTTCAAGGATGCATGTGATGTTGAACTAGTCTTGCTCCTTAGACCACTTCTAGGGTCTCTTAGGTCACTCACTGACCTACTAGGGTTCTTCCACTAACCCTAGGCTCATTAGGTATCTTATCTCAAGATGCTAATTCCTTCAACTAGTAAACATCAACAAAGTAGAACTCGCAACTTTTGCAAACCTCATACTAGACCCAAATTGGTCTTTCTTGTCCCATTTGTACAATCTGATCCAAATGGATTCCAATTATTAAAAAATTGGAAAGGCAGCATATAAAGATGTCAAAAGGACCAATTCCAACCTTTACAAACTCACTTTGCTTCAAAAACACAAACGAGCTCCAAGAACTTATGTAATTACCTCCAAAATAGGGCTACAAGCAATTAGCCCTATTTGGTCACCTTTTCTGCATTATCTTGGAAAAATCCCTTAAAAAGTGCCAAATAGGCTTAGGATCTATACACCCTTTTTAGATACACTAGATATTTTCTAGGTCTTAGCCCTCATAAGTGTCCGTATAGTCCTCCCTACTTTCATGCCTAAAATTTAGGGTTTTAGGCCTCCTTTACTGTCTGCATAAGAAATGAACTTTCTTGGCCAACAAAATATTTCCTCCCAACTTATCCTCTTGGTTGGGGATCCTCCTCTAACTCTTCTACCTTCCCACTTCCACTGATTGAAGCTATGGATGCTTTCAATCCCTCTAGCTAGCTCTGCAATCACTGATGGTCCCTAGCCATGCCACACTGGCTCGCCTAGGGCATCATCTTAAAAATAGCTGCCACCACTTCCAAGGCCCATCCTGATATGTAAAAAATTTACATGGAGTCCACTTTCATAATCCAAGATCCTGGGCCAAAGCCATGGTGGAAAAGAAAGCTAAGACCCCATTTTCAAGCAATGCTCAAATCAAGACCAGCGACTGGACTGAACTTTAAAGATTTTATACAAACACTTAAAAACATTGAATCTACCAATATAACACCACAAGAAGTTAAAAAATAACCTACATTACATTAAAAAATGCTTACAGAAACACTCTCAATCCATTACACTATCTGATCACCTTGAAACACACAAATATCCATTGTTATTGCTTAGCACAGTCCGTACATGAAATTTCTCAAACTGGCCAACCCTTCAAAAATCCTAAGGATGGTCTTATATAGATGACCCAAACACTAAATATTTGGTTTTAGATATTTAACCAAACAATTTCATCGAAGATGCCAATTTGTCATAAAAGTTGTCAATGTTGTCAATGACAACATTGACAACTTTTGGCAACTTTTGGGTTTGATTGCCAAACTTGGTCAAACCCTATCCAAACTTTTCTAATCCACTAAATATGATGAAAAAACATCAAAAATGACCTCTAGTCCCTCTCTTGGCTCATTTTTCCACAATATGCCAAAATTCCCTAATTGGGCCTAAATATACCTAAGGGTCACCAAGGAACTAATAAGACCTATCCTCCTACAAACACTTCACACACTAGGAATCTTGGTCCCTTTATTCACCTAGTGGTTTAGCTAGAACCACTACAATCCAAAAAAAAAAAAAAAGAGCGAACCCTAGGTTACATTTCCACAACTAGCCTACCTAGGTGCTCTTGCACCGACATGTCTTTGTTGATCTTGATAGAGGATAGGGTAAGCAGATGACAAACTGGTAGTTATATACATGTTGGATGGAGGGATATAAGGACCCAATATAGATGGAAGGTTTGAAGGCTTCAACTTTAGGATATAGGGACCAACAATGGACTTAGAGGATGGAGAAGACTGATTCTTATGTTTGAATGGAGGGAGATAAGGTGTGTAAGGGATATCTGTTAGAATGAATTTAGAATAACTGAGAGGGGGGTGAATCATTTATCCATAGGTCTAGATGTTCCCATTAAAACTTTATACCAAATTAAACAATTCAGATCTGCTCGACAGTGATAGCATAAGTCACCAATATAAGTAAGCAGTTTACTATTCAAATGAAATAAGCTTGAAGAAACTTAACAGTAAAACACAATATAAACATTCACACAAGTTGACACCAATATTTAATGTGGAAACCCAATTTGGGAAAAACCACCAATAACATGCTATCAAGTTTTCACTCTTCTGAAAGTGATGCCCTATTAAGAGCCAACCCTGTTAAAGGTTACAAAACACATTGCTAAATGTGACCTGGTTAAAGGATTTAATCACCCTGTCAGGAGTGGCCTTGTTAGAGGACTTAAAACATTCCAATCTGAATGTCACCTTGCTCAAAGGATTTATACAATGACTGTTAGGCCAACCTAGTTAAAGGATTTCAAATGATACAATGGTTAGAAATTAATCAGTAGGTTTGATCTGATTCATACAACTTACTTTGCAATCCACATCCAATTTAGCTCTAATGCTAATTCACTGAGTGGCCTCCATTCTCATTTCAAACTCCAGATCTTCTTGGGAATTTGTCAATCAATCTCACTCTGATTCTCTGCTCAACCTTCTTTGCTTAGATATTGCCAATCAGTCAATTAACCATGCAATTTTCTTGCATACATAGCTACCTTCTCTCTTCATCCATGAATAACCCCTTGAGGTTATCATATACCTCTCCATCTAGGTTAGATACATCTTTTTTCGCTTAATCAAGATTGTAGATCTTAGGTTAGGTCAGATCCAATAGATCTTTCCATCATTGCATTTAATTTATTTCTCCAATACAATCACCAATTAAATCTTTGATCCATGCATTAATTATAGTTACCCGTGCATTTACATAGTGTAGATCAAATGTGCTTATCCTTAATTAACTTTACATATCCCAATAAAATCAACTATGTCAGCCAGAGATCTTAAATCTCATCAATCATCAAAATGTTGTTGTTCGGCCGACACAAAACTTGCTCGGCAATTTGCTGACACTCGGCACATACAAGAAAATATGCTCGGCACACACTAGTGCTCAGCTGACACAAAAATTTCTCGGCATAAAATTTTCTCAGTAAATTGTCAGTGAGAGATAAACAACATATCACTTTTCCAATGTGCCGATTGATAAAGTACCCTTTGTAATTCCTCATAACTCAACCATTCCTCTTGGTCTTCTTGTTGAATCTCCTCCATCTATCAATAGATATGGTACTCAAATAGATAACAATAGTCTCACCAGTTAAGGTTTGACATCAATGAAAAAACAATAATTGTTTCCATTGTAGCTTTCCAAACAATATTTCCAACAATCTCCCTCTTTGGCATTAATGGCAACACAAAATAATAAAACAATAATATTACAAACATAGTTACCATACAATCCAAAAAGTATGCCAGTGTTCCGTGGTATGAACAAATCTTCATTAATGTCTTTAGCTTCATTCTAATTCTCATCTATAAAAAATTACTCCTATTTCTATAATCACACTAATATCTTTATGTTTATGTTCATCAATGTCTTTTTCTCTAAGTAGTAAACTCTCTCTGTATCTTTCTCAATATAATTCTCCCTCTTTCAGTAAACTTCTCCCTCTTTGACAACAATGCCAAAGACATTGACATCTTCATCATGTAGATTCTTCTATTCTAAACTTTGTATCATGTTGTTCCTATCATCTTTCTTATGACTGATCCACTTTACTATCTTAGTCTGCATTTCACAACTTTAGGCAGCATCCTAAAGTCTAACTGCATGTGCATCAATGTGAAAAATATGTTGAATTATAAAATTTGATGTAGTAGTACCATTCTGAACTAATTAGCTTCAGTTAGGGGAATTACCCCCAATTTACCTCACAAATACTCATGAGCATCCTTGGGTAGTGCCTTTGTAAATATGTCTGCTAATTTTTCCTTAGTGTTCACATATTCCAGTCTCACTTCCTTCTTCTGAACTAGCTCCCTCAAGTAATGATACTTGATAGCTATATGCTTTGCCTTAGGGTGCATTACAGGGTTCTTTGAAATATTAATGGCACTCATGTTATCACAATTTATGACAAATGGTTCTATGATCTCTTCTTTCATACCTTTCAATAGTATCTTCAACCATACAATATTAGAGAAATTGACTACTATTGCCACATACTTGGCTTTAGCTGTAGATTGTGAGGTGTAGTTCTGTTTCTTGCTTGTCCAAGAGACTAATCTTTTTCCCAAAAGAAATGCTCCTCCTTTGGTGCTTTTTTTGTCATCTACATTACCTGTCCAATCAGAATCAGTATAAACTCTGAGTTCAAATTTCTCATTCCTTTTGTAATATAGACCATATTTGTCAGTTCCTTTCAAATATCTCAAAATCCTTTTTACTGCCATCATATGAGTTTCTTTGGGATTGGCAGAAAATCTAGCAACAATACCAACAGCTAATGCAATATCAGGTCTACTGTGTACAACATATTTCATTTTTCCAATCATTGATCTGCACAGTGTTTGATTTACTTCTTTTGTCTCATAATTCTTTGTTAATTTATGTCTAGTAGCCATGGGAGTACTCACTAGTTTTGAATCTTCCATTCCAAAAGTTTTTAGTATCGCTTTGATATATTTTGATTGAGTAATATAGATACCATTCTTCATCTGATATATTTGTAAGCCAACAAAAAATTTTATCTCACCAAACATAGAAATCTCAAATTTAGTTTGCATCTCCTTTGCAAATGTTTGGCATAACATATCTTGTCCACAAAAGATAATATCATCAACAAAAATTTCAGCTAATAAAGTACCTTTACTTTGCTCTGTCTTCAAATACGGATTATTGTTGTCATTGGTTCTTGCAAATCCAATCTTCATCAGATAGTTGTGAAATCTTTCATACCATGCTCTTGGTGCTTACTTCAATCCATATGGTGCTTTGTGTAGCTTGCAAACCATATTCCTTTTTCTTGGGTCTACAAATCCATCAGCTTGTTCAATGTAGACTTCTTCTTCTAATATTCCATTTAGAAATGCAGACTTCACATCCATTTGATAGAATTTAAATCCTATGTAGGCTGCATATGCAAGTAAGATTCTGACACCTTCCAATATTGCAACTGGGGCTAATGTTTCTACATAATCAATTCCTTCCTCTTGTGCATAACCCTTGCATACCAGTCTAGCTTTGTTTCTTGTTACCTGTCCATGTTCATTCAGCTTGTTTCTGAATACCCACTTAGTACAAATTACATTTTTATCAATCGACCTAGGTACAAGTGTCTAAGTATTGTTCTTTTCAATCTATTCAATCTCTTCATTCATGGCTTGAATCCAATCTTCATTGTCTAAAGCATCTTTTACTATTTTAGGCTCAAAATCACATAATAAGCAGGTATCTTCTCTCAATTTTCCTCTTGTCATGACTACTGAATCTTTTTCTCCTATGATTTGATTAGGTTTATGGTGCCTTCTTACATACTTTTCCAAAGTAGGTTCTTTCTGTGCTTCAGATTGATCATTCATGTTCAAATCAGGTTGAAACTGTGACTTGGCATCTCCATCAGATAGCTCGGCAGTCATCTCCTATTGCCCAGAAATTTCATTCTGTGACTCGGCAGGTGCAGACTGTTGCTCAGCAACTTTGGTTTTAGTCTTAGGTAATTCATTATAATCTACCTCATCAGGATAGGTGAATGATTTGTAACTTTCAGGCTCAGTCATGCTTCTTTCTTCATTTCTTTTTGCATATTCATCAATTCTAACATTTGCACTTTCCACAATTTTGTTAGTGTTATAATTTAAAAACTTATATGCCTTACTCTTAGTTGAATATCCAAGAAATATGCCTTCCTCACCTTTAGCATCAAGTTTTCCATTTCTTTTATCCTTCAGTATGAAACATCTACTTCCAAAAACTTTAAAGTATCTTACACTAGGTGCATATCCATACCATAGCTCATAAGGTGTAGTATTTGTACCTTTCTTGACTTGTACTCTGTTTAGGGTATAGACTGTTGTACTTATAGATTCTCTCCAATATTTATGTGCAACATTTTTCTCCATCATTAGTGTTCTGGCACAATCCATGATAGATTTGTTTCTTCTTTCAGCTATACCATTCTGTGGTGGAGTCCTAGGTGCGTACATCTATCTTTTTATCCCTCTTTCATTGCCAAAATTGTTAAACTCATTAGAAATAAACTTGCCTCCTCTGTCAGATCTCAGACATTTCAGATTTTTACCTGTCTCCTTTTCAAATTTTTCCAAGTACCACTTAAACAACTGGAATGCATCAAATTTTTTTTTAAGAAATATAACAGTCATCATTCTAGAGTAATCATCAACAAATAAGATAAAATATTTGTCTCCAAAGTAACTTTTCTCACCAATAAGTCCAAAAAGGTCAGTATGAACCAATTCTATAATATTCTTAGAAGTATGAGTTTTGCTTTTGAAGCTAGATTTAGTTATCTTTCCTAATTGACATTGCTTGCACATTGCATTTTTAGGTTTCTTTAACTTAGGCAGCCTTCTAACCTTTTTCAATTTGCTTATGCTTACCAAGTTATCAAATTTTACATGACACAACCTTTTATTCCATAACCAAACATCATTATATTGTGCAAACAAGAATGTCTCATCAGCTAAGTCTAGATAAAATAGATTACCTTTTGTTTTCTCACCACCTCCAACTAATTCTCCATTGGCATCATAGATCTTCGCTTTCCTATGATGTAATTCAACTCTGTAACCAGAAGTATTCAGTTGTGAAACACTTAATAGGTTATACTTAAGATCATCAACCCAATATACATCATCACATATGATTTTGTCAGTCAATTGAATTGATCCTTTCCCCTTAACACAACATGGTGTATCATTTCCAAATTTAACATAACCACCTTTACACTGATCTAAGGTTTCAAATTTTTCTTTATCACCAGCCATGTGATGTGAAAAACCACTATCAATAATCCAATGATCACCTTTACTCATATAAGAAATTAGTGCATTTTTATCATCATCATCATCATAATCATCTTTCATTGCAACATACACAACTTCTATATCATTTTCATCAGATTTGTTAGAATCATTGTCAGAAGCTTCTTCAGCTATATAGTAGGACTTCTTACCTTTGTCTTTGTAATACTTGTACTTCCTAAAGTCTCAATCATCCTTTCTGTCTTTATACTTGCTATCTCTTCTCTCATCTTTGTCATTCTTATCAGGACATCTTGCAGCAATATGACCAACTTTGTTACATGAAAAACAAATAATAGAAATTTTACCTTTGAATTTTCCTTTTCCTCCTGATAGTCTTCTTGCCATAAGTGCCTCAAGTTCTTCTAGATCATCATCAGAAGTGTCATTGTCACTATCCACACATTTATTTCCTTTGTTTGATTTGTTGAGGACCATCTGGGACTTGAATGCAAATTCACTGGCTTTTAGAGTATAGTTATCAAAATTTGACATCTCAAATGCAGTAAGTCTGCCTACCAAACTTTCCAAAGTCAAATTGTTGTTAGGAGTACATCTTAATTCTTGAATTGCAGATACTCTAATAGCATAAATAGGAAGAAGTGTTCTCAATACCTTACTCATGATGGTGTTATCATCAATGGTTCCTTTAGCTCCTCTAATAGCATTTATAGATTCCTTTATCCTACCATAATATGAAACTATATTTTCTCCTTCTTGCATTTTCATTTCATCAAACTTACCTCTCAAGCTTTCATATTTGGCTCTTAACACATTTGTGTCACCTCCATAGATGGTTTCAAGATTATCCCACATTTTCTTTGCGCTTGTACATTCCTTTATGTCTTCAAACTCATGATAGTTAAGGGATGATGCAATCTGCAACATTTCTTGATTATGTTCTTTCTTTTCTCTCAACTGTGCAGCATTGAGATTTCCTACAGGGGCTACATATTCTTGATCAAAAAGATGTTTAGCAGAATCACCAACACCAGCCAAATGAAATTTGATCAAACTTTTCCATGCTAGAAAGTTGTGCTTGTTCAACTTTGGTACCTCCCTTTTATACATCTTGATCTTTCGCTCTGAGTACCTTCAAAAAATTTCAAGAGACCAAGGCTCTGATAGAAAATGTTAGAATGAATTTAGAATAACTGAGAGGGGGGTGAATCATTTATCCATGGGTCTAGATGTTCCCATTAAAACTTTATACCAAATTAAACAACTCAGATCTGCTCGGCAGTGATAGCATAAGTAAGCAATTTACTGTTCAAATGAAATAAGATTGCAGAAACTTAATAGTAAAACACAATATAAACATTCACACAAGTTGACAATAGTATTTAATGTGTAAACCCAATTTGGGAAAAACCACCAATAACATGCTATCAAGTTTTCACTCTTCTGAAGTGATGCCCTGTTAAGAGCCAACCATGTTAAAGGTTACAAAACACATTGCTAAATGTGACTTGGTTAAAGGATTTAATCACCCTGTTAGGAGTGGCCTTGTTAGAGGACTTAAAACATTCCAATCTGAATGTCACCTTTCTTAAAGGATTTATACAATGACTGTTAGGTCAACCTGGTTACAAGATTTCAACTGATATAATGGTTAGAAAATAATCAGCAGATTTGATCTGATTCATACAACTTACTTTGAAATCCACATCCAATTTAGCTCTAATGCTAATGCACTGAGTGGCCTCCATTCTCATCTCAAACTCTATCTCTTCTTGGGAATTCGTCAAGCAATCTCACTCTGCTTCTCTCCTTAGCCTTCTTTTCTTAGATCTTTCCAATCAGTCAATTAACCATGCAATTCTCTTGCATACTCTGCATACACAGCTACCTTCTCTTTGCATCCATGAATAACCCCTTGAGGTTATCATATACCTCTCCATCTAGGTCAGATACATCTTTTGCCACTTAATCAAGATCATAGATCTTAGGTTATGTCAGATCCAATGGATCTTTCCATCATTACATTTAATTTATTTCTCTAATACAATCACCAATTAAATCTTTGATCCATGCATTAATTACGATTACCTATGCATTTACATAGTGTAGATCAAATGTGCTTATCCTTAATTAACTTTACATATCCCAATAAAATCAACTATGTCGGCCAGAGATCTTAAATCTCATCAATCATCAAAATACTGCTGCTTGGACGACACAAAACTTGCTTGTAAATTTACTAATTCTCAGCACATACAAGAAAATATGCTCAGCACACACTGGTGCTCGGCCGACACAAAACTTTCTCGGCATAAACTTTTCTCAGTAAACTATCAGTGAAATATAAACAACATATCACTTAGCCAATGTGCCAACTAATAAAGTACCCTTTGTATTTCTCATAACTCAACCATTCCTCTTGGTCTTCTTGTTAAATCTCCTCCATCTATCAATAGATAAGCTATTCAAATAGATAGCAATAGTCTCATCAGTTAAGGTTTGACATCAATGACAAAACAATAATTGTTTCCATTGTAGATTTCCAAACAATACTAACAATATCAACATCTTTGGAGTGAGTTGCATTGTCGAGCCTCTCATCTTTAAGATTTATCTTTATACCAATAGGCTCAAGAGTAGCTTTTATAATAGAAAAATTGATAAGAGAAAGTGAAGCTTGAGGGGATTTATTGTTATGTTAGGGATTTTGAGGAATGATGGTTTTCTTAGGTAGATATAGAAGATTATGACAAGAGGATGATCGATTGCTCTGATCTTGACAAGGATCTTTAGATGGTATATAAAGGGTACTTTGTTCTCTTGATTTTCAATAGGCTCATTAGAGATAGTGAAAAGGATATCCTGATATTTCTTGGGAGATGAAGGGCTATCTTCTTGGAAGAAATGGAAGGGGATGATAAAATCATCATGAGACTCTTGAGATATGTAACTTTGGTCAACCATTGGATAAGGATAGATGGTGTTTTGATCTTGATCATTATTTATATTTGTTTCTTCATGATGTGGAGTGCCCTCTTGACATGGAGCCACTTCTAAGGACAAGGTAGGAGTTTTGATCTGCATGAGGGATCCTTGAAAGGATAATTTGGTATCATTTTGAGTAGGTATGATAAGCATTGAAGCATTTGGAAGCTTTGGGTCTATGATCTTTGAATCCAGAGAAATACTAGCATCCATATGCTGATTAGTTTGGATCTCTTTTAGAGGTAGTCCTTGAGGCTAGAAATAGTCATCATTAGGCTCATTATTTGATAGAGATGGTCTGGCTGATTGTAAAGCTTTAGGAGATGGAGGAATGGTGGAAGAAGTAGATGTGATATGTGAACCATTGCTAGACATGGATTCCTGATATTGATCATGCTTGAGATTAGATGAATCATTATTATTTTCCACTTCTATTATGCCATCATCTATGAGATCTTGGATTTTATGTTTCAACTCCATGCAAGATGAAGTTTTCTGCTAATTATGTCAATTATATGTACAATAGGTATGCAAAAATTTCAATCCATGTGATATGACTTCAGGTAATGTGATGAGATCATGCTCAAGAAGTTCTTCTAATGTTGATTCATAAGATTGTCCCAAAGGAGTGAAGTCCCTTTTGTGTTTAACCCAAGGTTTTTCTTTCACAAGGTTACTAACCCCTTTGGAGGGAGACTTCGTGGTGTTTTCAGCAGCTTTTAGGGCTTTCGAGCCACTCTTTTGATCAAAGATAACAATTCCATACCAAGATTTCTCTATGTTAGAAGGAAGTGGAGAGATGTGTGAATCATGATCAAATAGAAAAGGACAGATTGATCTTAAGGAGGATTTATTGGATGGTGTATCAGTTTTCTCCTTTAATTCCTAGATTTCAGATCTCAAAGTTTGATTCTGTTTTGATAGAGCTTTCATAAGAATCTCTTCTTTCTCATTATTAGGACCATAAGGTTTATCCCATTTTCTTTTAGACATTGTAAGATTGTCTTGATGTGCTTTCTTAGAAGTTTGATGACAACAAGAGTTAACAAGAGAGTTTCTAGTTTGTATAGGCATAAATCAATTGATTCGTCTAACTAGTGCTGAGGTGATGTCTAAAGTGCTAACTAAGTCGAAGACCTAAAAGACATATAGATAATGTCAAACTAAGAGGGAGATAGAAATGACTCTGATCTTGAGTCAAGGTTAAAAAACTTGCTCTCACAACTCAAGGTAAGGAAAACACAGAAAAATATGATTAAATCAAAATAGATAATGGGTCACTTGGACTAGCACAATGAAAGTTAGACCTCAAAACAACAAGCGAGTCAGACTGGCATCAGATTGCAGTCAACAAAAACTAGTAGTGATATTGTGAGAATACAAATTTGTGATGATTCAGATAGAACCATCACAACAAAATACCAACTTGGACAACAATTTGACTAATTTTCAGAGTTTTGACACTAGATGCAGAAACTCGAACGAGAGTTGACAGTTCAACACCTAAAAGTGCATATTTTGAATTGTTTAATCATTTTTAATATTTGTTTTGTTTGTGTTTTTGGTGTTATTTTTGATGTTTCACTCATGCAAGACACGTCATGGAGATATCATAGAACCAAGCACAACAATCAAACCCTATTCCTAGGTGGCGAGAAATGTGCAATACTTGTTTGAATCCTCTTACAATAAAATATACATTCAAGTCAGATAGTTAGAAGCTTGGAAAAACTGGCTCCCATCCATGACACACACTTCTCAGGCCTACCAAGCTTCAAATTTCTCAAGATCCGAGGATCCTGATAAATTTACTATCTCAAAAGAAAGGGTACATGAGAGGTTTCTTAGGCATGCACGTCTCACAATGCCCACATAAACAAGTAGAAAATTATTTTGGCCACTAACTGAAAAGGGTTTTAGTAAGGGTATTCATTTAAGTGTATCCTATGTGTCCATGCAAGCATGATTCAAGTTTCTAACCCCACATAGCACCTTAGCACAAGCAGTTCATGATATGTGATTGAGACCTGGAGGCCCTACTTTGTGTTAGGGGAGAGCTGAGTATAAGCTCAAATGCCACTTATCTTCTGAGGCTTTAGTCTCGAGGAAGCATTTTGATTATAGTGAACCGAAGAAGCTTGGTGTTAGATTTTTCCCACTTGGGTTGGTCTCCAATGCTGAGTACTTTTTCCCACTTAGACAGGCCCTCTAAGGTTGTAGATCTCAAATGGTGAAAGAAAATAGTGTTTCTAGATTTTTGTTCATTCCAAAAGGGCGAGAGCATAATTTCCTGACATTATAGCCATTCCTAAAACATCAGACAAAAGTTTATTTTAATATGTCTTTCATGTATGTTCCTATTTCAATAAAACAAAAACAATATGGAAGCAATTTTTTTAGCATTCTATCGATCAAGGAAACCTGCAAGAAAAATCATCAGTATTTATGTTTTAGTATTTGTTTTCAACGTCCTACAAACCATTGTTAGGTCGTAACCAATAAGATAATTCAAAGAATGACAAAGCCATAAAATTTGTAGAATTAGAAAATCCAAAAAATTAGAAAAATGATTGCATATTTAGAAACTAGACAAAAAATAATGCACTTTCAAAAAAAATTGCACCCAAAAATGTTACCGTATGTTATCTTCAAGAAATTCTACCCAAAATAAATTTTTAAAAAAATTGCTCAAGAAAAGGACTTAAAATGAGCAAGTTATGAGGGTTTGAAGATGAACTGTAAATCGAAACGCTCAATGGTGAAGGAAAAAAAATTTCAAACCCCTGTTGACATTAGAAGAACACTATCTTAAATTTGACAATCTAGAAGTCATCACCAAAAACTAATAAATCTGTAATATGACGGTTGGATGACCATCAATTTTAAAACAGTTTTTTGAGCATAGGTGGTGCTTCTGGGTGGTGATTAGGTGGTTTCACCTTAGGTTCTGTGCTCAGGTTTGAGCGGTGCTCAATCAGAGGTGAGGCTAAGCTGAGCTCAGGTGGGAGGAGAACAGGTGGGCAGAGAGGTGAGAAGGGGTGGTGGGATGAGCGTGGGGAGAGCTGAGCGCTCAAGGAGGCCGAGCGGTGGTGAGATGAGCAGAGCAAAGCGGGGAGAGGGAGGTGGNAGGATCAGAGTAGGGAGAGGGAGGTGGGGGTTAGGCAGTGGGAGGATCAGAGCAGAGCGGAGCAAAGCAGGGAGAGGGAGGTGGGGGTTATAGCAGGGAGCAGAGCAGGGAGGTGGAGCTCAAGCGGCACTGCACTGAGCTAGGAACGCAGTGTGGTAGTGTGGGGTAGGGAAGGGAGCTTAGTCCCACATGCATTAGGGAAGGGGAAAATGGGTATTTTTTATACCAATTTCAAAAATTTATAAACAAAAAAGAGACTTGGTTGGGGATATTGGGCTTGATGCTTGGTATTGAGCTTGGTCCTTGGGGATTAGAAGGTTGATGGAATTTGGATGCAGTCTTCAAAAAATATTAGGGTCAAGTCCAAAAAAAATCAAAAAAAAATTCTTTCATCTACGTGTAGGCCTCTGTCTATGTGTAGAGGTTGTCTCGATTTGCGTCTAGAGGTCGTACGACCTGTTTGGGCAAAGAAAATTGCCACAGATTTGAATTTTGTTGGGTATGGGCAAGTTTATAGTCTATTTCAACCGAAATGATGATCCGAATGCGATGGTGGAGTCAGATTGGACTCAAAAGGAGATGTGGGTAAGCCCCATGGTGGGCACCAGAAATGTATGTGTGAAATATGGTTTTGATACCTGCAGCTACTACATAATAACGATAAATAAAAATTGGGATCTTTTGTGAAGGAAATGAGACTCTCTTTTATAGAAATCTCTCTCGAATTGACGGTCAAGATTGAAAGAAAAGAGTGGCTCGGATTCAATTGAAGAAGCAAAATCCATGTGAAAAGATGATGATTAGTTGAAAGAGTCAGTTGACTGAACTGGCTAATCAGTCATTTTGGAAACTTCCAAAATCTGTTTTTAGTTAACAGCATTGTTTCCAAAATGAGAAAAGATAAGAATAAGTTAACTGGATAAAACAGATTTGTTTCCAATTTGATAATCAGTTAACTGAAATTGATGAAATCATATGCATTTTTAAAGATTTTAAAGATTTTAAATGCACATTTTGTTTCTATTTAATTAATTTAATTCTTTTTTGGATTTTATTGACAATTTGGTAATTCTATTTAATTAATATATTACAATATCAATTAAATAATTAACTTAAAGTTTATTTTCTAATGTAATGTGATTTTAGGAATTAATTAATTAATCAAGTGTGATGATTGATTAGGAACTAGGGTTCATATGAGATTAGCTTGAATTTGATGAATTTCCTATTTGATTTAGGACTTAGAATAATCAAGATTAGGGTTTCTTGATATGTGATAGAGATTAGGGGTATAGGGTTTGGTGTTGGAATTAATGGGAAGTAGTACTGAGAGGGGAGGGGTGAATCAGTACCTCTAAAACTTTTAACACTTTTCACCTTTCATCTTGAGTAATCAAACTTTACTATATTACCGACCATAT
Source organism: Thuja plicata (assembly GCA_018584345.1). Lineage (NCBI taxonomy): Eukaryota > Viridiplantae > Streptophyta > Pinopsida > Cupressales > Cupressaceae > Thuja > Thuja plicata. The sequence continues at coordinate 515,071 of MU228447.1, forward strand.
CTGATGTTCTTTCTTATGCATGTAGTATTAATTCATAAACTTAATTATATGCAAAATTCATAGAAACATTCATGAAAGTAATAGACACATAACACAAGACATGATATCGCAGAAAACTCTTATCAGGAAGTAAAAACTGCGGTGGGGATGGCACCCACAAAACTTCACTATCTGTAGAATGGAAGGGAGTCGATCAAGGCTTACAATTTGATCACTTCTAATGATCTACCCTATTAGGAGTATTAATGTGGAGACCTGTTAGGATCTACTCTATTAAGAGCTTTAGCAAAACTTGTGTAGTGTGCACTCAGTTAAGAGATTTACAATAGGACTGTTAAGTCCACCTTCCTTGAAAGGATTTCTTAAGTGTACCCCACTTGTTAGAATGTGTACAATATGTTTGACCTGATTGTATGCAATCTATAATTGTTGATTACAAATCCATTAAAGCTTACAGTATATGAATATCACTTATAGTGATTGATTAATACCTTTTCCTGCTCGTCAGTAGCCTTTGTTCTGTTCTTGACAACTGATTTGATCTTTGTTTGTGCTTCTACATGAATTCTCTTGTCTGATCCTTAGATGCTCTCAGTGGATACAATCATCATCAAACAACATGTTCACAATTGATTGAGCATCTATTTATACAAGTATTTGACCTATTTTAGAATCACGCATTACAATGTTAACTCTAGATCCAAGGTATACAACTTGACCTTGATCCTTTAGTTTGCATGTTTTAAATCAGTTAAATTGATAAAAACAATAATATTTACATTGCTTTTCCCTCACATAATGGATTTAAAACAAATCAGGAAGCTAAATATAAAACTTCAGTGATTTATCTGACGTGGAAAGTTAGATCCACTTTTTGCGGGATGTAATTGATTGTCGGTTCTTGATCATCGATGTGAACTAAAATTCTGTCGGTGTTCCTTCTTTGAACTAATATTTAGGTTCCCTTAATCTATTAGGTTCCACTCTCGACTGTATCGTCAGGTTTCACTATTGGTTACTCATCGGGTTCCTTTGTACTTAGCAGTATCAGTAACCTTGGTGTCGGGTAGTGTTGTGCCCTATCTGTCAGTGTAGTATAAACCAATGGTGTTCATCATATTTTTCCTTGTATATACTAATGGAAAAATATAATGTCTCCAATATCCCCCTTTGACATTAGTATCAAAAACTGATATGTGCATAATACTAAAGTGTTTAGTATGTACACCATGTATATATCCTTGTCATTATATGACTCCCCCTAACTGTATGCATCGGTATAGTATAAGAATATGTACATGTATACTTGCCTTTGTACTATACATTCCCATTTTTGTTCTTTCCTCTTTCTAATGACTGAATGTACATATTATTTATTCCTTTCATTTCCCCCTTTTACTAATTGAGTGTACATATCATTTCCCCCTTTTTTTATAATCATGACAAAAATGTACAACTTATAAGTTGTCAAAAAATGTGACAAAAAATTTGTAACTTACAGGGTGTCAAGAATGTGAGACTAAGTGTTCTTGATATCTTCGATCATTTTCTCCCATTTTTCTTTCAGGAGTTCTAATGCCATGTGTTCTAGCTCAATGTTGGCATGCATATCATAAATGTTGTCTACGACAGACATTTCTGGGGTGGCAATAACTACTCTTGCCTCTGTCATATGTTGTTGCAGTAATGTGAGAGTTGGTAAGAGCTGAGCTTGAAGCTCATTTACCTCATCTCTGAACTTTGTTTCTACAATCTGAATATCTTTTCTTAGCTTTTGAGCTTGCTTGAGTTGTTCATTGTGCAATTTGATTGCCCATTCACTGTTTGCGAGACCTTGTGCACTTGCTTGAAGATCAGCATCAATCTAGGCTATCTTATCGGTATACTCCTTTGTGAGTTGATCTAATGTGCACAATTTATATATGAAGGCTATAGCTTCTAAAATTATGGGGTCTACTACGCTTACCAGTTCAGATAGCTTCACCTTTTGTAGTGACACTTCTTGGATTATCTTCTCTGCTAACTTGAATTCATACTTCTTTTCAAGTCTAGCTTCCATATACTTCTCAGCATCTATGTTATGAGATGTGATGGCATTGGTGAGAACCACTAATTAATCAAGCAAGGGGGATGTTTGATCAACATTTGTATCAGGTACAATTTGTTGAAGGATTCCTCTTGCAAATTCAAGTACCTTTGCTTTCTTTGTGGCTTTTCTCAACTTATCCTGCATGGCTTTCCTTTCACAAAGTATTGCATACTTTGTTAACTCAGTAGGATCCAATGTTCTAGGATCACATAATGGTGTGTATGAGGAATTATTAATGGTTTAAAACCTATTGGGAGCAAGCTCAAACATGCAAGATTAGTGGGTTAGCACATATAATCAATTCAAAATCATATGGAAGAGCAAGCAAGCAACAAAGAACATTAAATAACATCAGATTGAGCTAAAAGGAGTAAGCACCCTATTTAACTTGTTTGATTTGCTCATTTTGATGGATATGCGTGTGCTCTCTCAAACACAAAAAATGCAATGGATCCCAAAGTGGAATGAGTAAGATTGATGCAAGTTTAGAGAAGGATTCAAGAACTAGTATGGAGTAACTAGTCTCAAACTTCTCTAAATGATTAAACTACTATGATTGAAATGCAAGACAATGCAAGAAACTATGATTCATTTACCAAATTGATCCTAGCATGTGATTTCTAAGTGAATTAAACAAGAAACTATGAGCATGAAAACAACTATGAAAATCTAAAGCAATTCTAACATAATAACAATGCACAATGAGAGATGAGAGATGAAAATGAAGAGGAGAAGGCCTCTATTTATAGAATTTTGGGAGAGAAGAGGAGGGCTTGGATGAGGTGGCATCTATGTGGCATCTACATCAGAGCCACATAAGGGACACATAGGCTTGAAGGGATGGCTAAATTTGAGTCAAACTTGGCATTAAATGTTGAGTGGCTCAAGATTTCCAAGTGGGAGACAAACTTGTAAGAGGAATTTAAGAGGGATG
>MU228447.1:518159-545871 GCA_018584345.1 Thuja plicata
ATGCTTAGGAAGTGAGGTGATGGGAGTAGAGTAGGATTAGGGTAGGTGTCTAGGTTGGATTAATAGGTTCCTAGCTAGGTTTTAGATTATAATTCAAATAAAATTTGAATAAATCATAGTTTAGAAGAATTAGGAATATGTAGGAATTTTAATAAATATAAATTTATTAAAGAGGGGATTTTTGTGAGACAAATGTATTTAAATAAAATACATTAGAATAATATTTGATCATTGATAAATACTAGCAATGAAACTATTTAATTGATTGAATTAAATAGTTAGAGGAACAAGAGGGAATTTAATATTAATTTTTTTGGACGTCTACATTTTGCCCCTCTTTGACATGGTGTCGCAAGTGATTTTACGTCAAAGACAAGAAAATAAGTTGCCCCAGAGGAAGAGGGTTTCTAAGAGTCGTGCCAAAGAAATGATGATATAGGGTTGTGCCCCCTCGAGAAAAGAACACAACCAATATGACATTGTGGGATTTTCTCAAAAAAAGACGCAACTGGCAGGAGGAAGAGATAGGAGGGAATAAATAGAAGCCTTCTGAAATGCAACTAAGAATGCAAATGTAATGATGAAATTAAATGCAGCTAATGAGCTTTGGGGATCCATTTGTGTGAAAAATATGGAGAGCACATCTGATTTTGATATTGCAATAGGAGGTATGCTACAGGTGTTAGAAAACATAGATGACAAGATTCCTTTGCATGGACTAGACGCTCAAACAAAAGTGCACTGCAAAAGATGCATGTATCAGTATCCACAGTCACAATGCACCAAGATATAGCAGATTGAGGTAGTGGTGAGTAGGTTTAAACTAACACAAAAAGATAAATTCAATAAAGAAGGCCTCATGACCAAGCAGTCATTCAGTCCAAAGTTATTGCCATGAATAGGATTGATGTGATGAAGGATTTGATAAGCCGACACCGTAAGGATGCATCCTAACGGGCAAAGATTGGATGTGATGTGATTAAAAGATATTCACTGGCAAAAGTGGTGAACAGAATGAGGAGCAAGGATAATCGTTAGCAAAAATGATTTGTTGAAAAACATGGTCGCAATCACAGAAGGCAAAACGTCACTGAAAAGCGAAAAATTGAGCGATGCAGAAATAAACGATGGTTTATTGCAAGATTTTTGAGAATATTTGATTTTTTTTAATTTTTTTTAATTTTTGAATTTTTTGGATATTCGTGACTTTTTAAATGTTTTGGAATTTTTGACGCATTTAAACTGTACAACAGGAACAATTTATACAAAAATATACAGGGGGGTAAATGGAGTGGAAAAGTGTATGGGGACAACGGGGGCTATAAGAGGGGTTGGGGGGCTTAAGGAAGGTCGTTTGTGAATAGTGATTAGGCAAAATGAGAGCTCTAGAGTGAAAATTATGGCTGACAAGAGGATGAAGGGGCAGTTGGGGGAGTGTTATCAGACACACGAGAGACCCACAGAGAGACCAGTATCGATGAGTGACTCAACCAATACCTTTCTTTTAGCTTTGTCAAAGTTTTAATGCTTTCAGGAGGGTTAGGGGATCATTAAATGTAGGTAATTATGTTTCAGACCAGAGATGTCAATTCTTGAACTGGCATCTGCGAAGACGTTGATCCCTAGATTGACGTCTTTGTAGACGTCGATCCCTGGATTGACGTCTTTGCAGACATCGATCCCCAAACCTGCCTCTCTAAAGACGTTGGTGCCGAACTAGTGTCTTCAAAGATTCTGGACCCAGATCCACGTCTTTGGAGACAGCGGTCTGTAGAGGAATGAAGGCGGAGACGTCGGTGTAAGAACCAGCATTTGCGCCCAAAGAGGCAGACGTCGAGGGGGAGGGAAACGAAGGGACCCAACGAGGGCCGGGGATTGGTCGACAAAGGAACTAGGGACAAGATGCCCCATTTTGGGAGGGGTTAGGCTAGGAATAGAAGAAATATGGGCTGACATGGTGGATTTTGAATCCTACAGGAGCAGTTCCCACCATTGGGATCCCGGGAGCACTGGTCGTCGACCATGGAGTTAGAGGCTCAGCTTACAGAGGAGGACTGGGGGTTGCTAGCAGTTGTTGGGTTGGACTATGTACCCCATTGGCCTAGGCTACAGGTACATAATGGGATGATGACCGCTTTGATCAAGCGGTGGCATAGCGATACGACCACATTCACTCTGCCTACGGGAGAGGCCACGATCACTCTTTAGGATGTGTGGTGGATTCTTTGGATACCGATCTGAGGGGAAATTCCTTAGTACAGACTAGAGGATAGCGACCACTACATGGAGATCACTTTTAGGAGGCCTATGAGGAGGATCCCTACATACAGGACCTGGATGCGCTGGCAGCCAGCGGTGGACAAGAGACTGTGGCGGATAGCTCTATTCTTGGCTGGACTAATCGGAGGACAGATGTTAGCAGATTTGGCTGGTCATGGATTTGGCATGGGATGGTCTTGAGTGCTAGTAGAGATGCTAGAGGAGGGTACGACATACTGCTGGGGGTATATTGTCCTCGGACAGTTGTACCATGATCTACACATGGCTACATACTACAGGGTACGCAACATGGGGACTGGAGTTACTCTACTGTTGGTATGGGTCTGGGAGCACATTGTGGTATTCTAATTGATGAGAGTGTGAGAGGCTCGGCAGCCAGGAGAGCCATATACATGTAGATACAAGCTACCTTTGAGATATACTTCTATCAGTCAGACTGGATACTGGCACCGATTAATGGATGAGGTTCAGGTTTTCTGTTGGACCCCATATAGACTCTGTGATCTGTGGGGAGTTATGGACTGGGCGGAAGGAGTAGAGGATGGGTTCAAGGATTTATTATATCTCTCATATGTACAAACTGATTGCTTTCTTCTGGGGAGGACCATCCACCAGATAGAGAGATACAGACCATCCAGGGTCATGAGACAGTTTGTACTACAGTAGGGGGTAGTGGCAGAGGCTAACTTACATCCTCATGTCACTAGGGAGGTAGGTGTGTGGGGGAGATACACCGATGCTCTCACAGTGAGTGCATCCTAGAGGATGATGGTGCAGGTAGACTTTGTGGCTAGGCCAGATGTCATTGACGTAGGGATGACAGTAGAGTATGCAGCATGGTAGGCCGCACATGTGCCCTTACGGCTCACAGACCCAGCTCAAGTGGCTGCTCATGAGTAGCCGACAGGAGACATGGATGTGGATGATGGGACAAATATAGGATATTCCCCTAAGACCTTAGCAGTAGAGCAGAGGAGGAGGCCACAGCAGAGATGAGTTAGACCTCGGACAGAGGCACAGGTAGGGACTGGACCGGATCAGGGGCCACAGGGGCCACCAAGAGATGGACAGGACCAAGCACCTCAGGTGCCAGTGCAGGGACAGGTATAGGAACCATAGGTTCCACCATAGGTACATGTACCATAGGGACCGCAGGGGCCACCAGTAGGATTTGTTGCACAAGATACTCATGATATTGTAATCGTAGAGTGAGATAGCTTATAGACTAAGTGTGCATGATTGCAGGGTTTGCTGGGGATGGTGGAGGTATCTAAGACCAGCCTACAGACGGAGATGACCCAGATACAGGGGGTATTAGCTATAGAGACAACATGGGTAGACAAGGCTGAGGGTGCTCTTGACACTCTATAGGGTAGGGTTGACTCGGGAGAGTTTTCCATGGTTTACTTTTGACATAGGATGATGCAAAACTGCAAACTGAGATAGGTACATTGATAGACCAGTTGGGGACCTTGACCGAGCAGATGGATCAGGCCATAGAGCATATCCTTGCATTGACCTCAGAGAGGGATGCAACATAGAGGTGGGTCGAGGCATACAGGACTAAGCGAGATATCGCTAGACAAGCAGCCATTGTAGGTGGGGCTGGATAGGTTGTGGCAGAGGCTTTCACAGCTCACTAAGATGCGACCAGGGTAGGCAGAGAGGCAGCCAATTATTGAGTGTTGTATCATCAGCTAGTTCCTGAGGGATAGAGGCGAGAGTACTCAAAGAGGTCTCAATCGCAGACCACAGGTCAGACTTCACAATCTCAGGGATCAGTGGGGATGCCACCACGTCCACCACCAGGGTAGGGAGGTGGACCATCATAGCCACCGGCATGATTCATCAGAGGACTATGTGACACACATTTTTTTCATTTTGAGATGAGATGTATACATATATCAACATCGAGGTGCACATGATGTATTTTATTGATGATAGACATTGTACTTATGCACATTTTAATATATATATATATATATATGTGATCGATGAGGGCTCTATGATTCTTATGATGTATGATTCTCATGCTTTGATTTAAATGATGCTATGATGTATATGCTTATATGGGGATTGACATTGATGCTTGCAGGATGTGATGCATATGTATAACAAATTGTGGATGCAAGATGGTTTTATGCTTATGTATATATGATGTATGATTGATGCAGGATGGATGATGCTTATATGATGTACTAACGTGTGTGGATGTAGGATGTGATGTGATTTTATGATGTATGCAATGTATGTGTTGATGTTTTATGAATGAATTTAAGGTACATAATGAATGAATCTTAACAATGCAAGACTAAAATGGATCAAAATGATTTAACAATGCAAGATGATAACAATGAATCTAAATGATTTAACAATGCAAGATTTAAAATGATTTTAACTATGCAATTAAATGATGAGCTTAATGCACTTAAATGATGATCGATGCAATATAATTATGACCATAATGATGAAATAATGTAATCTAATGATGAACCTAATGCAATAATAACACCAGATACAATCGTTGTGGCGGATGCAACGGATGCAAATGGGACCCATGTTTTTGGTGTGTATCACACTCAATTGATGAACCAACCAGGAGGACTATGAAAGACCAGGCAGGGGATGTTAGCATGATGATGACTTGGGATTTTAGTGTGATGGAGAAAGGACTGGACATACCATGAATATACAAGGACCAAACTGACTGATTAATTACAAGTGATCATGTACAAAGATTGTTGTCGAGATTTGATTACATTGTGTTGTTTTGATGCATGTGATATTGTGGTATGTGGATTGATTAGTTCAAGAGGAAGGATACATCCTATGAGAACCTAGAGATGATGATGATCTAGAATTAATTCAACAAGAGGAAGGATACATCCTCAATGGACCCATTTCCAAAAAGATGGGATTCGTAAATCTAATTGGTCAAAAGTGCACTGCGATCAAACTGCGGAACCAAGATGTCGTCAAAAGGAACTTGCAAAATCCTAATATTTTAAGATTGTAACTGGATCATGTTCTACAAGGATACCAATCGAGGACACAAGATATATACAAGCAACACTAAGCAGAAGACTAAGTGAAATATGTATAGGATTGAAGCTCAGGGATTGGGATAGTACAACATATGGATAGCAATGTACAAGATGATATGTACAAAAGCTTAGGACACGAGATAGGAGGATAATTTTGGACTAGTGTGTGTGATATGCGAACACCTAGGGAATACTAGAAATGTTGAGGTTTGTGAAGAGGTGATGATCGCGATGGAGGGGAGAGAAATTTTGATAGATAATGGATCAGTCCACTATGTGTGACACCTATTTCCAGGTTTTCATCACCCATACTTGTCCAAGGCGCCTGATTGCCAAGTTTTCACCATTGGAAAAAAAATTTCTCTTTATTTTTGTTTCTTTTTCTTCTTTTTTTTTTATGTTTTTGATGTTGTCCAAGCGTCTGTTTGCCAGGTTTTCACTGGGACAACCATTTTTTCAGCTTCATTTTTCTGCTTTTTTGAGATTTTTTTAAGACTATTTTTCATTGTTTTTGTACTTTTTTAGGACTTTTTATACTGTTTATGGATTTTCTTAGATAACTTGAATGAACAAACACCTATCAGGAATAGAAGCACCTGAGATGAATGATGTTGATAGGATCATTCAATGGTTCTCCTTCAGGAGTGGAGAGTTGATATGCCCCAAAACCGAAGCATGCAATGACAACATAAGGACCTTTCCAGGTGACTTCAAATTTACCTTTCTTTTCCTGATCAGTACCCACTTTCTGATTTTCCTTTAGCACAAGGTCCCCTACCTAGAACTGACATGGGTGGACTTTCTTGTTATAGTTCCACTTGAGTCTATTTTGATAGAAAATCAGGTGATCATAGGCTTGTTGGCACTTTTCATCTAGTAAATCAAGTTGTGTGAGTCATGTTGCTCAGTAATCTTCATCATCAACCAGGCCTCTCAGTGATACTCAAAGAGCTGGTAGTTTGACCTCAATTGGTAAGACAACTTCAGCACCGTAGACTAGGGAATATGGAGTGGTGCCTGTAGGAGTATGGTAGGAAGTGCAATATGCCCAGAGGGCGGGGTTGATCTAGAGATGTCAGTCATGACCAGTGTCATTGACAAATTTCTTGAGGATTTTGAGGAGGGTTTTATTAGTTGCCTCAGCTTGGTCATTACCTTGAGGAAAATATGGACTAGAGAAATGGTGATGGATATGGAGGCGAGCACATAGATCACTGACATGTTGATTTTCAAATGGTGTTCCGTGATCTTTGAAAATAGTGCAGGGTATGCCAAAGTGGCGGACAATGTGATAGAGGATGAATTTGGAGATCTAGACACCTGAAGTGAGGGTGACAGGAATTGCTTCAACCCACTTTGTAAAGTACTCTGTTGTTGTGATTATGTATTTGTGGCCTTCAAAAGAGGGGAGTAATCTTACCAATGAGGTCAAAAACCCAACAAGAGAAGGGCCAAGGAGGCATAATAGGTCTGAGGTCCTATGCAGGAGCATGGATCAGATTAGCATGTTGTTGGAAAGGTAAACACTTCTTGACAAAATCACAAGCATCATGTTCCATTATAGGCCAATAATACCCTATACATAGAATTTGCTTGGCTAGGACCATGCCACTCGTGTGGGTACCACAGATTCTAGCATGTACCTCTTGTAATGCTTGGGCGGCTTCATTTTCATCTAAACACATAGAGAGCACATTGTGATAGCCTCGACGATAGAGGGTGTTGGCTATGAGGGTGTAGCGGGAAGCTCTACAAATAAAGTTTTGGCATTGGGTTTCAATGAGATGAGGGGATATGATACCATTTTGTAAGTAAGCTTGGATATCATGGTACCATGGGGACTGGGGACCAACCAAGACACATACACAATTCAATTCATCGTTCTCATAGGTGGGAGCATGAATTTGCTCAACTAATAACTCATATTGCATAGACTCATCAGGAATCTCTAAAAGGGAGCCAATTATGGCCATTGCATCAGTAACCTTGTTCTGCAAGCGTGGTACTTGTGTAATCTACAAGTGGAGGAAATGCTCTTTAATTTTATTAACCATTTGCTTATATGGCATCAATTTGTTGTCCTTGGTTTGATACTCATCTAGAACCTATTTGATGATGATTTGGGAATCACCAAATACATGTAGAGTTTTGATGTTCCATTCTATAGCCATGCAGAGTCCTGCGATTACTGCCTCATATTCTGCAATTTTGTTCGTGTAGGGAAATCCCAATTTGAATAACATAGGAATGTAGTCACCTTGAGGTGTGACAAAAAGTATTCCTGTCCCTGCACCATGAGCTATGTAGGACCCATCAAAGTAGAGTTTCCAAGTATGTTTCTCTTCTATCATGCATAAATGCTCATCTGGAAATTCTTTGATCAGAGGATATGCATCTACCAATGGTGCCTCTGCTAGTTGGTCTGCGATGACTTTCCCTTTAATGGCTTTTCTATCTACATATTGAATATCCAACTCACTGAGTAACATAACCCATTTTTCCATTCATCTAGTGAGAGTACTCCTGGAGAGTAGGTACTTGAGAGGATCCACTTTTGAAATGAGCTCGGTTGTATGAATAAGCATATAGTGGCAAATTTTTTGAGTTGCAAAGACCACTGCCAAACATGCTTTTTCCATAGGAGAATAATTGAGCTCATAACCCACTAAGGTCTGATTGATGTAATAAATAGCTCTTTCTTTACCCTCATCATCCAACTAAGCAAGGAGTTCCCCTAGTGCTATTGTATTAGAAGAAATATATAGGATAAGTGGGCAGCCGGGTACAGGTGGTACCAAGATGGGTGGATTAGCCAAGTATTATTTGATCTTGTCAAAATTCTTCTAACACTGAGGATCCCATTTGAATGTGTTATATTTTCTCAGGAGATGAGTTAATGGTTGGCACTTGTCTGCTAGTTGAGAGATAAAATGGTTCACAGATTGTAGCTTTCCTTGGAGGCTGCACAATTGTCAGAGTTTTTATGGTGGAGGCATCTCTATGATAGCTTTTACCTTCTTTGGATCTATTTCGATGCCTCATCTAGATAAAATGAACCCAAGGAGTTTTCCTGATGTGACCCTGAAGACACAATTCTTAGGGTTGAGCATTAAGCAGTAGTGTCCAATTCTATCAAAGATGCATTCCAAAACATTGAGGTGATCTTCCCTGTTAACTAATTTTGCCAGGATATCATCTACATAGTCTTCAAGAATCTTGTGAATCATGTCATGAAAAATGATAGTCATGGCCCTTTGATAGGTTGCCCCCGCATTCTTCAAGCCAAAAGGAATCATGTTATAGCAAAAGGTGCCCCAGGGGGTTTTGAATGTTTTCTTGTGTTGATCTTCTTTTGCAATACGGATCTGATTATATCTGGAAAAGTCATCCATGAGTGAAAACATCTCATGTCCTGCTGTGAGATCCATGATCATGTCTATGTTTGGCAATGGGAAATCATCCTTGGGACATGCCTTGCTGAGGTCACAGAATTTTGTACATATACTGATTGATTTATCAGGTTTAGACACTAGCACCATGTTAGAGATCTAGTTAGAGTAGTCAATGGTGCGGATGATCTTGGCTTGGAGTTACTTCTGTAGCTCTTCTTTGACAAGTAGTGCCACTTTAGGGTGCATCTTTCTGAGCTTTTATTTGACAGGTTTGATGTTTGGGTCTACTGCAAGATGGTGAACCACCAAGTTGGGGTCTAATCTCAGCATGTAGGAGTAATACCATGCAAACTTATCGATAGATTCCTTCAATAAAGTGACAAGATCACTTTATTCTACTTCAGTCAGAGATGTTGCTATGTATGTGATGACGGGATTCTCTTTGGTACCCAGATTAACAGGTTTTGTTTCTCCAATGAGAATCGATGACTGTTCAGGCCTGTAATCTCAGATTAGAGGAAGAGGAGAATCTTCATCCTGTGGCACCTTAGTGAGGTTTTTGCCAGTGGATACGCCCTTTGTTTTTACTTTTTTATGATCAGATAGCACCCCAGAGGGGTTTTCACTAAGGGATCGATTTTTCTCTTTTTTATTTTTGTTTTATTCTTCATTTTTGTGACTAAAGTTCTCCTCTTCCCCAAAGTATGCCTTTGGCTCCAGTTTGTAGACATATGTTGAGTCTTTCCCCCAGTCATTGCTTTGCTTAATTTCTCCCATAAAGCTTAGGAGTGCGTCCTCACTTTGGAGCTCGTCAATGTGCATGACACTTGGTTGGTCCTGGTCTATGAGTTTAGGATGGCAAAGGGGAAGGTCAATGAAGAGAATGGAAATTTGGCCTAGGACAGAATTGCCCAAGAATGTTTCGTCATCAAAGACATCATCATAGGCTCTCACAAATTTTTCTTCTAGGACATCTTTGATGTCAGTGATTTCGCCCAGGGAAGGATAAGAGGCATAGATGTTTTTTTTGGTGCCCCCATTCATGTCAGAGTCCATGCCAAGGCCTAGGCTCTTTTCTTGTTAGGTAGGTACAATAGGATCTTTCATTCCTTGCTCTTTATAACCAAGGCCACCTCCTTGGTAGTTCCATTTTTCTGTCACCAGCTTGTGAGTTGCAGGGTACTTACCTTTGAAGTAATTAAGGTGACTTGTTTCCTTGGGTGGTGGATCCTTATAGATCCATTGGTTGATGTTTGATGTCATTTCCTGGCCATTCAAAGTACCCTTTGAGATAAAAGTGGTAGGACCAAATTGTAGCGCCTTGGTTGTCTTCGGTTCTGTCTTGCTTAGATTAGGTTGGCATCCTTGAGTGTGTGGATCAATTGGTAGTGCTCCAACTATGAAGGCATCAGATAAACTATACTCACCACAACCTTTGTTGTTAATCTTGACCATGGAAAAGGTGGAAGAAAGGATTGTTTATGGGTCTAAATGGGTTCGAGATGAACTGGTGACAAAGGTGCCAATGTCAATCTCGGGATAGTTATTGGAATGTGGGAAGGAAGTTTCTAACACATTTCAATATTCAAAGGGCTTGGGATCTATGCGGATGGTGATCTCAGTGTCATTATATGGGAATTTGATGCACTGATGGTAGGTAGAGGGAACGGCTTGCATAGAATGAATCCATGGGCATCCAAGGAGGATTTTGAAGGGAAGGTCAAGATCAACAACATGACATATTATATCCTGGGTAACAAGGCCCACTTGGATGGGTAGTGATATGGTTCCTTCATAAGTACACTCTAGATTATCATAGGCTTTGATTTTAATGACTTCATTTGTTATATCAGCTTCAGTGCAACCGAGTTGTTTTATGAATTTTAGAGTACACATATTTAGGGCCGAACCATTATCTATTATGACCTGTTTGATGGAAAAATATTTAACCATGACAGAAATACGGAGTGGGAGATTATGGTTGGTCTCTTCTAAGGGTATGTCTTTTGGTTTAAAGGAGACCCCACAAGATGCAAACAGGTGTTTGACAAGGTTCTGGAATTCAGTGAGATTGATGTCGCTAGGAACACAGGATTCTTGTAAGGCTTTATTAAGGATCTATTAATATGTGGGTGAAGTGCAAAGGAGATCGAGGATGGAAATTTGGGTAGGATTATTCCCTAGGTGTTCCAAAAAATTGTATTGGGTACCAGCAGAAAGAACGGTACTCACACCTGCAACTGTTATTCAAACTCGATGAGTGGTAACCGCATATTGGTTATCGATGCCCTTGACATGGATGACATTGACGGAGGACTGGACTTGGGATATGCTGTCGATGAGATTATCGTAGTTGATATATGCATTTGTATAATCCTTTCTGTTGGAATTTTCTCCTTGTTTACCCTTTCCCTAGTCAAAGGATTGAGTAGGATTTCCTGGGCCTTTACCCAAGATATGTTCGGGAAGTGCATTTTGACAGATTTTAAGGCCAATATTTGGTGATGGTTGGGAAGGAGAGTCCACTTCAATTTATTTGTGTTCAATGAGATCCTAGATTTAATGTTTTAGCTTCATGCATTTGAGGGTGGTGTGTCCCTAAACATGGTGGTATTCACAGTACTCATTGTCTTTATACCAAGTTGGCTTAGGTGTTCAGTCATCAAATAGCTGCAATTTTGGGTACATGACTTGGTGAGCTTGGATCATCTTGCGGAAGATGACATTTATGGGTTCACCCAAAGGGGTAAACATGCATTGTGGTGCATTCTGAGTACGCAACCATTGTTGTCCATGTGGGACTGATATAGCATTTGTCTGGTTCATAGGACCTTGGTAGTTGTGTTGATATGATGTCCCTGGAGGGGGATATATAGTCATGCCTTGAGGGCATGTATCTTGTTGGTATGTTGGTTGGTGATACGTGGGAGTGGGCTGTTGATACATGGGAGGAGGTTGAGGGTATACTGGTGGTGCTTGCTAATAAGTTTGGGTAGGTGCATTAGGACTGGCTACCACAACCTGAACATGTTTGGTGCCAGTGGCTCTGTTAGTTACTGCATTCTTGTTCTTGTTCTAGTATCGTGATCGATCATTATTATGTTTGTCAGGTTGGGCTTCTTTGTAGTGCTTGATGGCACCATCTTCTATGAGACCTCACTTAAGATCCATGCCTTTGATTTAGATGTCTTGGTAAGTTTGTATGCAATTCATGTGCATGTGATAGGCGAGCTTAGGATGGAGGTTGTTAATGAATATTTTGATAAGATGTTGCTTGGGGGGTTGATAGGACAACCTTGTAGTGAGCCCTTGCCAGTGCTAAAGATAATCAGCCAAGCTCTCTCCTCCCTTTTGTTTGGAATTGCATAGGTCAAGGAGTGAGAGTTCATTTTTGATGTTATGCGCGTATTGGGCTACAAAATTTTTAGATAATTCAGCGAAAGTACAGACTGTGCCATAGGGGATTTTTTAGAACCACTTGAGAGCAGTTCCTCCTAAGCTCTTGGGAAATAGTCTCATGAGTAAATTATCACTATAGGCTACTTCTTGACATGCCATGTAGAATTATTTTAAGTGGCTCATAGGATCTCCCTTCGCTCAATATTTATCAAATTTGGGTGTCTCAAAATGCTTGGGGAAGGGTATGGAAGTGATAGATCGATCAAACGGATAAGGACACACCTCTTCAAACTTGAATTTTTTAGCCTCGGTCCCTGCTTTTATCTCCTTGAGAGCATTCTTCATTTCCTCCCACTCATGGTTGATTTGTGGGGGAGGATTATTAATCGTGATTGTATGGGTTCCTTGAACCTGATATAGATCAAATGGTGAATATGGAGGATTCTATGGAGGATACTATGGTTTTTGATATGATGGTTGTTGGTTAGCATATATGGGTTGTTGTGGTGGAAATTGCGGCTGAGGGGAATATTGCAATGGAGGAGGTGGCAGTGCTTGATAAGGTTGTTGCAACTGTTGGAAGTATGCTTGTTTTTGTTGAGGCATTGGATAAGTAGGCTGAGCTTTTTGTGAACCTGCATAGGGTGGAGGATAGGTGTTTTGTGGCAGAATGCCCCCAGTGGGATCACTGAATTGTTGTGGAGGTGGAATGGTTTGTGATGCAGTAGAAGATGGCATGGCTAGGTAGCTGGCGGAGTGATTTTTCCATTGTTGTATGGGTTGGATGAAAGGATTAGCAAATTTTTGTAGTGGTTGTGCCATGAAGTAATTATCCCCCTGTGTTTGTGGTTGCGGATGTTGTGTAACTTGGAGGGTAGACTGCACAACTGCGAAGGGGTTGATTTGTTGTTGTTGTGCTTGGGATGTGAATGGGTTGGTAATTTTTTGTTGTAGTTGTTGTTGTTGTTGAGATGGTTGTTGGAGGAGTTGTTGTTGTTGGATTGCTAGTGGCTGCTAGATAGACTGTTATTATTGTTGGATTGGTTGTTGTTGTTGGATAGGTTGTTGCTGGATGGGTTGTTTTTGTTGTTGGATGGGTTGTTGTTGTTGCTAGATTGGTTTTTGTTGCTGGATGGGTATTTTGGGTATGATGAAGGGATTGGTAGATGGTTGTTGCATGGGAATATTTGGATTAGTTTGCATTTGTGGCAAAACTATTAATGCCCATTGTGATTGTGTTGCTAGTTGAGCATGGAAAGTGGACCCTTGTGGAAATAAGGGTTGGTTATAGGCATCGGTAGGTGGAATACCTATGGTGAAGAAAGGCAGAATAGGCATGGAGACTTGGGTGCTTTGATGTTGCAAACTGGTTGTTGTACTTTTAATGGGCTGAGTAGAGATAGATGGAATGGTGGTTTTCTGCGTGTTGATTGGTGGTGGTGGAAATTGTGCCACAAATGTTGGGAATGTTTGAAAAAGTGGAGCGGCTGTGAACTGAGGAGGTGTTTGCATAGCGATGAGGGGTATTGCTTGTGCTGCTGATGTTGGATCAAGACGCGGGGCTCCTAAGGTAGATGAAGGTGTCATGTGCATGATGGAGGGTGGGGTGGAAGGTTGGACTACTTGTGCAATAAGAGTTCCCACATGTAGGGCTCACTGTAGTGGATCAAAAACTTCATTTCTAGTGGGATGAGGATGATCCCTTGGAAGTGCCATAGGTCATGTGACAAGTGTGGGTATAATCCAAGGCAGGAGTTGAAGTCCTTATTGTTGAATGTCCAAAAGTACCTAATTGTTGCTACGTCCACTCATGGCGTTCACCATGTGGATATGTCCTAGATGATTGATAAATTTTTCTATGGTACTCATGGTAGGAATCTCATTAGTATCTAGCCAGATGTGTTCAATTTGATCATTGGGCTGAGGTTCATAAGTAACCATGGTATTAGTGTTGTCAATCACATGATTAGATGAACTAACAGCAAGACTAGGGTCCATGTTTTTCCTCTTCTTAGTGGCTCATGTGATAGGTGGCATAAAATGACTACCCTAAGGGTATATGAGCTGCAAGATGTAATGCAAGGGTGTGCCTAGGAAGCTAAGGATGATGGTGCTAGGACTAGCATGCGTCTAGGATGATGGATATGCTCCTACAGATTAAGGATAACTTGATGTATGCAAGGATTAAGGGTTGCTTTCCCTAGTGTAAGATCAAGTGGATGTGATTGTCTACCTAAGATAGACTTGTGGTCTTCAGCAGACGAGATTCTCTATCAGTGCAAACCAACCTTTTGATCAAGGTGATGAGGTTGCTAAGGAAAAGGGGATTATCATAAACAATGCTTAGTAAAGGACACTTAAGAATGGGGGTTTTATTAAGATGTAGGTTTTAAGAAACTCAAAAGGGAATGCAATACCAAGTGAAAGATGTGATTAAGATTACTATGGATGATGATTAGGATGATGCTAGGATGATTACGATTGGATTTGGATTAATGCAGGATTATGTTGGGATGAGTGCGTGATGTGTTTCTAAAGATGAAAACCTAAGGGAGGTCCTAAAATGCAAGCTAAGTGAGCTTAAGAAGAGGAGGAATGTTCATCTGTTGTGGTAAACCAACTAGTCATACTGCTCAAATCTGACAAAAGTAGCATTTAGACAATATTTTCCCATGAAACAAGCAACCTTGTTGTTTTAGATCACTTTATCAAATTCTTCCCATTTATGAATTTCTTGTTGGATGGAATCAATGATGTGTTGGTACTTGTTAGCTTCTCAGGTTGTATTATTCTATTCTCTTTACATGGGTGGCAACGGAGTTTTTACCTTCTTATGCTTCTTGGAATCGGTCATGTCCTATAAACAGATTTGATTTGGGATGAGCAATTGGAAGTTTTTGCAAAAGGTCAAATTTTGAAGATTGGAGCTCAAAATAATCTGCAAAAGGACGTTGTTTTGATGATTTAGCAAAATTTTGATTTCTGTCTAATTTTCAATAGGTTTGTGCCATGGAAAGAACCAATTTCAACACAATCAAATCAGAAAATAACATGCATAGATCTGAAAACAATCCGACAAGGGACAAAGCAACCTTGATGGATACAAGCACATGACAAATTTGACTATTGGGTATTTTGTTTGTGTTTTGGATTTTGTCAATGTTCTTCAAACACTTCAAGCACAATTCTACCTAAGGAGTTGGCTTTGAATGAGATATTATAGACCCATTGCTTGGTAGTCCTTCAGCACACATAGGAGTGTCACCCCCAAAAGGGCGCTTGTGTTTTTTCCTTTTTCCAGGTATTTTTGTCGTGCTACAAAGATCTCTTTCACAACACAATACCTTGGGACACATATGATGGGGATCTTGGGGGAGATTCTACCCTCCCCTGGCACTATAATAAATCATCATTCAGAGGTGAATCGAGTAGCTTCTATGCCTAGAGTTTTTAGTAAGTGTCTTTGTTCGATTGTATCCTCTATGTTTGCGCAAGCATGATTCAGGTGTATAGCCCCATAGAGCGTCTTGACAAAAGTGGTCATGTAAACATGATTAAGATCGCGAGGCCACACTTAAGTTAGACAAGAGCTGAGTATAAGCTCAAATGCCAATCGACTCCCGAGGCTTTAACCCCAAAGAGTAAATTTGATTAACGTGAGTTAGAGTGGTGTGTCTTACACCTCGTTCTCACGTGGGTCATTACCGGGAGATTGTTTCCTCAACCGGCAGGCCCATCTAAAGGATTAATTTGAAAAACATGGATTGGCGATGAGAGGGGTCTAGGTTTCTTATTTTCCCACTAGGGGAAAAGAGCATACTCTCCTACCCAATGTCATTTTCTCCCAAACACACAAGACAAGGTTTGTTCTTTCCCAAAAGATTTAATTGTTTAACACAAAGCAAGTGTGTCTAGGTTTTTGATCTTCCCAAAAGGGAAGAGAGCATAATACCCTAACACTTTCTTTGACATAGACAATAAAATCTCCCTAATTATGCTAGGTTCCTAAGAAAATTTAAAGAAAACATGATCATTTGGTCAATTTTTGATTTGAGGCAACCTGCAAGACAAACGTGAGTAGTTTTGAATTTGTGTCTTTGGCAAGCGGTGTTGCAATACAACTGGTTAGTAGTTTCAATTTTAGCCTTGGAAAAATGTTGAAAACACAAAAAACCACTTAAATAATTGTTAGCAAATGATCAAAAATAGTCTGACAGAGCACAGACGTCGATGCAGGGCACAGACGTTGGTTCTGTGTTTTTCTCAAAAATGACAAAATGCAGGGGAAAACAAGCCAGAAAACATAGAAAAACAAAAATTCTGTTATGCCAGTCGGAGATGCCAATTCGTGAAACACAGACGCCGATCGATGCTTTTCTAAACTGGCATTTGTGCAGATGTCGAAACCTGAATCCGCATTTCTTCATACGCTACTGTACTTGCAAGTTCACAAAAATAGGGCAAAAATAGCAAACAAAGTTACTTTTTCTTCCTTCTTAGTCTTTAATTTGATCAAATTTAGCCATTTGAGATTATCCAAACAATTAAAATCTATTATTATTTAATAATTTATCAAGATTTGTTCCCTTAGTAAAATTTTGGCATTATAACTGCTTGTTAGATTGATCTCTGCTAAAAAATAGAAAGCTTAAATGCTGAAAAGTAGTGGGAAAGACAAAAATCTTGATAAATAACAACTTATGTTTGGAAAAATCTCAAATTAACAATGTCAGGCAGAGACGCCGATTCAAGTCACAGACGTCATTTCAGCGCAGACACTGAACATTAGTGTAGAGAGAAACGGCGTTTGCGCAGACGCCTCTGCATAAAATGCAGATGTCGATCCACGTGTTTGGCAAAATTTGAAGAAATAGACAAGAAACTAGAAGGATTTTAGGGATGTGGGTCCCACCAGGCATGCCAGAATGTGTATGAGGAATTCCTAATGGTTTAAAACCTATTGGGAGAAAGCTCAAACATGCAAGATTAGTAGGTTAGCACATATAATCAATTCAAAATCATATGGAAGAGCAAGCAAGCAACAAAGAACACCAAATAACATCAGATTGAGCTAAAACAAGTAAGCACTCTATTTAACTTGTTTGATTTTCTCATTTTGATGGATATGGGTCTGCTCTCTCAAACACACAAAATGCAATGGATCCCCAAGTGGAATGAGTAAGATTGATGCAAGTTTAGAGAAGGATTCAAGAACTAGTATGGAGTAACTAGTCTCAAACTTCTCCAAATGATTAAACTACTATGATTTAAATGTAAGACAATGCAAGAAACTATGATTCATTTACCAAATTGATCCTAGCATGTGATTTCTAAGTGAATTAATCAAGAAACTATGAGCATGAAAACAACTATGAAAATCTAAAGAAATTCTAGCATAATAACAATGCACAATGAGAGATGAAAAATGAAGAGGAGAAGGCTTCTATTTATAGAATTTTGGGAGAGAAGAGGAGGTCTTGGATGAGGTGGCATCTATGTGGCATCCACATAAGAGCCACATAAGGGACACGTAGGCTTGAAGGGATGGCTAAATTTGAGTCAAACTTGGCATTAAATGTTGAGTGGCTGGAGACAAACTTGTAAGAGGAATTTAAGAGGGATGGGTGCCCATTTTGGAGAGAATTTCCCTATGTGGGTGAGCATTCCATTAGCCTTAAAAGGGTTAGGAATCACCCTTTAAGTATGATTAAAGGGAAGTTAGGTAGTAAAACATGCTTAGGAAGTGAGGTGATGGGAGTAGAGTAGGATTAGGGTAGGTGTCTAGGTTGGATTAATAGGTTCCTAGCTAGGTTTTAGATTATAATTCAAATAAAATTTGAATAAATCATAGTTTAGAAGGATTAGGAATATGGAGGAATTTTAATAAATATAAATTTATTAAACAGGGGATTTTTGTGAGACAAATGTATTTAAATAAAATATATTAGAATAGTATTTGATCATTGATAAATACTAGCAATGAAACTATTTAATTGATTGAATTAAATAGTTAGAGGAATAAGAGGGAATTTAATATTATTAATAATATTAATATTTTTAGATGTCTACAACTAAAATCTCAATTATTTCATCCAGAGTAACTGGATTCTTGTTCTTTCTCTTCTTCTTTCTTGAGATTTGGGTAGAGGTAGATGTATGAACTACCATTTCTAGCTCATTTGTTTTATTTGAGGTGCTCAATGAAGGCTTTGAAGATGAAACCTCTTGTGCCTTCTGCTCGGGGTTCACCTATCGATTAGGTGAAGATGTCTCTTCATTAACCTTGGGTGTTCCAGCATATTTTTCTTCATTTTTCTTTTTTTGTTCATCTATCTTTCCTTCTTCACTCTTTTCCTTATGCTTGTCCTCTTCTACTTGTTGTTCTTCTTCTTTATTATGATCAGTAGACTTGTCTTGCTCATCATCAGTTGCAGCTTAATCTGCAATTGTATCTTTTGGTTCATCTGTTGTGTCTTTTGTTTCTGCATCACCCTTGTCTTCGGGTATGCTTGTATCTATTTTATTTGACTCTTCATTTCCTTCTTGCATATTGATGGCCTTCATCAATACTAGCATATTATTCTACGTGCTAGCTTGTGCTACATCTAGAGTTGTGTCATGCTTGTTAGTTTGAGCTTGTTGAGTAGTGACATATTCATCTTTTTGTATTTGATCTGCAGGGTCCACTCCTATGATGTCAATAATGGAAGTGTCTGGCCATATCTCATTAGCAACATCCATGTTCTTATTTCCCTGTGTCTCCAATTCTTGTTTCTTGTTTTTATCCTTAAGAGATATGAAAATGACATCATCTTCTTTCTGTGGATCTTTATCAAAATCATAGTGAGTGATGTCTTGAATGTCAAGATCATCCATGACTTTATCTAAGTCAATGGGCTTAGTATTATCCACATTATCCAAAGCAATGTGCTTAGGAATTTCTTTATCTTTATGCTCCTCTACATGAGGTGTGTCAGTGAGAAGTAATTGATTCTCAAAACTTGTTGATTCTATGGGTAGATCTAGGATTTGTCTCCATTTAGCATCTATCATGTTGTCTAGCTCTATAAATTTATCCTATAGCACCTTGTAAGCTCTTAGCTTTGCCAGAAATTTATTAGAATTCTTTTTCATTATTTATTTTATCTCTTCCATTTTGGATTTGGGAGGCATGAGTGTGACAAGTACCCTCTCCCTTGCTTCCTTTTCTATGTGCAAAGCATAAGACCATTGTTGTGAAATTCTGTCACCTAGTTCTTTGGGTATGTTGTGAACAAACTCAACTGGTACATATTTGTACTTGACCATTGTCCTAATTATTGTATCTTGTATTTTATGTTGGTCCTCTGGCTCCATTTTTTCCCACTGATTGATTTTTCTATCAGTCATGGTACTAGTTGTAGCAACTGAATCAGCAATTTCATCCATTATTCTAGGGGCTAAGCTTTTCTTATCGACATCAGGCTCATCCTATTTTGAATCTTCAATGTCGGCCTTGGTTCTAACCAGTCTTTTCCTCCTTTTGGTAGGTGTTTGCTTCTCTATTTTCTTCTATGTTTGATGCTTCCTCTTATAGGTCCTCACTTGACCTTTCTTAAGAGGTGTGGTATCTTTTACAGCTTGACTTCTTGTTCTCTGAGCTGCTGAGGTCCTTGGTTTCTTGGTAGGAGGTGGAGGCACATCAGACTCAGTGGCCTCAAAATCTTATTCTTGCTCATCTTGCTCTTTATCGATGGTGCTCTGTTCCTCGGTTTCCTTTGTTTGTTCTTTCTCCTCCTTATTAACTGACAACATCTTTTCAAGGTTCTTCACCATGTTGTTTTTCTTGTTTACAATCTTCTTGATTACTAGGCATGTTTTTATCTTGGACTTGGCCTCTTCATATGTCCAAAATCTTGGTTGCTTGTTTTCAAGCGGTTCATTCATCAATGCATCAATTGCATTTGTTGCTTGATCTATGTTAATCTCATAGTCAAGAGGTGCTAACCAGGTTTTCCTTGGTACAACTGGTTTAATGTGAGTGAAATCTGAATCCACCATGAAATATATTTCATCCATGTGCTTTTCAATCAATTGTTTAGGGATCCTCACTCTCTCCATCATCTTTTCCTTGAAGTCAAGGAAGTATTCAGTCATCACTGAATAAAATTTGTCACCTAGTGACTTGATAAGGTCACTAATCTGCAATGTGACTGGCTTGGTAGTGTCCCACTTTACTTTTCCAACTGAAGGAAAGTGTTCTTGAAAATGAAAGAATATGCACATTATAAGTGAGCCAAAATTACATGTGTTTGTCTTTGCAGACCTGATTATTGTCATATTCTTATCAAGTTGCTTCAACATGATCTCACATAGATCCATTTGTATTCCCTTCGCTTCTATCTTGTAAGTTGTGCTTACTTTTGTTGATGCTATGTTGTTTAACCTACTTTCTTGGAGGATTTTGTAACCTATCACACATGCACCGAACCTCAGTTCCTTTTCGGTGATGGTGTTCACCTTAAGTCCTCTGTTATCCCACACAACATTGGTGAGTTTTTCAACTTCTGGTCGAGAGGGATGTTTATGTGCCTTAGGTTTGTCATTTATGGGGTAACCAGTTACAACATGTAATACATCCGTTGTGATCTTCTTAGGTTCATCTTGTTGGTGCCCAAAAATGAAGGATCAGATTTGGCCAACTGACAAGTACACACTGGTACCTCTACAATTCTGGCTTCATTAGGCCAAGGCCGGTAGGCCTGATTCCACTTCAATCTAAATAATCTTCTATGATGCCTAACTACATACACAGATAATCAGATTTCCTCCCAAGGTGGTGAACCATCCTTGGAAGCAACAATAAAATCTCCTAATGCAATTCAATATGTAAAATTTAAACTAAATTGAAACTATCACAAAAACCTAATTGCTAATGCTTTTTTTAAAAAAGAAATCAGATTAATTTGTAAACTACAAAAAAGAACCAGATAACAATTTCAAACGCAATGAGATCAGTGCCTAATGCAAATTTGGGTATAGATTCAGCTATTTCCAATCTTACATATAATCAGAGACAGTTTTAAGAAAACATACTTCTATAAAGCAAGACTATCATCCTAAAGGCTTCCGCTTGATTCACAATTCAAAATAATTTACACATTTAATCATATCAAGTTTAACTCAAATTAAGAGACCGACAAGAACAATTGTAAGCTCACAGACCATATAATTGATATTCGAATTGCATATATTAACTTTGAATCAATAAATTAGGGAATAAAACATAGTAGAACACCCTGTTACAAGAGTATCTGAAAAACTAACTGAAAATAAGTGATACATAACCTCAAAAAGCATAAAACAACTTATCTGGCATAACATTTGAAAATTTGTGTATGAGGTCCAAATCTGTAGTTGCAGGAATTTTTTGTCCCAATTATGTCGTGTTTAAAAAAATCCCCTAAGTTTTTCAAATCACTCAATATAAATATATTATTCAAAGGTTTCTTGTGAAAAGACATACCCTTTCACAAAAACCTAATCCCGACAACTAACCCTAAAAATTACAAACTTAACCATATAAATAGTTTTAGGAAAAATATTTCCAGCATTACAAATAGAAATTGTCATATCTTCAGATAATTGGCTTGATAATCCACATGCTTATAATGTAAAACTCCTGCACACAAAATCCAATATTAGATAACTTTTAATAAATTTTAAATTTAGGGTTCATTATATTTAATAATGTTTTCAAATTTCCAAAAATGATCCCTATATCAAAATTTATTTATTTTAATTTTAATAATTAATAATGTATCAAAATAATAAAACCATGACATAGGAACATTCTTTGTAATGCATGTAAATGTATTTGATAATATAAGAAAAATACCAAATAGGTTTAAACATTTAATCATAGGTACCTACTTTTAATTATCAAAATACAAACATCTTATTAATAAGGTGAAACCTAAAATCCATTAATAAGAATATAATATTATGTTTTGATTTAGATTTTACTTTCAAATTTTAAACATAATATATCTCCTTTTCAAAAATATAAAACAATACTAATTTTATATGAATATGTTTCTAAAACATTAGGGTAAAATAGTTGTAAACATTATAACCCACCCTAGAAAATAAAAGGGAAATACTTACCCTAATTATGCACCTTTATAAAATAAATTTTAAAACATAATAATAGGAGCATAAGCACCCAATTAATATTTTAAAAAATGAGAAAGTTAAATATAAATCAAATAAGGTAGAATACAATCCATTATATCCTTTTACCCTAATAGTTTGATTTTTTTCAAATTAATATAGTATAAAGTAAAAGATCATATTTAAGTATTCTGAAAACTTAAATTTATGCCAAAGATATTAAAATAATTTCAAAACACATAAACATAATAACACTTTCCAAAATGAATTACTCTATTACGTTATTTCACTTTAGTCATTTAGGGTAAATCAAAATAAGACCTAAAGAGGATTACATTAGTGAAAATCTAAATCTCATCAAAATCTAAAATCTTTTTTTTTTAAACATTATATAAAATTCAATTACATTTATTTACCCTAGTAAGATATTTTGTATTATTAATTTAGGGTAAATTAGGATAAAGCTAAAATAAAGAAAATATATTTATGTGAAAAAAATTTAATAGTAAATATAAAAGAGAAGTGAAATAATATGATTCTCTCTAACACATAACTCGAAGAAAGCATTTAGACTAATTGGTTAGAGGGGGGATGGGTAGGTAGGTAGGAAAAAGGGTTCGCTTGAGAGGTTGAGTGTTCAACTCCCGATCGCCACCCTTTTACCCTATGCACCTATTTTTCTCTTTTCTTTTATTTCTATTTCAAAAATAGTTATTGCAATTAATTCATTGAAATATATTATTTAATAAATATAAAAATAGGACAATGACAATTGTTTAGAGCGCTTTTAATCGTTTAATTAAATTTCAAAATAGGGAAATATTTATGAAAATGAAAATAAACTTTATACTTCCCTAATATTTCGCATATTGAGGGGCCTGGATTTTCAGGTGCCAATAGTGGCTCTTATTGGGGATGTGCATTCATGCCTGGATGCAGTGAGAGCCCAGTTATCTCTGGAAGAAGCAGACCATGGTAAGAAAATAATCATGAAACTAGGACAAAAAATAATTTACAAGTTTAGAGAATACTTCCTGTTTCAAGAGAAAAAAAGGTTTCAAATACTGACCATGGGTTGGGAACTCTTGAGTGTTTTCGTCAGTGTCCTGCAAATGGTAAGAATTCTCACTTGCTTTTGAGATGATCATGTAAGGTCCTAACCATAATGCATCAAACTTAATGTGCTTTCCTTTATCTTGGTCTCTTGCATTCCATTTTAGTACCCAATCACCTTCTCTGAAAACCTTATTTGACGTCCTTTTGTCATGAAGAGTTTTAACTTGTTGTTGTTGTTGAAGATTTCTTTCTTGTGCTTGTCTCTTCTTTTCATCTAGCTCTGCTAACTGGCTCAATCGGTCCTCTATAAAATTTGTGTCTTCAAGCTCTTCTTCTTGAATGAATCTACAAACTAGCAATAGATTATTTAATGGTAACCTTTCTTGTTTCCCATAAACCAACTCATAGGGAGCGAAACCTGTCAATCTTTTTATTGTCACCCTATCTGCCCACAAAGCCAAACTTAATTTTGAATCCCATGCTTTTTTATTGTTGCTCAACATTATCCTAATGCTCTTTAATATGTTTTTATTGCTTGATTCTACTTGACCATTCCCTTGTAGATGGTATGGGGAAGATTATGATTAGTTGATACCATACTTATTGCAAAATTCTAAAAATTTCGTAGACCTGAAACACATACCATTATCGCAAAGGATCTTGCAAGGTACTCCAAATCTAGTATACTCCAAATCTAGTAAGTATGTTCTCTATCAAAAACTTGATGACTACCTTACTTGTAGCTTGTCTCATAGGTATAGCCTCAACCCATTTTGTGAAATAATCTGTTGCCACTAATATCCATTTATGACCTCCACTTGAAGCATCTGAAATCTCCCCAATAAAGTCTATTCCCCACATTTTAAAAGGCTCTTCAGTTTGTAAAGGAATAAGGGGTAATGCACCATTGTATTTTAGGTTTCCTGAGAACTTCTGACAAGATTCACATTTCTTAACGTATTCATAACAGTCCCTGAATATATGAGGCCAATAGTACCCTTCTTGTAATATCTTATGAGTTGTTGTCTTAGATGAAAAGTGACCACCACATACTCCATCATGTAACTCTTTTATAACTGACTTGGCTTGACAGATGTCTAGAAAAAACAAAAGGATGCCATCATTGTTTTTCCAATACAGATCTCCTTGAATCAGTACATACCTTGATGCTTGTAATTTTATAGTTCTTTTCTGATTGTCACTTAAACCTTCTTTACATTTCACATGCTTTAAGAAGTAAACTATGTTTGTGTACCATGGAAAATGCTCGATGCTAGCTCCTGAGTTCTCCAAGTCCACTTGGTTTATTTGGGTTGCATCAAAATTTTACTCTACCATGAGTTTAGCCAATCCTTGAACTCTTACTAACTTAGTGATTTTTATTTCAATATCAAACTCCTGAACTTGATTAATCCATCTACATCTTCTACCTGTGACTTTTGATTGCCTCAATATGTCCTTAGTTGCCGCATTAGGTGCATATGCCACAATCTTAGCTCCAACTAAATAAGGCTTTAATGACTTTATTTCCTTTACTAATGCATAAGCTTGTTTCTCATGTATATCATAGTTTAACTCGGAAGCTTGTAAAGTTTTATTGAAGAAGGTTATCGGTTGCTCGTGTCCCTCAACATTTTTCTGTAATAAGACAGTTGCAATTGTGTGAAAGGAAGCAAAAGAGAATAGTTGAAAAGGTTTTGAGAAATCAGGGGATCTCAAAACTGGAGCATCTTTGATTGCTTTCTTAATGTTAGCAAAAGCCTCTAAGGCCTCATCTATCCATTTTAGAACTACATTCTTCTTTAACATCTTTGCAATAGGTTTAACAATTTCTAAAAAATTTGAGACAAACCTTCTCACAAAGTTGATTTGTCCAAAGAAAGATTGAATCCCCTTAACATTTTTAGAGATCTAAATCTTATTAATTGCTTTAATTATTTCTGGATCTATCTTCACTCCATCTCTAGATACGATATGTCCAAGAAGTTTACCTTCACTTACCCCAAAATGACATTTCCTTGGGTTTAAGGATATCCCATACTCAAGGGCTCTTTTGAATTTTTTTTCTAAATGCTTGCAATGGTCTTCTTCCCTTTAGAATAGGATGTAATGTCTTTTTGATATATTTCCATAATAACATCAATGAAATCCTCAAAAGCTACATTCATGGCTCTTTGAAATGTAGCCCCAGCATTCGTAAGTCCAAATGGCATTCTTGTATAAACATATGTACCTCATGGTGTGGTGAATGTCATTTTATACTATTCTTCCTCTTTAACCTTCACCTAATTGTACCTAGAGAACCCATCCATCATGGATAACAACTCATTACCAGTGATTTTTTGTAATAATGCTTCCATGTTAGGTAATGCATAATTGTCTTTTAGTGAAGATATGTTTAAGTTCCTGAAATCCACACAAAGTCTGATATCTCCATTTTTTTTCCTAACAGGTACCAGATTTGCAACCCAAGTAGAGTGCCTAATTGGATTTATGATGCTAGCATCTCTCATATTTACTAGTTCCTCCTTCATCTTAGGAGCCAAAGTTAGATTTATGGGTCTTTGCCTTTGTCTAAATGGCTTTGCATCTAGTTTTAGGGGTATCTCATGTTGGAATAAGTCTTACATATATGCTTTGAGGTCATCATAAGACCAGGTAAATATATGTTTGTACTTCCTAAGCAAGCCAATAATGTCTAATCTGATTTTTGGAGTCAGTTTCTTACCAATAAGGACCTCTTTGGGAGTATGTTCATTTCCCAGATTTTTCTTTTCTACTTCTTCTATAGGATTTTGTTCTATTTTGATTTCATTCTTAGAGTCTTTATTATCAAACATTCTTTCTAATGCCACAAACCCCTTTGGTATTTGTATGGTCAAAAAATGGAAGCACTTCCATAGGAGACTAGTTTAGCCTTCTGAGTGAGTGGTTTGGGGTCATGACAAGCGCCTCTGAATGGGTTCCTGATCTTGACATGGCTTCCCCCTGACCTACCTTTCTAACCTCCATTTCCTGACCTAAATTCTACATTTTGGGTCTCTGACCTGTGATCCTGGGATCTGGGGATAGGGTCGACCTCCTAGGACAGGGTTGGCCTCGGCCCTGCCCTAGGATAGGGTCGACCTTGGCCCTACCCTAGGATAGGGTCAACCTTGGCCCTGTCCTAGGACAAGGCCGACCTTGACCCTGTCCCAGGGTCCAAATCCTGGGAACTTTTGGTTTCCAGGATGTCGGTCTTCACAAAAAGTCTATTCCCGCTTCCGAGTCGACTGTTTCGGGTTCCAAATCGGTTGATTCCTAAATTATATTTAATATAGGTCCTCTCCTAGGGGTAAAGGTTTAAATGATGATTTAATTATCCTATTTAGGCCTCCTTAGAAGATTGTGCCCTAGTTTCATATAAAGGGGAGCTTTCTCCTCTCATTTTCTCTAACAACGATCAAACAATTGAAGTCTTCTAATCAAGCATCAAGCATCCTTATGAAGTGAAGTCCAAGCAAGAAATTAAGCAAGATTTGAAGCAAGCATCCATCATTCTCAAGTATCCATTTGCATGAAGGATATCCATTGGAGGCCATTGAAGGATTCAAGCCAAAAAAGTGCCCTTTTGGTGATCTCTCCATCCATATTCTTCCAAAGCCCTTGTCAAGTTCAAGAATCCATTCAAGACTTGGTGTTGGAGATCTACAAGCAAGAGATTGAAGACATCCTTCCATTCTAAATTCCATGTTTTGAAGCATACTTGTGGATCCACGGATTTGAATCTGCCACAAGGACATTACAAGCAAGGTGAAATTGAGTTTTGCTTTGTTATTCTTTATGCAATTTTCAATTACATATATTAAGGTTAATTCCAAAACTAGGGTTTGACCAAGGCAAACCCCTTTCCCCCAACAAACAAAAATTTTTCTTGCAGGTACAAGTTCAGGATTGTAGATTCGAGGCTAGATCTGGATACCCTTTTTGGATTTCTTTCAGACTATGTGAACAAGGACACTTTCAGAGTTGAGCAGATCAAGTTGGCAAAAGTGGTACAGGGTCGACCTTTTTCATAACACAACATCGGAATGGAAAAATATTTCTGGGTTTTGTCCGTCTTTGTGTTTCAATTTGGTATCAACTATCAGTATCTCTAGAAACAGTCTATGGATCTCAGAAAATAACAATCTTTGATCTGCCATTTTGTAAGGTTGGTACTTTCTCCTAGTCTTTTCAATTACTGTCATTAATCATATTAATCAATCAATTTATAGAATTTCAGATCCCCTTTCTTGGTCTCTTTCCAAATAGTGGATTCATTTGTGTATTAACCCTTTGGGGTTGATCAAAATTGGATCTCCTATTTGTGTATTTGAGGGTGAAAGAAAGGAGCATCTTATCTTCCCT
>MU228447.1:560878-587135 GCA_018584345.1 Thuja plicata
ATTACCAAAAATAGTAACTTTCCATAAATAGCAGCTCTGCACAAAATAGCCCTTATTGAAAAGAAAAACAGAAATATTTTTGGGTGATGCAAGATTGCCCTTACACCCAGGATGCTCCTGCATCACTTTTCTATGATATTTCTTCTATCATCAATTGATAGAGTTCTTTCTTGTTCAGCTTGCCTTGCATTGTTCATGACATCAATCATTCTTACCATCTATGTCTCTTGACCGGTTTGTAGAGATTTGACTTGTCCAGCCATATGTAAATTGATTCCAGTCAGGCTTGTGATGCTTTCTTCTGATGTATCAGATGCCTTGCTTGTATTTGATCATAAAGACTCAAAGAAATCTGGAATCTCTTCCTCATGATAATCTGTCTCATTATAGAGAGAAGCCATATTCTTTCTTTCATCCAGCAACTGTCTCATACTGATTCTAGCTTATTTATACTATTCATGGAACATTTGAATTTCAAGCTTTTTATTCTAAATATTTTTATCAAGTTTGTATTTCTCCATTGTATTATCTTTTATCTTAAGCCTTTAAGATTTCCAAGAAGAGACTTAGCTCTGATACCAATTTTTGGGATTAATGGGAAGTAGTACTGAGAGGGGATGGGTGAATCAGTACCTCTAAAACTTTTAACACTTTTCACCTTTCATCTTTAGTAATCAAACTTTACTATATTACCGACCATATCTGATGTTCTTTCTTATGCATGTAGTATTAATTCATAAACTTAATTATATGCAATATTCATAGAAACATTCATGAAAGTAATAGACACATAACACAAGATATGATATCGCAGAAAACTCCTATTAGGAAGTAAAAACTGCGGTGGGGATGGCACCCACAAAACTTCACTATCTGCAAAATGGAAGGGAGCCAGTCAAGGCTTACAATTTGATCACTTCTTATGATCTACCCTATTGGGAGTATCAATGTGGAGACCTATTAGGATCTACTCTATTAAGAGCTTTAGAAACACTGATGTAGTGTGCACTTGGTTAAGAGATTTACAATAGGACTGTTAAGTCCACCTTCCTTGAAAGGATTTCTTAAGTGTACCCCACTTGTTAGAATGTGTAAAATATGTTTTACCTGACTGTATGCAATCTATAATTGCTTATTATAGATCCATTAAAGCTTACAGTATATGAATATCACCTATAGTGATTGATTAAAACCTTTTCCTTCTCGTTGGTAGCGTTTGTTTTGTTCTTGACAACTTACTTGATCTTTGTCTGTGCTTCTGCGTGAATTCTCTTGTCTGATCCTTAGATGCTCTTAGTGGCTACAATCATCATCGAAAAACATGTTCAAAATTGATTGAGAATCTATTTATATAAGTATTTGACCTATTTTAGAATCATTCATTACAATGTTAACTCTAGATCCAAGGTATACAACTTGACCTTGATCCTTTAGTTTTCATGTTTTAAATCAGTTAAACTAGTAAAAACAATCATATTTACATTGATTTTCCCTCACGTAATGGATTTAAAACAAATCAAGAAGCTAAATATAAAACTTCAGTGATTTATTTAACGTGGAAAGTCAGATCCACTTTTTGAGGGATGTAACTGACTGTCGGTTCTTGATCGTCGATGTGAACTGAAAGTCTGTCAGTGTTCCTTCTTTGAACAAATCATCGGGTTCCCTTCATCTTTCAGGTTCCACTCTTGAGTGTATCATTGGGTTGCATTGTTGGTTACTCATTGGGCTCCTTTGTACTTAGCATTATCGGTAACCTTGGCGTCAGGTAGTGTTATGCCCTGTCTGTCGGTGTAGTATAAACCGATGGTGTTCATTATGTTTTTCCTTGTATATACTAATGGAAAAATATAATGTCTTCATTTGGATGACCATTTTTAGGTTATTACAGGTTGTAATCAGTTGAAATTATTGAATAATAATATTGGACTCTCTATTTGGTGGATGTATCCCAAGATTGGGTCAACCACATTAAATCCACATCTTCTTGTTCTACTGTTGCGTGCTTTATTCCTTTGCATTATTGATTATATTTACATGTAACTATTAGATTATTTTATTCTAATCTTAATAGATACAACCTTAAAGCCATGGTAATCTGACCCACTTTAATAAAATGCATTCATCCTTAATGGGTTGAATGACATAAATATTTTTGAAAATAACCCTCCTCCAGTAGTTCTTCAAAATTGCACAAAATATTGTTTTTATGATGGTGGGAGGCTCATGTAATAGGAGGTTAACTCAATTTTTTTTGGAAGGAATACTATCTACAACCTGGATTAGGAGCACGCGTACCTTATTATCCATTGAAGATAAAAATGTCCTTAGGTAGCTTGCTTGAATTGTGCTCTTTGTGCAAGATATGTGGACATGGTTTGAGAACATACACTTAATGTTGTAGATTTTAGAGAAAAAAAAAGTTCTTAATGTGTTTGTTGTGTTTTCATGATTTGGAAAATCAAAATAATTCATCCATTTATAACCAAAACACCAAATAAATACTAAACATTCACAAATTTCCCAAAAACTAGGTAGTATAGCACATTTGATACCTCATTTGGTGCATGTTATGTCTTATTTGGTACTTTTTCCATCGCATTTTGTACCTATTCCATCACATTTGGTCCCTGATTCATTGCATTCAGTACCCAATTCATTTTATTTGGTATTTTTTTCATCTCATTTGGTCATTCTTCCATCGCATTTGGTACCCATTCCATCACATTTAGAAGGTTTCATTCAAAATAGTAGACACTTCCCTATAGTTTGAACAAGGTTTAAAAGTTGTTTTTGATACCCATTTTTGAGTTTATTACATTTCAGTCTAAACAGTCTTAGAATTCTATCCATATCTACCATTGTTAAACAAGTTGACCTTTTCATTGTTTCACTTACATCAAATCATTGTGAACATAGTGTCAAAACATCATTAATCTTGGATTTTGAAAGTTCATCATCAAGGATTTCAGGTCATTCACCTAGAACCCAAAAAATCAAAGTTAATTTTGAACCTTCATCATAGAAATATATATTTTTCTATTAGGTTCTATCATCTTAGACATACTTCATAGTAATATCCAAAACTGAAACTCATAATCATCACTTGGTAGTAAAATTTTATTTAGAATTCAAGACAACATCCAACATCTCTAAGGGGATATTTCTCACTATAATTTCAATTAATTTTTCATTCCAATAAAAACTAGATAAGAACTATCATACATGCCCATGAACTCTTTGGTTCAACAAATTCAAGATCTCAAGAGACAAATTCATGACATAAACTCTAGAAAATGAACATGAAATGAAACAACCTTAAATCTTGAGATATTCCTTCGAGAAATAAATGACATCATGGCCAATGCACAAATCCAAGGAATACAAAGGCAAATAGCCAAAATTGAACAACAAATGGTTAAGATTTAGAAACAAAATCTCAAATTCAGCACTACTTCTGCAAACACATGTGAACCTAAATACCCCTTGGATAGAAATTTTACACCTTTAGGACAATCCTATGAATCAATTTTGAAAGAGCTTCTTGAAAATAATCTTATCGCGTTGCTTAAAGTGACTACACGGGGTTCATAATTATTTAGTGACTATTGCGTATATCATAGACACAAAAAACATAAGACCTCAAATTTCATGGAGTTGAAACATACGATCCAAGATCTCCTTGACAAATGTATCATTGAAATTGAAGAGCCTAATGAATCATATAAAAAGAAAGAAAACATTAATCCCAAACTTGATCAAAATCAAGAACCTATGTCTAACAATGGCTCATGTGTAGCCTCCACTTCTTCTACCATTCCTTCATCTCTCAAAGCTTCAGAACCAATTACACCATTTCCATCAAACAATGAACTTAATGATGATATCTTTCATGTCGACCATATTGACTGTGTTTACCCTGAATGACTATCTCCAAAAGAAATCCAAGTTAATCCAAGTCTTGATACAAACACCTTTCATACTTCAAAAATCCTAGATCATAAGCCATCATGTGCTTCAATCCCTATTAATCTCACTCAAAATAATCCCCCATCATGCCAAGACATTGATTCCTTTCAATAAATCCCCATGCTCATCCAAACTCCTATCCCCTTCTTAGAACTGGCTTCATGTCAAGAGGATAATCAAACAAATGAAGAAACGAGTCCTAACATAAATCAATATCAAGACACCATCCAATCTCCTCCAACATATGAGCAATAATCCATACTCCTAGCATCCTATTATGACCCCCTCATACCTTTTCACTTATTCCAAGATGATATAATTCCACCTCAAGAAAAAAGCATCCCTCCACCTCCTATACCTAATCCACCAGCAAGATAAATATTCTTTCCATCATTACCAATGATACCCCTTCCACCATTTCCAATTAGCCTATTGAAAATAAAGATCACAACATCCCTTCCATGTTGTCCTATGGTCCTCTTTCATGTTAAGATAAAATTATCCCACCATCTCCTCATCATGATCCTCCATGTCTATCTCAAGTAACCATCATTCCTCCTAATTCCCCTCATGATACTAATTATTCTCACATTCCCATTGTTCCTATCAAAGCTAGTAAGAAACCCCTTGATATGAAGACAAATCTTAAAGATCATGTCTTTGCATACATTGCTCAAACTCAAGATGTCGATATCCCTCATAAGTTCTACATTCCACCATCTAAATCCAAGCATACACCTCCCCCATCCTCCAAATCCATTTTAGGTCACTATGTCCTATAACTAAAGCCTTCAAAAATTCCTTCTATCTTGGGTCTTTATATCCCCTTATTAACCATACCCAACCATTCTATCTCGCTATCCCCTTACCCTATTAAAATCAAGGTTAACAAAGGCACACATACTTGACAAATCCAATCACTTATCCATATGAGTCGTATACATCCATGAATCTCACCACCTTCGAAATTAATTTGGATGTCAAACGTGAAAATCATAAATCCAAAGATCAACATGTCCAATCTAATTGACATGTGAATGAAAAGAAAAGGGAAATATTCAAAAGGTCACAAAGGTGCACCAAGCAAAAGGAATAATCAAAGACAATGTGGGTTCTTAAATCCCTCATTATAGAAATGTGTTCTAAAGCATCACATAGAAAATAAAAATCAAAGACTATGTGGATTCCCAAGTCGCTCTTACAAGACTTGCATACAAAATAAAAATGAAAGTTGACATTCAAGCTTGCAAAGGATTCCAGTACACCTCCATCCAAACATTTTCCATCTTATGAGTCTATTTTGGGTCCCTATGTCCCAAAATCTATTACCTCAGAAACTTCATCACCTTTCGATCTATTTTGGGTCCTTGTGTCCCAAAATCTACATTATTTCCTTCATCAAAATCTTAAACTTTCCAATCCATTTTTCCTCCATCATTCCACCACCCTTCAAAGTGTGTGTTGATGTTGATCTTGTTGACACTTTCAACTACCCGTTCACAAACCTTTCAATATCCCATCCATTATCCAACACCTATTTTCAATCCTTCCATCTCTCTTATCTAATCTGTAGCATAAAACCTTAACCACCATCTACTTTAATCCTCCATATCCTCCCTTTAACATCACCTTACCAACATCGTTGAGCATACCATTGATATCCATAATCTAGGATAACACATATTTCAAAGGGGTATTATCTAGAGAGCAAGGTGTATAAATTCCTTCATTTCCTATCACACATTCAATATCTTCCAAAAAGTTGGTAAAGACAAAAGAAAATGAAAAATGAAAAAATGAAAAAAGAAAAAAGAAATTGAAAAGAAAAAAAAAAGTACAAAGAAATCATTTGTCCTATGGCAAAAACTACTTCTTGTGCCACCTTGGGCAAGTACCATGGGGTATGTGCACCAAGTTGTGGGCCAAAAAAGTGGACACATGTTTTAAAAAAAATCAAATTTCATATAGCCCGATCGGGTTATTGAAATTTCAAAATTGCATTAGGCTTGGTAACTAAGCCTAGACAATATTATTAAAAAACTTAACCTTTCTCAGAACCCGATCAGGTTCTCAGATGTTTCTAATAACTCGATCAGGTTATTAGACATGTTATGTTTTCTAATAACGCGATCGGGTTCTAAGATGTTTCTAATAACTCGATCAGGTTATTAGAAACATATTATATTTTGCAAAGCTCGCAGTTTTGGCCATTTCTAAGGCCTAAACCACAGAGCAGCAGAGTAGAGGAGGGCAAAAACACCTAAGAACTCAATCGAGCTTTGAAGAAAACAAGATATCTTCAAGAATTTACACATTTTCAAGCAATGGCACCCCATAAGAAAGGCATGTATTATTTTTTTTGTTGTTTTTTTGCATTTTTTTATCAAATTAGGTTATGATATTGATTTTTTGTTTTCTTTTATTAATTTCATATCAAATTCATCAAACGACCCAAGAAGAGGAAAAAGAAATGAAAGACCACCCCCCGTAAACCCTCCTCAAAATTATCCTCGTCCACCACCATCGCCACCCATAAACCCTTCTCAAAATTCTCCTCATCCACCACCATCGCCACCCATAAACCCTCCTCAAAATTTTCCTCATCCACAACCACCGTCACCCAAAGACCCTCCACATGTGTCATTAGATCATGTAAATGCAACACAAGAGGACCTTGTGCAAATCCTTAACCAAAATAGTGCACAAATTAATATATTAGTCAATAGGTTGAAGGCTTTCGATCTTTAGCATCACTCTACCCTCACCACTACATTAGAAAAAATGTCCAATAGTGCAAATGAGGTATCTCAAGAGGTGACAAAATAGGGTTCATGGAGGGATAGGTGTCGTACATATTATGCTAATGGTTTATCATATGAGGATGTGAAAAGAAAAAGCATAGAAAAACATGACATATGTGCCCTTTTTACCGATCCTAATACTAGCATTTCCCTAGAAGTTAATACAAAATGGTTTCATATACATTGGTGTGCTCATAGGGGGATGAAATCATCTTTTTGGGATATGTGGTACATGTTATTTGACCAACCCCCTTGTAATAATAATGAGGTGCCTTTATATTTTTTGATACTGTGAGTTTATCCTTGGCATGAAGCTGAATTACTTTGACTTTCATGAGTTCCAGGGTAGAGGGAGAAGCTTTGCATAGGATAGACCTGGGGCACATAGGATTACCTAACCATAAGAGAGGAGGCATACTGCGAGAAAAACCCTCATTCATTTTGTGTTCCCAGTAGTGGTGAAGGAGTCTATGGATATATAGACTCTTCATGCAGCTGCATCATTGACTAATGTCATTATCAAGCATGGCACTCAGTTAGTTAGAGAGGATGGATCTGTGTCTGTGCCACATCCATCTTCATTAGATGCACCATTAGGATCATCCCATCTTGTGCCAGTTCCATCATCATTAGATGCACTATTAGGATCATCTCATCCCGTATGAACTCAATTATCATTAGATACACTTGCAGGGTCAACCCAACCAATTGAGCATGTCTGCATCAGTTGTAATGGTATATATAATGGGGTAGATAGTCAGGCGAGTGTGGATGGTTTGATATCCCATTCATGTGTACATTGCAGGAGAAGATGTCAGGCATCCACTATTGAGGATATGGCCCTCACAGATGATCTATTTTCAATTGTGTAGGGTACAGAGCTGACACAGGTTTATTTAAATTTATGTTTTGACATGTTATTTTAATTAATTACCTAAAAATGTTTAAAGTAAATAATTTTTTATGTATAGAAGAATCTAAATTGATAAATGAATAATATGCATTGCATGGTGCAGCTGGTGGTACAAGCACACCAAGGAGTGCTCGTTCTAGTAGACGTAGACGGGTAGCTCAAACACCTGAGGTAATGTTTTATAAATATTCATAAAATAGAATAGTACGTTGTTTTAAAAATATCATATCTTAATAATTTGTATGGTGGTAACTTAGTGTATGTTTGTTTTCTATTGCTTTATGGTCAAAGATTTTTTCTAATGTAATCCAACTCAAGGAATTCACTTCCTTGTCCAGGCATCATGACTCAAATTGATTTGAACTCCCGCCCTCCATCCTTGGACTCAATTAGACCAATATTGAACTCATACATAGACTCATACCCCAACCAATCACTTATTGGCTTTTGAATCAACCTTGAACATCATTCAAAACATCCAACCATCATTCTTTTACTCTTATTTCTTGTTCAAAATCATGAATACAATCTCTGATTGTTCACTGATTATGAATATCCTTAATCCTTCAATACACCTCCATGGCCTTTTGAAGACTCCCAACATATAACTTCTAAGACACCCCAAGAACCCCTCACCTTATCACAAGGTCCTTATCCTATCACTCAAAGCACATTCACTTTCTAGTTCTAGTAAACTTTACTCTCTGGCATTTCACTCTCATACTAAGACAATCCCCATATACTAGTCTATATCTTCACCATAGACAAGAACCCATCTACACCCTAGGTTCATAAGCACCCCAAATATTTTCATCACTGCCCATACCACCTACTCTGATGCAAGTGTCAAGGGTATGATGATCCAATCACTAAATCCCTTAACTCTATATAAAGAGTGGCAAACCCTGACTCTCACACCTTTAAAAATTGATGCAAGACACAAACTCAATGTTAGGTGTGGAGCCTAATCAGTCTCCAAGTGGGATATTGTTGATATTATGGTGACTGATCATGTAGTGGGTGTTGATAGTGTGGCCTGACATTGTAAACCCATAAAATGGTTGATTTTAGAGGTTGCCCTAAAATGCATGTTATAAGCAGTTGAGATGCATAATGCATTGTAATGTTGGTGTACTATTTTTTTGGATAATAAGGAAGGTTAGACAGTTGTGTAGGTGGACGTAGCCTAGGTTTGGGTGAACCATGTTAAATCTGTGTGTTATCTGTGTTAAATTTTTATTCTTTTTTTCTTCTGCATATAACTACTTATTCTTATATTGGTTTGGATCTATCAAACTCTAACACTCAATACCCCCATGAGAATTATGAGTTGCAAACAACATAGATGGGTTCATCATGAAGAGGCTTACTAAGACCAAAACCACTAGTCTTAGTGCAAAAATGGTTACAAGGCTTACAAGCCCACAAAATGATCAATGGGGACCTTAGACATCATGGAGGAATCAAAATGGACTTGGTCCATGCACACAATCAAACTGATTGAGACCTTTGAAGGCATTTGCTAAACTGTCCAGTCAAATGCTAGTAGCCCTGTCCAGGCAGTACAGTCAAGATAACTTTGGAAAGCCCCAAAAGACTTAGGTATTGAATAATAAATTCAAATAAAATTTACTAAGATACATCTAAACCAGGAGCACCAAGGTTTTAGGGGTCAAAATAGAGGCTAAGTCAAAGAATCTCATACTGGACCAAAGGGCTAATTAGGCCTCCACTGAAGAAGAAAGTGCTAGAAAATGGAAGTGTTTCCTTCTGAAACCAATTGGAACACTTAGTTATTCACAAAAAACCATCAAATCCACAATTCGGGCCCTTGGTGCTCAGTTCTCTAGAAGTTATACACTACTGTGTATATTCAGATTTGGTGCATACATTGAGATATACACCTAGGGCTCGATCATATGGTCATCTCCCTGCATCAACACAAAAACAACTTGCAGAATCTTTGAAAGCATATTACAAAGAAGCTTTCCACCATATATTATCCAATTCCCATGGTGTAAACGCTTCAAACTTGAAAAACAATATGAAACTCTTAGAAATGAACAAAAACCAGAGTTACAGAGACAAAAAACACGATAACTGGAGTTATAGGTAAGATCTCTTCACCAAACCGGTTGCATTCGAAGGATAAGACATAGGATAATCTATACAAGTGAGTTTTATGTAGAGTTGAAGCCCACAACCATAGTACATATCCCATGACCATAGTGTACCAAGTGGCTTATAAGTGCCCAAACTTGGAACTAGGTCTCACAATTGGATCTCAATGATAGACTAGTTCTAAAGCCTTTAACTACAAGATGTCTTTGGTTCCTTTGGGTCAAGAGTGCACTGAGAATATCAAGGGTCTACAATCTTCATGAGACTCCATGTGCTAGGAGGTGCTCCTGCGCCATACTCTCAACCTAAAAGCACTCTAAATCCCTCCATGCTAAGGGTAAACACACTAAAACATACTCACTTCTAGGCTACAATAGTCCTATTACCTTCTGTAAAATTGGTCTTAACCTCTGACCCCCACAAATACAATTTGGACCATCCTTCTCTAACTATGACTACAAATTTGTTAAAGAATAGTCTTGTGTGTGAAAGAAGAGAAATTTTTTATATTGTAATAATGGTTCATAAATTTTTTTTATAAACTTGTGATAATAGATTTGTGGAGCATAATCATTTGTGGAATTCAAGTGAATCATAATCTTTATTGTAAACTATTGCTTATATATTTATTTGGTTTTAAATAGGACTTGTTAGGGGCTCAAATATCTGAGATTAAGGATGTCACCCTTTCTGCCATTGACTTTGGCTTACAAAGCTATGTGGTATCATATTTTGCACACCTCTTGTTTATAGTTTTAATTGAACCCATGCAATATCATATAATTTCTCTTATGTTAATTTTTTTTTTTGTTAGCCTACCCCACCAAGCTCGAGGTCATTAGGAAAGAGGAAGAAATCATCAGGGACATTGAAACAAAAAAGGTAATTAAGTCCAATTTAAGTATATTTTTTGAAATGTATTATGAACATTTCAATGTAGTCTATATTGATGAATGCACTTGACTTTTTTATTGTATACATGTAGAATCAATTGGGTTTCACTGAAATAATGAATGCCCCAGAAACTGCTGATGTTCAGCAGAGGGAGGAGGTAACATGTTTTCATATTCACTTTCAATTGCATTCTTTTTTGTTCAAAATATTTTAGAAATCATAATCCTCTATTAGTATGTCATTTGGTACGAATTTTCATACAGGAATTGGTCATAGCTTCCTCAGATGTGGTGAACCCTTCTCCACTTCCTAGGGATCCCTTGCCTAGCACAGGAGATCCAGCTGTGGTATGCATGTTCTTTTTAGTCCATGCATTTTTTATTTTTTAGTATTTCTTGTTTATAACATGTATTTTGTATTATTTTTTCTGTTATATGACCCTTCACCACTGCCCGTCCTTCCTCTACCTTGCCATTTTTCTAGGATTCCCTCTCACCCACGACGTAGCCCATTTTGTTTATCATTCAGCCCAAGCATAAGAGATCCAGTTGAGGCTTCGGTATGCAAATTTGTATTATCTATAGTGTATACATTTTTTGCATTATCTAGTATTTCTCGGTCCTATAACATCTTTTCTATTTTACAATACAAGAAAAGGTCCAAACTAATTCATCAATGGTTTTTGCTCCCTCCAACACAGGAGTTCCAACTCATGTTGTGGTATGAATTTTCTTTTTTATTCCATGTATTTTTTATTTTTTAGTATTTCTTGTTTATAACATGTATTTTGTATTATTTATTTTTCCTGTTATAGGACCCTTCACCACTTCCCGTCCTTCCTCTACCTCATCATTTTTCTAGGAGTCCCTCTCACCCATGACGAAGCCCATTTCCTTTATCATTTAGCCCAAGCATAGGAGAAAGAGATGAGGTAATCAATAATTCAACTGTCAGCAAATTACAGCCCAATATTTATTTATTTTGAGATAATATATATGGCTTAGCATTTGAATTGTTCTTGTGCAAAGACTTAGTGACCCAAGTGCTGCTGCGAAGAAGCTCAATTTTGATGATCCACCACAGTCATAGATATATCGAGATATTGTATAGATCTAGTTGTGGTCATTGAATGACCAAATTTTAGATATATATATATATGTGTGTGTGTGTGTGTGTGTGTGTGTGTGACATTTGTACATTATATATATCGTCCTGCACATAGTTGATGTCATTTTTTGTAACTCTATTATGGATTTGTCATGTACGCCATGTATTGATATGTACGCTATTATTGTTCATTTTGTTATATATGAAACTTCAAATTTGATCCTTGAATTTGTTGGTTGGATGTTTATGCCTTAAGTGTATTCTTGTTTCACATGACTTGCATATATGCATGTGTATTTCGATAAATTAATGTACTTGTGTGTGTACTTCATGTATACGACTCATAACCTAAATTCATGTGTACGACCTACGTGAATGACTTAAGTGAATTCATGTATATGCTTCATAATGTATGTACTACATGTTTTCTCCAAGACATAAGCAATTTTATGATTTAAGTGAATTAATGCTTGATGTGTTACATTGTATTTAGGTGTATCTTTCATGCTCTATATGTATGCACTCCATGACTTAAGTGAATTTATGTTTCTAGGTGTATCTTTCATGCTCTATATAATGTTCCTTGGGTACACCTGGGAAGTTATAGGGATCTTTGGTGCAGGGCACCCAAGAAGCACCAGGCATGGATAAGAGTCTTCATTGGTACATCTTCACATATTTGTAATCATGGTTAGATCCTAGAGATCAACCATTCATTTTGACTAGATTGGTCTCATTGTAAAGTCAATCCATCTAAGGTGTCTTTATAAACCTAAGGTTGATTAGACTCATGACCTATGATAGGATAAGTAGGTTTGATTTTTTTGGTATAATAAAGATCCTACTATAGGATCTAAGGGTCTTCTAAGTCCTTTCAATAGGTCTAGAGGTCCTAATAGCAACATTTTGCAACATTGTCAAAAGTTGCACAAATGTTGTCGAGCAACTTTTTCATTATTATTGTTTCAAACCATTTGTTGTGGGACCAAACCGTTAGCTCCATCAGCTCTATTTGGCCATGTAAATGCTAGGGGAGACCTTTTTTCTCTTGTAAACCATCAAGAATGTTTTGGCACAAGTCAGACCCAAGTGTTCCCAAGGTGCACTAAGCCAAATTGGGCAGTGATTTTTGGAGAGCCATATCTCAGACCTCATGAGAGATATCAGAGATCTGTTAAGTGAAAAAGGACTATTTTGGGAAGGCCTACAAGCACATGGCTTAGTTCTAGGAGATTCCACTCAAATTCTATTTACCGACACAATATCGGTTGGTGCAAAAAATTGCATTGTTGCTCAGTTGAAAGTTGCTCAATGGTGCATCTTTCAAACCGTTCATCGTGGGACCAAATTGTCAGCTCCACCAGCTCTAGTTGGCTGAGTAAATGCTAGGGGAGACCTTTTTTTGCTTGCAAACCATCAAAAACATTTCGGCGCAAGTCAGACTGAAGTGTTCCCAAGGTGCACTAAGCCAAATTGGGCAGC
Organism: Thuja plicata; assembly: GCA_018584345.1. Classification (NCBI taxonomy): domain Eukaryota; kingdom Viridiplantae; phylum Streptophyta; class Pinopsida; order Cupressales; family Cupressaceae; genus Thuja; species Thuja plicata. Next base: position 574,166 of record MU228447.1, read on the forward strand.
GCTTTTAGGAAAGCCATATCTCAGACCTCGTGAGAGATATCAAAAATATGTGAAGTGCATAAGGACCATCTTAGGAAGGCCTACAAGCATGTGGCTCAGTTCTGGGAGATTCCACTTGGATTCCATTTGTCGACTTGATCTCAGTTGGTGCAAAAAGTTGCATTGTTTCTCAGTTGAAAGTTGCTCAATGGTGCATCTTTCAAACCGTTTGTCATGGGACCAAACTGTCAACTCTAGTTGGCCAGGTAAATTCTAGGGGATACCATTTTTCACTTGTGAACCATCAAAAACATTCTGGCGCAAGTCAGACTGAAGCGTTCCCAAGGTGCACAAAGCCAAATTAGGCAGCAATTTTTGGAGAGCCATATCTCGGATCTCGTGAGAGATATCAGAGATCTATGAAGTGAAAAAGGACCATCTTGGGAAGGTCTACAAGCATTTTTCTCAGTTATGGGAGATTCCACTCAGATTCCATTTGCCAACCCGATCTCAGTTGGTACAAAAAATTCCATTTTTGGTCAGTTGAAAGTTTCTCAATGGTGCATCTTTCAAACCGTTCATCGTGGGACCAAACCATCAGCTCCATTAGCTCTAGTTGGATAGGTAAATGCTAGGGGAGACCCTTTTTTGCTTGCAAACCATCAAGAACATTCTGGCACAAGTCAGACCAAAGTGTTCCCAAGGTGCACTAAGCCAAATTGGGTAGCAATTTTTGGAGAGCCATATCTCAAACCTCGTGAGAGATATCAGAGATCTGTGAAGTGCACAAGGATCACCTTGAGAAGGCCTACAAGCACATGGCTTATTTCTAGGATATTCCACTCAGATTCCATTTTCTGGTGCGATCTCGGTTGGTGCAAAAAGTTGCATTGTTGCTCAATTGAAAGTTTCTCAATGGTGCATCTTTCAAATCGTTCGTCGTGGGACCAAACCATTGATCGCTCTTTATAAAGGCTCAAAAACTAGGCATAATCCGTTAACTCAGGGATTGGACATCCAACTAAGCACTTCATCCTCCTTATAAGAAACTCATTTAATATGTCAAACCCAGGGACGTGGTACTTGAAATAGGCCAGTAAAATATATGCACCAAGTACTTCTTCAACCAATCATTCTAATTGCTACAGGAAACAAATGCTAGAAAGAAACTATTCTATGGATGCAAGAAGTAAATGCTTTTGAAGGGAAACTATACTATTGCTACATGAAATGAATACTTGAAGGAAGTTAAGCTATTTTTGGAAATGGAAATGCTTGAAAGTAAATGATAGGAGAGAATTCCGCTAGCGGACTTGGAAGAGTGCACAAGCTAACTATAATGCCTTAGTTACTCCACCGCTTGGTTGCAGGATGTGATAGCTTGTCCTATTGCTTTGGCCGCAGGAGTTGTTTAGCATAGAAATAGGAATGAAGGAAATGTAGAAGGATGAAGTAAGTTAAAATACATCTAACTATGGATTCCTCACCAAGTGGGCCCCCTTGGGTGAGTACCTGAAATACTCAATTACATAGAATTAAACTCAAAACTTCATTTGCTTATTACCTTGAATAACAAAGTACATAAATTTTGAATAACATATTTGAACGGGATTGCAACTATATTAATGAAAAACTATCACCCTCCTTCTAGAGCAGGAGCAGGGCTTTATTTAAAGGAAAAACATCTAACTGCTAAAATCCATATGCCCTAAGAAAAGGTGGAGCTTTTATTACAAACAACTAACAAGAAAGGAAACTAGAAAGCAGGAAATAGACTCGGTCCAGAAGAGAGGAAAGAACTGCATAGAAAAAAAATCTAACTCCCCACTCTCTCCTAGATTTCATCAAAGAAATTATTGCGCTTTGCCAAGTCTTCGCTCAACGATTGCCACTGGTAACTTTCCACCGTTGCTACACCAATGTTTCTTCCTGATGCATCTGTTGCAGGACCGAGTCAAGCGCCCAACACATAGATGTGCTCGCTTGAACAAGATGTCAGTTGCTACTTCGATGCGCTGCATTAACACCATTAGGATAAGAGAATTCATGGTAATTAATCAAAGTACATGCATTATCTATTGCTCAAACAGTCAATTCATTCATAAAACATGATCATAATTCCATAGCAATAAATAGAGTATATTCATCCTGATAAAGTTTATTTAAGTAGCATATGTCCACGGCATAGGTTTAGTGGTTGACTACCACATAATAACAGTTTTAGAGCATAAAGTGTGGAGATAACAAAAAGAAAACATGGGAAAAGACTTAGCAAAAGTTCTTCTAAGGTATCTAAAGCATGCCATTAAAATGGCCTATCATTTTGCCCCGTTCGAAGATTAGTGTCTGTCCTCAGGCACTAAGACATTTTGGATCTTGGCAAGAACCTGGAGGTCTCCTTCCTATGTTTCCCCCATCATGGAGGTGCCTATGCGCTAGTAGAATCCATTCATGCACTCCATTTTTACTTGTCTGCTTAGTTCATGTTGTTCATCAATTTCCTCATCCACACAACTGTATAATGGCCATAAAAGTAGGGGAGGCTGGAAGGTAAGTGGTAACCATCACTTGGTTCGTGGTTGTCTTCCCTGCATATATACCAACTGACACGCTGCATTGTAGCCTGCTAGTTAATCAGACTGTGCGGCTCAGCCTTCTTAAGAGCCAGAGGGAGTCTTTCCCATCTCTTCTTTAACCCCTCAGCTGCCCTGTTCCTATCTATTAATGACAACCTTTCAAATGCTGAGAAGACTTCCTCACGGCTTCCCAAAATTTGTTTCCTTGGTGCAGAATCATGAAATTTGAAAACAATTTGTATCTAGTCACAATAAAGTCGTCATGGTGACCGACTTTCACGACGCAGGGGCAGTGAATTGGATTTCTCCAAGATCTTGTACTTATGTAATTGTTCCCCATAATTTATTTCATTTTGAATCCAAGAAACAAGGGCAGACAAATGTATATCACCAACAAAAATAAGGGGATTCCAATCAGTATCAGAAGGAACAACATAGTTATGCATGTATAATTCACATAACAGATTTCAAACACAATCAGGTGATGTGTTGAATGCAGCCACAAATTCATGTGGAGTTTATATGCCTGTGTTAACATCTGGGAGGATTCTTGCCAATTTGAATAGAAAAAACTACTCCTTAAGGCACAGGGCATAAACTCGAGGTGGTGGTCAGAATTCCATCAAATCTAGAACTATATTTGTTATGTGATTTATTTTATCCTGTAGAAATTTGATTTCTTGTTGTTTTTTGTCAAGTTCCCTTCTTAGTTTGGCCATTTCTAATTCCCACATTGATTTCTGATATTACATTGTTTTGAAATAATCAACTGAGAGAGCATGAATAGTTACCTCCCCAGGTTATTGATGTGGAACTGCCCGAGGTTCTTGTGGGCCTTCCTCCTGAACTAACATATTTTCTAGAACAAGGGGCCCTTCCCCATGATTTCCTTCCTGTAGAGAAGAGGATTTTCTTTCGGCCCCTTTAAGCTTTGGGACTTCAGGTTTTGCATACCCAGCTTCTATCATCGCCCCAATGGCTACAGGATCTTGTTCTATTATACCTAGGCATTCTACAATGGGACTGTCTACTTTAGGTTGTTCTTGTAAAGGTTCCTCCAAAGAGGTCTGAGAATCATGAATGATGATAGGAGAGTCCCTATTGTTTGAGTGTGTGGTGTTCAAATGAACACTTTTGCGCAATGGGTATTGGAAGAGGCTCCAGGTTGCTTCTGTGGAAGTTTCCGCTTTTTGGTAGGTATGACTGTAGGAGGAATAGAGAAAATAGGAATATCCTGACTCATATATTCAGTCATTTTAGCCTTGCCTTTGCTCTCTTTATTTTTTTGCTGAGAGCTTGTGGGAACCTCAGCTTCTCCACACCCTGAGGTAGGGTTTGGATGACCAGATGAAATATCTTCCTCATTAGCTTCTAAATGAGAAGGTTTCTCCAAGGGTTCATTTTATTCATCAATTTCTTCTTCCTCATTAGGGTTATTCCACTGTCCTTGATTCTGGACCCATGGCCCTTCTCCATGTAATTCAACATGAGGTGTCCCAATAAACCTATCTTAGGTCATGGAAGAGATAGCCCTTAGCGACCTATCCACCAACAGTTTGATTAAACCATGGTCGGTTACCGCATTCTGCCGCCCCTTTCGCACCTCTTCAACACTCAAATTCAAAAGGGCGTATAGGAAATTTGGAATATTTACTAACTGATTATGCCTTAAATGGTTTAACAATTTAAAGTGCATGGCATGCAAGAAATAAAAATGACCTTCATAGGTGATGTACCTGATGACATGAACTACAAGCTGAGGATATAGCCCTGGAAGAGACATTCTCTTTACTCCTTGCTTACTGTATTCCATGGGGGCATCTGCAGGTAATGAAAATTTTGCGCTGGCTGTTCATGCGTCGTGACCGTGTGGGAATGCTTCTCCTGTAGAATGAAGTCCCGAGACTTTGACAATCTGTGCTTCTGACACTTCAATGTGTAACCCCTTAACATATGCAACACCATTATTGTATGTTCTTAAAAATTCTAGTATTGTATCTTCGTCATGCCCATTTAGCCTCACAAAATAGGTGAGCCACCCTACTCTGTTAAAGACTTGCATGCTATCCTGGTCTTGTAGCAAAACTAGGTGGTTTGATGGTTCATGTCGTATAGGGGAACCACCCATTTTGCTTCTTGAAATTCCAACAATGCTTGAAAAACCAAAAATCTCCTTACTCCAATGTGCTTATTTACACTAAAAAATTGCTCTAATGTGCCCAAAATTGGAGTGGAAACTTTATGGTGTTTTTGGGGGAACAAGACGCAACAGAAAATTTTGGATTAATGGTAATGGTGTGAAGTTTAAGCTGAAATTTCAAGTTAAAAGAACAAGGCTGGTTTCGATAATTTACACGCAGGGGTTGTCAAATCATAACATTTGATATGATGGTGCAGTACAACTAGGGTAGAAAAAGTGGTAATGACAAGTAATGAAAAGGATTAGCATTTATGACCCAAAAAACCCTATTTACTGTCCCCTACGAAAAAGGGAAGAAGTGTCCTCACTTGCTTGGCAAAGTATGACAAAATCAGGGATGAATCACTCTAATTAATTACAAGGTGTCATAATCACAGTAAATGAAGTAAAAACATGTTGAGGAAATAAAGTAATGCATACCTTGGTAAATGACCCGTTAAATGCCCAAATCTGGAAAGATTTGATGACGTAGGCAGAGTAAAAAAATTTGAGCTAGCGCAATAATGAGGTGACACGAAGGCGGTGGTGGCAGAAAAGATAATGAAAGGAAATGGATGATCATGAAATTTTATTATGGAAAAGAGATTTTCATGGGAAATGAAAATTTTATTATGACTACATGCGAAAATTTTTAAAGAGATGACCGGAGCAAAGAATTACTCCAGTTGGCTGCAGGAAAGTCATCAACTGGAGGAGGTTCTTTGGCTGTAGGAGTTCCGTTATATGCAAAATGATCTTCAACAGGAGGAGGACGTTCATTGGCTGTAGGAGGTTTGGTGGATGCAGGAGAAATCTCAAACTGCCACAAGAAATTGGCCTTCGTTTATGGTTTATGGTATAGGCGAAGCCTATGACCATTTACCATAAGCTTGAAACACACAGGGTCGATGGTGGATAACTGAACTGCATCATTAGAATAAACATGAATAATCTCATAAGGGCCAATCCAATGTGTGGTAAGCTTACCTTGGTTTTTGTGGAATCTTGAGTCATACAAAAGAGCCCAATTGCCAGGAGCAAATTGTTTGGAAAGGATATGAGATTCATGCCACTTTTTTCACTGTGTCTGAACCAACTCGGTGTGTTGCAGAGTGGCCTTTCTGATCTCATCTAGCTGGTTAAGCTGCAAGATCCTGTTGCGCTGTGCCTCAGTGAGATCAATGTTGAGTTGTAATTTCATTCGTAAAGTCTTATGTTCAAACTCAATTGGCATCATAGCTATTTGTCCATATACCAACTCAAAAGGGGTAAACCTTGTTGTGGTCTTCCATGTAGTGTGGTAGGCCCATATGGCTTCTTGTAGGTGGTTGCTCCAATCTTTTTTGTGCAACTAAACTGTCTTTGTGAGGATAGCTTCAATTTCCCTATTAATGACTTATGCCTGACCATTCGCCTGTGGATGATAGGGGCTTGATTTCCAGTGGCGGATACTATACTCGTTCATCAGGGCAGTAATCAACATAGAGGTGAATTGAGCTCCTTGATCCGTGACTAACTCACGGGGCACATCATAGCATGTGAATAGATCCTCATACAAAACTTGTGCAACTCTATTGTCCCCGGCATGCTTCATAGCTCTAACCTCTACCCACTTGGTTACATAATCAGTACATACAAGTATATACAAATTGTCATTAGATGCAGGAGTGATAGGACCAACTGAATCAATTCCCCACTTATCAAATGGAGTCACAATGACCTGAGGGAAGAGTGGAATTTCATCAGATTTGGTAGGCCACCCCATCCTCTGGCATCGATCACACTTCCTAGTGTAATTGGTTGAATCCTTGTAAAGAGATGGCCAATAGTAACCAGTGTTCAATATTTTCATGGTTGTCCTTTTGGTAGAAAAATGTCCTCCATAGGGCTCATCATGACAAGCTCAGAGGATGTCATACGTTTCATCCTCATGAATACACCTCCGCAATATTTTCTCAGGCCCAGTATAGAACAAACAATCAACAATCCAAGAAAAGTTGAAAGTTTTCTCTATTAGTAACCGATTTTCCTTTGGAGAGAAGTGTGGAGGTACCTTTTTTGAAACCATGTAGTTAGCAATATCAGCATACCAGGGAGCATGAGTGGCAATAGAGAATAGGTGGTCATCTGGAAAACTATCATCAATGGCCATGGTTTCATTAGTATTCTGAAGGCGTGAGAGAAAATCGGCCACCACATTGGACTTGCCTAGCTTATCAACAATGGTAATGTCAAACTCCTGTAGCAGCAACAACCATCTTGCTAACCTGCCTATGATGACAGGTTTTTTATCTAGATATTTGATAGCCACATGATCTGTATGTACAAAGATTTGATAATCAGTGACATAATGGCAGAATTTGTTCAGAGCATGAATAATAGCCAATAACTCCTTTTCGGTAACTATATAATTCAACTCAGCACCTTGAAGATTTTTGCTAATGAAATAAATGGCGTGTTCCAGTGTACCTTCCTTTTGTCCAAGAACTACCCCAATGGCAAGATCAGAGGCATCTGTATGTATGTGGAATGGAAGGGTCCAATTAGGACCTCGCAAAATAGGTGTCTGTGTCAGAACAGACTTTAGCTGCAGGAAGGCACCATTGCAGTCAGACGTCCAGATGAAATTAGAATCTTTAGTGAGGAGTGAATACATAGGACTAGCCATTTTATTGAAGTCTTTTATGAATCTTCAATAATACCATGCGTGGCCAAGAAAGCTTCTGACATCTTTCTATTTGGCTAGGGTAGGCAGATTCACAATGACTTCAATTTTGGCCGGGTCTACCTGAATGCCAAGAGCATAAATGTAGTGGCCAAGCACGACTCCTTCCTGCATCATCATAAAACACTTCTCGATGTTCAAAGATAGGTTGTATTCCTTACATCCGATGAGGAATTTTTCTAGATTTTCCAATGCTACTTCATAAGTCTCCCCATAAGTAGTAAAGTCATCCATGTAGATCTCCATACAGTCGTGGGAAATATCAGCAAAAATGTTGATAACCGCCCGCTGGAAAGTAGCTGGAGCATTGCAGAGACCGAAGGACAGAACTGAATAAGAAAAATTCCCCCATGGGCAAGTGAATGTGGTCTTCTCCTAATCCTCTGGGAGAATCTGGATTTGGTTGTAACCACTATACCCATCTAGGAAAGAAAAGTACTTCTTTCATGCTAGAGAGTCCATAACCTATTCAATGAATGGTAGAGGGAAATGGTCCTTTTTGGTGACATTGTTAAGCTCTCGTTAATCTACACACACTCTCCATTTGCCACATTTCTTAGGAACTATAACTAGTGGGGAAACCCACTGGCTATTAGATATGGGATATATGAACCCAGTTTTGAGCAACTTTTGGAGTTTGGTTTTGACTATCTCATAGAGGGCCAGGTTGACACGCCTTTGGAATTGCCTGACTAGGGGCTTATCTTCTTTGAGTAAAATCTTGTGAGTGCATAACTTTGGGTCCAAGCTTTTCATATCAATGTAATCCCAGGGAAAAGTTGTAGCATGGGTCTTTAGCAATTTGGTTAATGATGCCTGTTGCTGAGGGGAAAGTTGCCTATTAATGTGTAAGAAACACTCAGGTGAAACTTCCAGTTGCTTGGTGAGCTCCACCATAGATGCATCGGTCAATGAGGGTAATTAGATCTCATAGGAAAGCATTTGGTGAGAGAGCTGGTTGGATGTAGGGGAGATGTTTGGTAATCAGAGTACAACGGCTGCAGGGAGTAGTTTTGGAAGGAATTATCCAAAGGGTCTAAGTTCGGTTTGTACTGGTTATGCATGATGTTGGTGATTACTTTATCTTCCTCCTGAAGCTGTAGGAAGGGATCCCTTGTTAACATCATCAATTGGGAGGCTGAATTAATAACTTCAGCTTCTTCTCCTATATCAGGCCATATGGGGGAGGCTAATTCCATCTGAGGTTGAGCAGGAGAATATAAGGCCATATTTTTTGTATTCTGGCCATTAGAAATGGTCATGTCCCCTGACCGACAACCGATGTAGGCATCAGTGGTAGCTAGCCATGGTCATCCCATAATGATTGGATAGCCGCTTAGGGTAGCTTTTGGCCAGAGGATCATAAAATCCACAGGGTAGGACCAAGACTCTAGGTCAACCACAATGTCCTCCACCACTCCATCAGGTTTGACAGTTGAACTGTCAGCGAGCTACAGGAAAATAGGTGTGTTGCGGAGGTTGGTGATACCAAGGCGTTGCATAATGTCCTTGGTAATGACATTAATGGTGGCTCCAAGATCAACCAAGGCATTTTTGATAGTGGTACCATTAATAATGCCTTCAACAATAGGGCTGCCAGGGTTGGAGTATTTTGGGATGGTAAGCTTTCCTAACATGATGTCTGCCAATTTTCCCAGGATGTGAACAGTCTGGGGTCTTTCCTCTTATGACCATGCTTTTTAAAGAAAGCCTCCTTGATGGATTTTCCATATGTGGGGAAGTTTTTTATTGCTTGGAATAGGGGAATTTGGACACTGACATTCTTTAATTGGTCAAGAATATTGAAAGCTCCTTCATTAGTGGTCTGCGTAATGCTCGGCTTCAATCTTTGGGGGAAAGGAGGAATTATAGTCTGACTGGACTTAGCTAGTGATGCAGGAGCTACTAGAGCGGTTGGATTGTCAGGTTGATTCGGCTCCTTAGAAGGCATTTCAGTAATTACAGGAGGCTTAGGTGGAGGCAGAGTGGTACCAGACCATAGGTGAATATCATCGATGTTGATTGCATATGCAGGGTATGGTGTGGAATATTGCGACTAGTCTGTAGCATAAACATTTTGTTGTGGTGGAGGAGGTCGATTGTTAGGGTTCAGCTGCAGCTGGGTAGGTAGCTGGGTAGGCTTAGGAGGTGGATTAGTGGCTTCAGGAGGTGGTAAGAGAGCTTGCTATTATGGAGGCTACATAGGTGGTGGCAAAAGTCCTTGTTGATTTGGCCATTGTTGGTCGCCTCTCCATTGTGGGTTTTGCTGCCAATTACCCTGTGGTGGTTGCCACACCCCTTTAGGTTGTTTCCAACCTCCTTGAGGTTGTTGCCAACCTCCTTGAGGGTTTGTCCACTATGGATTGGGGTAATTTTTCCACTGATTCTGGGAATTGTTCCAGGGAGGATTTTGACAATTCATGGGGGGTTGCCATTGATTATTATAAAAAGGACCACTAAGTGAAAGAGGATCCTGAGGCATACCTTGTCTCTGTACCCATGGTCATCATTGAGCAATGAAGAACAACTGCTCATCCTCTGGTTCAATTGGTTTGTAATCAGTTGGCATATGTGTGGTCTCCATGTTAGCAACTTGTTTGCATCTACAGTCCCTCTTCTTCTGCCTACAATGTGGGCAGAATTCTGCTAGCATGGCCTCAGATTCCTCATGTTTCTTTTTAGCTTGTAGGGTGTCTAGCTGGGTGGCCATGTTGTTGATGATATCGTGTTTGAAATCAGATAAGAGATTGGTTATCTCCATCCGCGAATCACCAACACCATTGGACTTTCCTAGGGTGGACCTATATCCCCTTCCTTTCTTGACAGCAACTCTGGAGTATTTGAGGCATGTTTTCTGGATATCATCCCATGATGCCTGGGTGATATCTCCTCTGACCATTAGGTCGAGTGTTTCTGTGCATCCTTCATGAATGCCTCGTAAAAAGAGAAACTTCTAAGATTCTTCATTGAGATCATACTGAGTATTCTTCTTCAGGCTGAACATAAACCTAGAGACATAATCCTCCAGGCTTTCATCCTCCTTCTGTGACATCTTAAAGATGTCATCCCCTCGCATGTCATTTCCTTGATAGTAATCTTTATATTTCGGCAAGAAAACATCCTTCATTTCATCCCAACTATGGACAACATCATGTCCTAGGCCCATAAACTATCGCAATGAAGACTCTTTAAGTGTTGAAGGGAAAAGATTAAGCTTGTGGGCATTAAAGGTGTAGTCATAGTTCCTACAAAGGATATCAAACTCAAAGAGAAAGGTATCTTGGTCCTCTGTGAAAAGGCCGTAAAATTTTGGAAGAGTAGAAGAGGGAATATTCTTGAGGTTGTGATTATCTTGTTGATCAGAGATGGGGAACGGAAATGTAGTAGGATTGGCCATCCTTCTCTGCTGCTGAGGTGGATTTTGAGGTGGGTTATGAGCTTGGTAGGTGACTAACTGCCAAGGTTTTTCTTCTCGAGGGTTCTGGAATTCATGGTTAATGAAGGCTTTAGCAAGTGGATTGGCTTTTGGTTGTTCCTGGAAGAACCCACGGAAATCACCCTTAGAGGATGAGGATGAGGAAGATGCTTTAGGTATATCACCAATAGCATCAACAAAGTGGATTTCTTCTTCAGATAGGTTACTAGGTTGATTTGGCAAGTACCTTCCTTTGACGTCTCTTCGTCTATTATGCATGCAAATAGTATGGAGTGATGAGGTTTGTTCTTTTCAAGAAAAGGCTTTAATCTATAGAGAGAGGGGAATGAAAGAAAATCGTAAGAATGTTTGAATAAGAACCAGGCTTGGCACCATCCCCGGCAGTGGTGCCAAAAATGATCACTCTTTATAAAGGCTCAAAAACTAGGCATAATCCTTTAACTCAGGGATTGGACATCCAACTAAGCACTTCATCCTCCTTATAATAAACTCATTTAATATGTCAAACCCAAGGATGTGGTACTTGAAATGGGCCAACAAAATATATGCACCAAGTAATTCTTCAACCAATCAATCTAATTGCTGCAAGAAACAAATGCTGGAAAGAAACTATTCTATGGCTGCAGGAAGTAAATTCTTTTGAAGGGAAACTATACTATTGCTACATGAAATGAATATTTGAAGGAAGTTAAGCTGTTGCTGGAAATGGAAATGCTTGAAAGTAAATGATAGGAGAGAATTTCGCTAGCGGACTTGGAAGAGTGCACAAGCTAACTATAATGCCTTAGTTACTCCGTCGCTTGGCTGCAGGATGCAATAGCTTGTCCTATTGCTTTGGCCGCAAGAGATATTCAGCATAGAAATAGAAATGATGGAAATGCAGAAGGACAAACTAAGCTAAAATGCATCTAACTATGGATTCCTCACCAAGTGGGCCCCCTTGGGTGAGTACCCGAAACACTCAATTACACAAAATTAAACTCAAAACTTCATTTGCTTATTACCTTGAATAACAAAGTACAAAAATTCTGAATAACAGATTTGAACGGGCTTGCAACTATATTAATGAAAAAATATCGCCCTCCTTCTCACGCAGGAGTGGGGCTTTATTTAAAGGAAAAACATCTAACTGCTAAACTCCATATTCCCTCAGAAAAGGCGGAGCTTTTATTACAAATAACTAACAAGAAAGGAAACTAGAAAGCAGGAAATAGACTCGGTCCAGAAGAGAGGAAAGAACTGCATAGACAACATATCTAACTCCCCACTCTCTCCTAGATTTCATTAAAGAAATTATTGCGCTTTACCAAGTCTTCTCTCAACCATTGCCACCAATAAGCTTCCACCGTTGCTACGCTGATGTTTCTTCCAGATGCATCTATTGCAAGACTGGGTCAAGCGCCCAGCACATAGATGTGCTCACTTGAACAAGATGTCAGTTGCTACTTTGATGCACCGCATTAACACCATTAGGATAAGAGCATTCATGGTAATTAATCAAAGTACATGCATTATCTATTGTTCAAACAGTCAATTCATTCATAAAACATGATCATAATTCCATAGCAATAAACAGAGTATATTCATCCTGATAAAGTGTATTTAAGTAGCATATGTCCACAACATAGTTTTAGTGGTTGACTACCACATAATAATAGTTTTAGAGCATAAAGTGTGGAGATAACAAAAAGAAAACATGGGAAAAGACTTAGCAAAAGTTCTTCTAAGGTATCTAAAGCATGGCATTAAAATGGCCTATCAATCGTCAGCTCCATCAGCTCTAGTTGGCCAAGTAAAAGCTAGGGGAGACCTTTTTTTTGCTTGTGAACCATCAAGAACATTTCGGCGCAAGTCAGACCAAAGTGTTCCCAAGGTGCGCTAAGCCAAATTGGGCAGCAATAGAAGTAAAACAATTCAAACATCCACAAAGCATAACATATAACACCATAATTTTGATTGTAGATTATTCCTATTACTTTGGTTTGACAGAATATTTTCAAGGTAGTTGCCTTAGAAGAGAGAGAGAGAGAGAGAGAGAGAGAGAGAGAGAGAGAGAGAGAGAGAGAGAGAGTACA
>MU228447.1:587191-640611 GCA_018584345.1 Thuja plicata
TATGAAAATGAACATACATACATAAATACAATGCATGACAAAGATACATACATAAATACATAATATGAAAATGAACATACATACATAAATACTACACATGAACCATTATTATAATTTAGAGAAACATAAGATATCCACTGCATGAGCCATTGTTATAATCGTAATCAATCGTAATTCATTCATATCCTCTTAGTTAAATGGTGCATAGTAAACTATACAAAATGTGGACCCTCGATATATACAAATCAACCCATGGCCACTTTTATATACAATTTGATCTTCTTTCAATATACAAAATTTGGTCTCCAAATATGCATGTAGACCACTTCATAGTCATTTATATTTACAAAAAAGTGAAGTTATATTGTTTCACAAAATTTATATACAAAATTGTCAAAATAATTCTACCATTTGTAGAATGATTCTTCATGATAGCCCAAAACAAATTTAGCGAACCTTTTGGATCGGCTCTAACCCTTATTGTGTCATGTATTGCCTCATGTTTAGATTCATGAAGTTTCCATAAATTCTTCTTACAAGGTCTACCAATATACTTTATCAATTCAATATTTGTTGCAACAAGAAGGTTCAAGTAATGCAAAATATGTCTATGTGTCTCATAGTCCTCAAACAACCACTTCTTGGATTTTGGGATAGGGTACCTGCATTTCATAGAAGCATAAATGAATACAAAATTCAACATATAAAGTGTAATAGAATGATGGTAATAGGTCTCAAAGTCGTCAAACAAGAACACATTATATTTTGATAGCGTACCTTCTAAGCCATGTCCCTTTCTAAGCCATGTCCCTGTCACAACAACGGATCCTATTGGGTACTCAATACCCTCTCCATCAATGACCGTAGTTGTCAATTTATTTTTACCCTTAATACAATAACACAAAAACTAATCAGTCCCTTCCTCATTGTTCTCATCTGCAACAATTGCATATACATGACCCACAATTTATAGAGGGATAAGTTAACACCCTAAACACTTAACCACCTAATAAAATGAGTTCAAGTAGGTTCAATAGAGTTCATCTCAAAATGAAGAATAAATCGAGAAATTACTTGGTTCAACTAGGTCAGATATGTGATCAAAATCTGTTGATTCTTCAGACTGGCTCAATTGTAGTGCTCTAGGAAGTTGATATGTATCAAGCGGTTGTAAAGGAGTATAAGACCATTTGTCAACCCACTCTTTTGTTTCGCATTCCTCCCACGCAAAATTCATACAAGACAAGCAAAAACATGTCATTAATCTAGTATAAATACCTAGTGATGTTGCATTTTAACTTCTAAATAAGTGCATGTCACTTGATCCTATAAGTGTACAACAATCTAGATAGTTTTCAATGTTACACTCATTTATCAACCAAAAAAACCTATTAACCATAGACTTACCTTGATTACTTGTTCCCATCGTAGAGTTGTACCATCACAAAATTGTTTATGCATTTATTAACTCTGCACCACCTCCGTACTTCAATTCCTCTCTAGAAAGAGCTCTTTTTACACATGCACCCACACCATCATGCTCACCTTTTCCATGCCCCACCTCTGTGAAATTCCAAAATGTTGAACGCCACTCGTCACGTGCATCCTACTCAACCAATATTGTCTGACCATATTATGTGTTGGTTGTACTCAATACCACTTTCCCTTAAATTTTCATAGAAAACTTTGAAGAAACCTTGCACAAACTCTGATGAATGTGTGTGATCGTCACTAATGTAGAAGTGATACTCTCTTAAAACCTTTCTATCTGCGTTTGTGCTATGATTTGCATGCAAGAATTCTATATGTACAAAGATCATCACTTGTATAGAATGGTGAGAGAGAGAGAGAGCATAATTTTTTCTTCTTCATAACCCAATCGGGTTCTGGAAAAGTGAAAATTGTGCATTTTATTCTCTAGAACCCGATCGGGTTATGGAGGTGTTGAAAACATACTTTTTTCTTTTCCCGATCGAGTTATTTGAAATTTAGAAACTCGATCAGTTTATGTCTTGGAAAGAGCTTTGGAAAATGACCCAAAGGCTTGGAGGCTCATTTTCCCTCCATTTTTGTTCTTTTAGACATTTTTTTATCTTGTAAGATGAATTCTCGACTTTATCTTCATCAGGTTTGCAATTTATCAATAGTGTAGCTCTATAATTTTCACCATAATCTCATATGTCTTCTTAGCTTTCTAACCATATAAATTTTTCTATTTTTGGACAACATTAGCATAGTAAACTTTAATTTTCTTTACCAGTGTCTTGATTGTCCTCACAGACATATGTCTACCATTTTTTTAATAACTTTTGATATACTTAATCAAATTAAAAATAAATTATGTATTATTTTTCTCCACTTGATTATATACACTTTCAAAAAAAAGTTTTCATTTTTTATTATTTTGACGCATGTTATGCCCAGTGCATGAACATGTACCAAATTTTCAGGATGCTATCACTTCAAAAAATCACAGAAAAAAAAAACTCATCAAAAAATCACAATAAATACACAACTTCTAGATCTTGATCTCACCTATCATCCTACCAAAGGGATTTAAAAAATACATAATACTATATCTTTTGTACCGCACACAGAAACAACTATGTTGTGTTTTTCCAAAAAAAATTAGGAACATGTTTTCGTGTGCGCAAGGTTTGACCCTCTTAATCTTATCGGGTTTTTAAACAAAATAAACTAGATTCATAGTACTAAAATTTTTATTTTTTACAAATCTTCTTATTTTGAGTGCATGACCCTCAAACATCTGTTCCAAGTTCAGGTTTACCTGATTTCAAAAAAATGTGTCCACTTATACCCCCTTTTTGGTCCACAACTTGGTGCACATACCCCATGATGAAAACCTAACAAATATGCATCATGTGTAATCCATCCTCTTGCACTAATACCTGGGGGCAAGTTCCATCCATGTCATCTTATCCATCATATCCTCCATCTTCTATTTTATACCATTTATCCGATCTACGTCCATATTACCTTTTTCACCTTGATCTTGACATGGTTGAGCATATCCATGAGCATCATGTACCCTATTCATTTATACTTACTTGTGATTCTCAACCAATATCCATTATCCTTCCCAGGTAGCTTATTCGCTTGTTTCCTCTATTGTCCCTTATCATGATCTTGCTTATCCTAAGCCAATCCCAACCATCCCTAAGCAATCCCATAGCCATACATCATGTCTTCTATCACCCCTTATCATGATTGAGATTTTTCCTATCTGTATATACCCCTTTATCTTTGATCAAAACTAAGGACATGCAATGCATACCACGCTCTCTCTCCTTTGGATCATCCATGCCTTGCACTATGTCATAATCATTACCTTACACGCTATTTCCCTATATGCTATCTGAAACCACGTCAATAGCCTACACCAACATATTACTTTTCTCTTAGCTTGGGTAATCTTAACAAGATAGTCCTGAGGGTCACATTACAGGTTTCCTCCATCATTTTCCTATCCATTCTAGTCCATTAATTCATTCATCCACTCGTAATGCCATACGCTTTTTCTAGACATTAGGAGAAAACAAATATGATCTTGGTTAAAATCTTTAAAAATCCAAAAAAAATCAAAAGATTAAAAACCGCAATAAAATAAACAGATAAGAAAATAGTCCAAAACAACGTATCGAAACACAAGAATTAAAACATCAGATAGTGAAACAATATGATTAGAACATCAAGAACATCCCAAATGATCAAACTTCAAATAAAAATCAAACTCAAACAATGCTTGGATGATCTTTTTTACATTGTGATATGATTACACTAGCATTCATGATTATTGCTTGTATCTTGGTTTTTATTTGTCATGTCTTCCGAGCACCTCCATGATGTCTCAACTAGAGGAGCAAGGACAAAGCATGATATTTTCCTTTTTTTTGTTGTTTGTGAGGAGATTCTTAGTATTTTGCAAACTTGTCCAAGGATATGAGTGAAAAAGGATCATTGCGAACATCATGAAAAATTATCCAAGGATATGGATGATAAAGGACCATTGAGAATATCATAAGTTGTGTAGGCAAAGGATTAACTCTCATTTGTTTTACAAAGATCAATGAGGATAAAAAGCATAACACAAGATTTGAAAAAAGATGATAACAGTCCCTTTGCATTACATTTAGGTTGCATTCATATTAGATTTAGATCTTTGCATCTAGTGACTTTTCAAGGCTTGGAACCTTATCTTTAATTATTTTTCTTATGATCAGGGTAAGAATTATCAAGTGTCTAATCATGTATTTGTATAAATCAATGATCTAAATCCCAAATAAACTAAGAAATGTACCTGTAGATGGCCCTATGCCAACCCCCAAAAGCTAATGGTCTATCATCTATCAGGTTCTCTGATACAACAATTAATCATTGTACCACCTTGTCTTGCGCTAGCGTCAATCAATCCAATCAACTCATTTGCGATTTCAGATCTCAAATCTCATTGAGTGCCTATCATTGACTTTCATCTATCATGATGTCAAAAATCAACTTTCTCCACTTAATCACTAGTGCAATGTCAATCATCAAATATTTCCCTTGTAATCTATGGAGAGATCCATCTCATCACACTTTGTCTGACCGATCTCTCAAGGGGGCATATCATATCCATCATCATCTTTACCAGGTTATCTCTGGGGCATCCATTCAGTATCAAGAGAAAATCAAGGTCCGGGGCATAAATCAACTTAAATATTTTCTACACAGGGCCATCAACAAACCAATCAGAAGTGAAAAAATTAGATTATTCTTTGAACCAATGCACTGCTCGCACGTTGATTCAAAGAGGGACAAATGTATACACCTAAAAATGGTCAAAGAGAAAAATCAATTAAATTCATGTCATTTGGATTAATTAAATCAAAATCAATTAACTATGTGATTGAATTAACCTTTGTTTATATAGTTCATTAATTAATTAATTAATTCCAACACATTTATCTATTACACATGGTTAATTTAATTAATTCCTCCTAAAATATTTCACCTACCACTACAAGACACAATTAAATCAACCAATGGGAGACAAAGGAAAAGCTCACATGGATCACCAAGAGGCTTTGCTACCTTGACCATTCATTTTCGAAAGGGAATCTTGACCATCAATTAGGCACACACCATCAACCCCTAACTCAAACCATACCTTAGTCATGGTTGACCAAACTCACCCCCAACACCTTGATAAAACCTATAAATAAGATGCATTTTTAAAGTAAAGCATCCACCTTCATCCACTCTCATTTAGTAATTGCATTATAGTCATTTTTGCATCTATTTTTGCATATAATTATTATTTTGAGCGTTATTATAATGGAGAATTGTAATTGCATCTTGGTGTTCTTTATCATTTAGCATAGAATTTGCACTCATCATAACATAAATTTATCTCATATCATTGAAATCTCATTTTCTAATTTGTCACTTAATCTAATTTGCGACTAAAAATAATCACCAGTCCTTAGAAAGAGAGAGCAATAGGATGCTTATGTTGTCTTTCATTTCATTGTTTTTAACTAGTTATCTTGATGATTTGACTTCCTCATATTCATGTCTTATGTAGGTTTGTGATACACAAATTACACACATGAATTAATAAATTTAACTAAAAAACTTCACAATTAAATCTTGCCAACAATATCATAGTTTTAAAAACTTAATTATTATTTTTTAACATAAATTTTGGAGAAAAGATAAATCTAAAAGTTCTTGACTCTTAGCCAAAGAGGTTTCAACCTATAGGCTCATGTCGGGTAGAAAAAACTTCTTTTTGGTGTCCCTCGCAGGTTGGTTGCTCGTAGGCTTCATGCCTTTGCTTGGCAGCCTAACAGGTGTTGGTTGTATTTCCATTTTTGAAGCTTGCTAATAAAATTTTTGAGTTCTTGGTCAGTTTCTTGCTTTAAATGTCAAAATTATGTCCAGTGGTGTCAAAATTTCCTTGCAAATAATGGTCTCTGAGTCTTAAAATCAAAGAAGTGTGTAGAACCCTAAGTCCTAGGTCAGTTTTCATGTATATTCAAGAGAAAACCCTAGTTCTTCAAAATGATTTCTATTTTGCAGTTACTTTTTTAGAAAATACCAAGTCACTTAAGTCATGTGCCTATTTTCATGTTTATAAGTTAAGTCACGAAGTCTCTTTAAGCCTTGATAATATTCCATATTACTTAGAGACTTGGAAAAATGCTTTGGTCGCATTACCGTGAAGAGAAAAGAACATGCTTTCAGTGTTAAGGATATTTCACGCGGGTCGTTGATGAATATCTTGCTCTTGTGGTGCAAAAAAAGTCTTTTTCAAAACCCTAGAGTTAATGAAATCCTTTGGCAACTTTGAGATCATTCAGTCTTGAAAGAAGATCAGAGTTAAATATGGGTTAAAGTTTTCATACAGTCACATGATCGCAAAAGGAAATAAGAGTTAAATCAAAAGATATGAGATTAAGTGATATTTGTTGATTTCAAGATAATCTAGCGATGGTCGTGAAGTCTCGGAGTAAACTCTTTAGTTAATAAATCTTAAAGCGACTTCAATTTTGTTCAGTCATGGTGTCTCACAAGTGAACCAAGATTTAAGAGATGAGTTAAATGCATTCAGTCGTGAGATCTCATTTGAAAGCAAGGGTTAAGTTAAAAGCTGTGAGATAAAGTGGCTACTGTCTGATTCAAGATTGATCATGTGGCCAGCGTTAAGTCGCTAGAGAAAAGTTTAGATGAATAAAAGATTAACATATCTAGTGACTACCATCAGATTAGATGAAGATCTAAAGGCTGGTGTTCAATCTAGAAGTAAACCTTGAGTCAGATAATTCTTTCAGCGACAATGAGATTTAGTTATTTGTGAAGTCTCAATAAGAACTATGGTTAATAAAAATTAAGTAAATCCCAAGTGAAGTTTGCAGCAAAGAAATTTGAACCATGAAAAGGAAAAGATCTGATAGAAGGCATGCAGTCACTGATAAAGGTCAAATAGTCAAAGAAAGTTCAGCGATTTAGCTATGGTGATTCAGGTTAGAACACGTGTCTAAGTCATTCAAAGATTTGAGGTCTCTGTAAAATCTCAATATAAACCCAAGGTTAAGAAATTCATTCCATGACTTGGAGATAGCTTAAGTTGTGAAGTCTCAGAATAAACTGCAGTTAAGTGTAAAGCTAAGGAGATTACATGCGAACCGTTGGATTAAGAGTTGATCAAAGGGTAGTCGCAAAGTCTCAGATCAAAACAAGAAAGTATAAAATATTTGTGGCATTTCACGCGAACCGTCCGATTGAAGCAAAATCTAGCGATGGTCACATAATCTTGGAAGAAACTCAGGGTTAGGGAAATCTTAAAGTGACTTTGATTTTACATAATCGCATGCTCTCTAAAGGAACTAAAGGTTTAATCATGAGTTATTTGAAGCCTTAGTTGTGGAGTCTCAAAAATAATATGAGTTAAGTGATTTCTTTCAGCAATTAATAGATGAATGTTGATCGTGTGGTGATCGTTAAGTCTCAGAAAAGAACCAGAGTTAAAGCTAACTCTTAGCGACAAGGAGATCACATAGTCGCGTAGTTGTTGAAGTGATTTAGAACAAGGTAAATTATGAGGTTTTCTTCCATGCCATGTTGTACAATTATTATCCAATCAGAGCATAGAGATTATGACATCATATTTAAAGAGTTGACGAGTTGTGATAAATGAGCCAATCATATCAGATCTTGATCTTATTTCGAATATAAAAAGGTTTTAGTTGAAAAAGAAATCATTCAAAATTGATAACCTGTCAATTTCAAATGCCACGGCTAGAAAGAAAAATTGATATCACAGTATGTAGAATTAATGACAGAAGTGGCTGAATTGCAAATCCACAATTTCAAAATAAGACTTGTGCATTGATTTCTCTTAATAAGTAGGCCTTACCGTTGTTCATTTTATTTCACCAAGAGTTTCAATTTTCAGAGCAAAATTTGCATAAGTGATCAGTATTTTTAGGAGAACAGAGTTATCTAGACTTTCAACACAAAGAGAAAGGATTTGATCAGTTGTAATTCAAAATAGACAAGATGAGTAGAGCACTGAGTGTTGCCTCAACTAGCAGGAAGAGAAAAGAAGATGATGATCTCAAGGGAAAGAGAAATTACTTTGAGGAGTTCATAGCTTTGCTTCCAAGCTCCAATCAAGGAAAAAAGGAAAATGATGAGTACCTTGGTGATAATTTTGCTTATATTAGAGATGCAAAGACACCAGACTATTCAGGATATCAATTGTTTAACTACTTCCATAAGAATTGTGAGGGTCGTGTGCCTATGTCAAACCCTTGGACTTTAGGGTTAGCAAAATTAGTAGTCCCTGATGTGTTTGTAGATGTTGATTTGTTGCTAGAACTAGCTAATATATATGATACAATTTCAAAGACCATTAAGAAAGATTATGGCACAATATTAGTAACCCTTGATAGGGCATCATTCATGAAAGCATTTAATATATATAACCCCAGCACAAAAGAAATCAACATTAAAGCCTTAGCTGCTAGATATACTAGGGAGGCCGGCATTGTGTCCAAATTGATTCAAGCCCATGTGCCAAACGGAACCAAAAACTATATAGCACCTATCCCTAGTGATAATGCACCCTATTTTAACAAAGACCTGACATTCTACATTAAGTACACTTCCTATGCCTTGTGTAGAGTTTTAGGGGTTGACAGTGGAAGAGACAGAGTATCCTCTAATATGTTGATGATAATTCTGGACTTGCAAAGTCCCTATATTAGTATTGATTATGATTACATTCAGTATGTAATTGATAAAAATGCACCAGGGATTTATGGATATTCAGAAGAAGGAAGGAAGCCCTAAATTCTTACAGGATTCATTGCTCATGCATTTAATTTTGCTCTACAATTTTAATATTATGGACCTACCCAATCTGATACCTAAAAGATTTTATTGTGGTCAAGCCAACCTTGTGCAACTTTGGATAAGGGTATAAAATTACACATTTCGAGAGAATGATTTTTGTGCTTTTGAGAGCTAGGTAGTATACCCTTTATTCAGTAATTTAGGAGTTAACATGACTAGGCTACCAATTAAGGTATTGCAACTCCTGAGGCCCTGCAAGTTTATGGATAAATGGAATGGAGATCACAACTGGGGAGATTTCTATTATCATTAGAATTTCACTCTGATTAGAGTATATGGTTTCTCCTAACCACCACACATTTTTCCATACAAAGTACCTCCAAGAATTTCTATTATGGAGTTCCTATGACAGATCATGTTGACTGATAGGGAGCATTTGGCTCCACATAGGAAAGGAATATTCACACATAGAAATTTTATTGCTTCAGATTTTACAATTGGTAAGAGGGCTTATCATGTTGTGAATGGATGGTTGAGGCATTATAGAATGAATGTAGCTTTGTATTGGTACATTGATATCGAAGGTTTCATAAGAGGTGCCAAGAAAATTCTAACACCAACCTTTCCAATTACTAAAGAACATCAGCCATGTGAAGAGGAGGATCTTATCAGGAACATCCTTGAAGACAATGAGATTTCAAGAAGAACAACAAAGTACCAAGACTTAATGGATTTAGATCAATAGCTTAAGAATAAAGGGATCCCATTTGGGGGTTATTTCCTGGGTATTCCCTATTTATAGAGATTAGATAGGATGATTGAGTCTTATGAGACTCTACGCAATCAGCTGGAAGAGCAAATTTAGGATAAGGACATAGGTCCAAATAAGTAGTCTTCCTCATAATATAGTAGTAGTTACTCAATACACAATCCACCATCAATAGATCAGCCACCTCAGACTGAGGAAAACATAATTAACCTAAAACAAGGACATGAGGCTGAGGTAGTTGTTGAACCTCCAATTAAAAAACAAAAGGTGGAAATAGGGAAGCCTTCTATTTTCAAGACATAGAAGAAGAAAAAGGATAAAGTGAGTCCTCTATTAACTAGAACCAGAGCATATGATCATCAATTAAGGAAGGTCATAAGAGAAGGCAAAAAGAAAAGAGAAGACACAAATGATAATGTTGAGATGCCTCTCTTATTGTATCAAGATGAAAGGGAATTGCAACAAGAAGAATTCTTGAAGGATTATGAATTCATAAAAACCAAACAATTCAATGATTTTATTATATGGGCCAAGCAACAACAAGTTGGGGCACAATTGAAATTGGAAGGAGGAGAAGCCATAACAAGTGAAGCCTTACAGGCTCTCCAATAATATGATCCAGAATCTAAGAACATGACCCCTAATGAGGCTAGACAATTAGTGAAGTCTAGTAGCATGTTACTTGTGGAGGGATGTGACCTGGCTTTAGCCTTCATCATTGATCAAATCAGTAGGCAGACAGACATCACATTTTCAATAGAGACACAACTAGGAGAGATGATTAAAGGGTGTGGTTATAATGCACAATCTCAAACCCTAGCTATGTGGGCTCTAGCTCCAAAAAACCAAAAGCCATCACTTATAAATGTACAAGAGAACATGGAAGGGGAAAAAATCATCTGGTCTCTACACAATATAGGGGATCTAGAAATTTCACAGGCCCTAACCCACTTTTCTCATTTGAATGAAGCAAAGGTTGTGGAAATGTCGAAGAGGTATCAAAATTTATTTGATGAAACAAGCCTCATTGCGAAGGATAAAGAGATGGGTTTGATAAAAATCAGTGCTATGGAGAAAATAATTGTAGATCTAACTCAGAAGTTACAATAAATCCCAGAAGTTGTTCCTACTAAACCTAAACAAGCTGAAGATGCACTTGTGAAAATGGAGGATGCAGGGGATGCTCAAAAGGAAACAAAGCAGAAAAATGTAGAGAAGAATAATGTGGCTTTAGAAGCCTTTTTGAACATATTACAACATAGGATTACTTTTTGAACATATTACAACATAGGATTACCATCCTAAAAGATAAAGTTGACTTAGTGCATGGAGACTACAATAAGTTGTCTGGCCTACATGTAGAGGTAACTAGTTTTGTATCAATATTGAACCCATATTTTGGGACTTGGTCAGTTAGGACCAGTTTATTTGAAAGGTTATCACCTTTGCAACCACTTAGGGTAAACTTTCCAGAAATAGTCATACAAGTGGGTGATGAGATAGAACAAATTGGGGTAATCTTGTCCTTTTTCAAGGGCAAGGAAAATCAGATAGAGACCAAATTGAATATGTTTGGATCTGATTACAATAAGTTTATTCCTTCTATAAGGTCAGAGGACAATAAGATAAAAGTAGTGGAGATATGGAGAAATGAATTTGATTCATTATTGCCTAGTAAAGAGGCATTTATCTCTGACAACGGTGAATTAGATATAGAAAGGTTTAAGGCCGAGATAGATTTCAATAAATTTGTAACAGATGTCAAAAGCATAACAAATGCTAGATGGGAGAGGTTAAAGGCACAACTTGAAAGCATTCAAAGCTTTAATTGGCCTGCAGAGGAAGATGTAGCAGCATGGGATGTTCTTACAAAGCCCAATAAAAAGAATCCTGCAACAATTGAACTTTACATCATGGATGAAGAGTAGAAGGACACCTGACATCTGACCTTTGAGCACAGGGAGGTTAGTCATTTGAAATATTAGTGTATGTTAGCCTGTAATGGCAGTCACTAAATCTCGCAACAACTACTGGAGGCTATCCAAAATATATTCAAACAGGGGTGCCAGCTAGCAAGAGATTTCAAAGATCTAATTTGATTGTATTCCTATTTTGTCCTTCCACCTCTTGGAGTCTTATTATCTTTTGTCTTCTTCTATCTTTTAGGGTTAGGTCTTAAACCATATGAAGCTTGTTGCATCCTTGATTTTTAAGGATTCTAAGATGGTTTAGACTATATATATAGCATTTGTATCATTTTGTAAGAGGAGGAGAAGTGAAATATAATTGCAAGCCAAAGTACTCAATTTTGTCTGAGTTTTTGTGCTCATTGTCTATTGAATGTATTTGAAGCAGTACCAATATTAATAAAATACATTGCAGTTTCTATTTAATATCTTGTGTTGTCTCTTTATATTTTTGTTTTAAGCTCTTGTATGTTTAAATTGCAAGGCATTTTAGATATACCAATTACAAGGCAATTGTGTAGTTTCTTGTGAGTTCTTTCAAGGAAGGAGTAATTATTACAGGTGATCCCAGAGAGCCAAGCATTAGTATTAGGATCTAATAACATGGGTGTTGGAGTGAAAGGTAGTCTGCAAGGCATTCTACCCAAATTGCATATATTTACATTAATCAGTTATTATGGATTTACATTTGATATTGACTCTTTTCCCAAGCATTAGGCACTGGTTTAGGGTTTGGAAAATAGTTAATCATCATCCAATATTCAAAATAAAATCAATCATTTACATTTTAGTTACAAATACATATAAGTTTAAGCAATTGTATTAGAAAACACAATTCAGTTTGCTAATTCCTTCAAGAGAGAATCACTAGGTTAACCATCTTAAGTTCAGAGAATTACAAAAGGAAGAAGGATGAGAATCCTTATTACATTACTGTTTTATATTGTTAAATTAATGGTTTGGCTTATAAATATTTGTATCAGATTGATTATAGTCATTTTCATAGTTTTTTTAATCTATTGATACGGTAAAAGGCAATTAGTAATCCAGTAAAAGATCTAATCCACTATAATAGATACTGAAAAATTAGTAATCATTTTAAGGCACACCCACCTTAGCCTATGGATCTCAAAGTAGAAGGAGGAACTTAGTCCTCAATAGTTAGGATTTCTCTTGCATAAGTTAAATTAAAAATATAAAGAGTAAGCATTCACATTGTTTTAAGAAGTTGCAAGAAAAATCCCTAACAAATTGGCGACTCTACTGGGGAACTAAAAATTCTTATTCAAAATATCTCTCATGCTCCAAAAGTTAAATCAAGTTACATTTGAGTTGGCCTATCTAAGTTTCTTTTAAGGTATTCATATTCAATGGTGTTATAATTTCCCAACTTGTGTTGGGTGGCGACTCTCAAAGAAAATCTTTGTAATCTATGCTAATGTAAATTTCAAGTATTCATACACATCCTTTCAATATGAATACTAGGTCAAGAATGAGAGATAATCCTAAATTTGAGTTGGATAGTGGAATCCCAACCACTTCTAGGACCAAAATATCTTGGAGAGAGAAGAAGAACCAATCTAATATTGATGACTCGTCTCCAAGAAATGAGGAAAACAACACTAGAAGAACAGATGAAAACCAATCCAGTCATGAGGGGAACACCTCAGAGTATGAAGAAGCCCCTGACCTAGGATTAGAAACATATGCAATTACCACTACTTCTAGTGGGATAGAAGGGACAGACACTATTATTTCAGATTCTGAAGTTCCTTCTGATGAGCCTTTTGAAGAAGAAAGAATCCTAATGAGGCAGTTGGCCCTTATTCAACAAAAGAAGAGAGAAAAAGATCTTAAAAAGAAAAAAAACATGTTCAAAAAGATGTTAATAAATTTAGAAGAAGATCTTTAAGACATCAAACAACGAAGAATTTTGAGAGGTCTCGTAGAGACCAAGAGACACCAATCACTCACAAAGGTTTTGGTTCTCAAGCCTTTAGAGATAAAGGAAAAAGTAAAGTTACTAAAAATGAAGTTGATGAACAAAAAACTCATAAAGTCCTAACTGAACAAATGTCTAAGCTAGACATTGATCTTGAAAGATCAATAAGGGAGAAAGAAACCATGACAAAGATGCTGGAAAAGGCAGAAGCTGAAGTTTTCACCTTGGAGATGAAGAAGAAGATTGACTTCTTGCAATATTCTAAATATTCTTATGCTAGTGTTGAAAATACTACATCTTCAAAAGCCAAAACAACCTCTTTGTAGGATGATGACAAATTTCAAAGGAAGCCATTGCATCCAGAAAGGTACAAACAATTTACTTTTATTGACATTCCTGGTTACCCTAATGCAGTACCTAATGATATTGGGGAAAAACTCCCAAAGTTTTTAGGAAACAATGTTATTTCTTGTGAAGTACATTTGAGAAAAATTATATATATCATAGATGATTTGAATATAAATCATGAAGATGTCCTAATGAAGCTCTTTGTTCAATCCTTAGTAGAAGATGCTAGGGAATGGTTTAGAGGATTGTCTAATGGTTCTATAGCATCTATGGAAGAATTAATAGATTTATTCAAAGATCAGTATGGTGACAAAACTAATGAAGGATTATTGTTAAATGAATTCAATAACATAAAGAAAAATTTCAATGAAAAAGTCACTGAATTCAACACAAGATTTCAAAGAGCCATGCACACGCTATTTCAAAAGATTAGACTGGATGAAAAGGTATGTATGGCTACATATCTGAATGCTTTTGATTCTAAGATGGGGTATGCTCTTATAGATAAAAATACTAGAAGTCTTACTAATGCATATAGGATAGCAGTGAACATAGAAATAAACAGAAGAGTGTCAGGGAAAATGGGTAGAAGAGATGATGCACATTTTAGTAGGAGTAAAGAACCTAAATATAAGGAATATAAAGCTCCACAAAACAACATACCATCCTATAAAAATAGTTATAATCCTCAGGATAGGATGCAGAATCATACTTATGGTACTTAGTTCAAGGATGGAAAGCCTATTTCCCCACCAAGAAAAGATAAAACTGAAAATAGGACCCCTGACCCTCTACACAAAAATGTTGTAAACATGTGCAGTGATACTTACTGGTGTGAGGCTTGTCAAGCCCCACACAACCCTAATTTTTGTGTTGTAGCCATAGACATCGGTGCTAATGAAGAGAAAGAAGGTGAAGAGGGTGAGCTATCTGATCATAATAGATGTGATATGACTAATTATTATGCATGCCCAGATATAGATTCTAAAGATGAAGTGGAAAACCATGATATGTATGGTTCCCAAGGAAGAAACAAAGTATATCACCAAAAATTCCTATGTGATAGTGAAGAACAAGAAGTTGATGCTATAAGGTGCTATGCTTAGAATAGTCAAGAATATACTATAATAAGAAAACCTTTGTATGAAGAAAAGGATAGAATCACAGTTGATCTAGTAAATAAAGATAGAAGTAACTACCACTTAGGAAATAGAGTAGTGGGTGATGTAGGTAGTCATCTAGCAGGCATCTTTATCAAATAAAACAAAATAGATGCCAAGTATACACCAAAAAGAGATGGACCTGGGGAAAATGTAAATAAGCCTAAGGTCAAAATTGTGAGCAAAGCTAGTGATCCAAAAGATGTACATGAGGTAAAAACTAAAGTGCCATAAACAAGTACTTCCTCTTCCAAAGTTGAAAATAAGAAATCCAAGAAGGAAGAGTCTACTCTAAATATTCAAATAGAGGATAATGATATCATTGTAGAAAGACCAAAATCCTTTGATGTGAAATATACTCCTGTTGATATGGGTCAGTGTCTGTCTCAAATGACTATCAAGGTCCCATTTCTAGAAATGACAAGGATAAATGAACATAAGGAAAAGTCCTTTCAGTATTGAACAATGTGTCTCCAATGAAACCTCAAAAACCAGAATATGTTGAAAAGAAATCTAACAATAAGGGAAAAGAGCCTGAGGGAATGATTTCTGAGATCCCTTAGATTTATCTAAGAACAAATACTTTTGTAGGAATTGTCGATCCTTTTTTCCTAACATTGGTCATCAATGGAAAGATGCTCAAAAATTGCATGATAGATTTAGGAGCATCTAATACTGTCATTCCTGTAGAAATTATGAGATCCATGGGATTACAAGTTGATACTCCTCATGGGAGATGTCAAGCAATGGATTCAAGAGAGATCCTTGTTGTTGGTACCATTGAGGCCTTACCTTATAAGTTGGCTATATGCCCTGACACAGTATTGACAATGAGTGTACTGGTGGTTGATATCCCACCACATTATGACATGTTCTTGTCTAGGAAATGGAGTGCTTCAATGGGGGGGAGTATTCAATATGATTTATCTTATGCCACTTTCAATATTGCTGGAAATAATGTCAAGGCATCTTGAGAAGGTAGGACACCCCATATGATTGAGTTACATGAAGATACTAATATCAATTATTATGTGGATATTGACATGGAGAATTTCAGAATGAAGAGGAGTGCTCATCAATGTAAAAATGTTGATCCCTTAGTTGAGGAGTTGAAAACACAGAATGATTGTTTATGGCTAATGTATTTTGATGAAGCATGTTCTAAGGAAGGATTAGGAGATGGTGTATTACTTATTTCTCCGTCATGTACAACATTTAAATATTCTTTCCTATTATCATTCCAATGTACAAACAATACAACAGAATATGAAGCTTTGTTTTTAGTGATAAACATTGATGCTAAACATGGAATAAAATGTGTGAAAGTTTATGGTGATTCAGAGTTAGTAGTAGCCCAAGTCAGGTCCAAATATGCTATGAAAAACGACAGACTGAAAATGTATAAGCATGCTATTTGGGACCAAATTGAATCTTTTGATGCCTTTAATATTAACTGGATAGAAAGGTCCAAAAACATTATGGAAGATTTCTTAGCTAATGTTTCTTTGAAAAATGATGATTTGACCTTAAATGGGGTATCAATAGTTGAGATTAAGACAAGACCAGTTGTCCCTGACAATATTTACAACTGGAAAGTATTTGAAGATGACCAAGAAATTCTTAGATTTATTCAATGCCTAGACCTTTATGAAGACCAACACATAGATTGTAATTCTTTACTTGAGGTCATTGATGGCAGGGATTGTGTTTTGGGGAATGAGGTTGTCCAATTGAGTTCTAATCAGATCCCTAAGGGATTAGTAGAACTAGAAACATTGTTTAGTAATCAAGATGACCACCTATCAAAAGTAAGCAATGCTAAGATTGAGGAGTTGGAAGAAATAAATTTAGGATCAGAGACCACTCCTCAGATAGTATATATTGGAAAAGGATTAGATTCCCATGTCAAAACAAATCTGATAAAATTGTTAAGAAAACATAAGCATATATTTGCATGGTCTTATGAAGATTTTAAAGCTTATACGGAAGACATTTTCCAGCATGAAATCCCACTAAAATCATATGTAAAACCATTCAGACAGAAATAGAGACCCATTAATCTATTGTTAGCTCCTAAGATGCAACAAGAGTTGATAAAACTAAAAGATGCAGGGATTATCTAGCCTATCAGACATTCAACTTGGGTTTCTAATCTAGTCCCAGTGAGAAAGAAGAATGGTGACATAAGATTATGTGTTGATTTCAGAAATTTGAACATTGCATCTCTGAAAGACAATTATTCTTTACCTAATATGGAGGCAATGTTACATAAGGTTACTGGCTGTGAGTTATTATCAATGATGGATGGTTTCTTAGGCTACAACCAGGTGTTAGTAAAAGAATCATAACAATTCAAGACTGCATTTACTACTCCTTGGGGGACTTATGTATATGTTAGAATGCCATTTGGACTAATAAATGCAGGAGCAACTTTTCAAAGAGCCATGGATGTTGCTTTCAAAGAGTTTATTGACTTATTAATGGTAATATACCAAGATGATTTGACTGCATATTCAAAGAAAGCAGAGGATCATTGTGAACACCTAGAAATTTTTTTAATAAAGCTTTAGAATATGGTGTTTGCTTGAATCCCAGAAAATGTCAATTTGCAGTGACAAAGGGAAAGTTGCTAGGACATATAATGTCCAAAGATGGAGTAAGGATTGACTTGGAAAGGATAGAAGTCATTCAAAAGGTCACTGCTCCAAGAAATATCAAAGGTGTATAGTCTTTCCTAGGAAAGATAAATTTTGTCAGAATATTTATTGCAAATTTTGCTGAGATTGTCAAAACAATTATTAAACTATTAAAGAAAGATGCAAAGTTTCAATGGAGTGAAGAAGCCCAATTAAATTTTGAAAGAATTAAAAAAGCAGTTCAGGAGGCACATGTTTTGAAGTCACCTGATTACAGTAAGCCTTTCTCATTATTTTCATTTGCATGTTTTCATACTATTGCGGTTGTTTTACTACAAAAAGATGAGGAGGGTTTTGAACATCCTCTTGCCTTTTTTAGCAAATCCCTTCAAGCTGCAGAATTAAATTATGAAATGATGGAGAAACATGCATATGCTTTGGTGAAAGCTATAAAATCATTTAGACCTTATCTAGTTTGTGCAAAAGTATTAGCATATGTACCTCATTCAGCATTAAAAGATATCCTTACTCAATCAAAAGTGACTGGTAAGAGGTGTAAATAGATTAATAGAATTCAAGAGTTTAACTTAGAAATCCATATTACTAAATTGGTAAGAGGACAAGGCTTAGAAAAACTTATGACAGAAGAAAATTTAGACTTGGTGCAAGTGAATAACATTGTGGTACATGATTCAACAATAACCAGTATTGAAAGACAACCGTTTTATGTTGATATCATGTATTACTTAAAAAATGCTAAATGTCCCGAAGTTATGACAGATAACCAAAAAATAAATCTCAGATTACAAGCTCAAAAGTACATCCTATCTCAAGGAGATTTGTATTGGAATGATAGAAATGGTGTACTGTTATTATGTTTAGATCAGAGCCAAGCTGAGAAGGTATTAATTAAAATGCATGTTGGAGTATGTGGAGGACATTTCTCTGCTAAGACCACTGCCCATAAAATCTTGAGGGGTGCATATTATTGGCCTAGCTTATTCAAGGATACTCATGCATTTGTCAGAAAATGTGAACCTTGTCAAAGGTTTTTCAATAAATTGAAATTCTCAAGTGCCTTGTTTTTAAATCTTGTAAGTGCCGGAGCACCTTTTTCTATGTGGGGAATTGACTTCATTGGAGAATTTTTGGAGAAATCTAGTGGAGGACATAGTTGGATACTTGTTGCACTGATTATTTTACAAAGTGGATAGAAGCAATTCACACAAAGAAAGCAACTAGTAAAGTGGTCACTGGTTTTCTGATGGAAAATATTCTGACCAGATTTGGTGTTCCTGCAAAATTAGTAATGGATAATGCTATGTGCTTTAGATCAGATGAAATTAATGATTTCTGTAATGAGTATGGGATTATGATGTCATATTCTTCCCCATATCATCCTCAAGCAAATGGTCAAGCATAATCCAACAATAAGAGCATATTGAAAATCTTGAAGAAGACCCTTGAAAAGAATAAAAGAGCTTGGCATACAAAGTTGAAACTTGCTCTATGGGCTGATAGAATAACAGTGAAAAAAGCAACAGGCAAGTCACCTTTTGAACTTGTATATGGTTTAAAATCTATAATGCCATGAATAATTTACTACTAGTATATAAGTTTATTCATGAAGAAGAGTTAGATGTTTCTAACCCAATGCAAGATAGAATGATGCAGTTAGCAGAACTAGATGAGGCCAGAAAAGAAAGTTAGAAGGAGAACATAAAGTTACAACAGAAAATGAAATATTTGTTTGATAAGAGAGAAAGTAATAAAAAATTTCAGCCTAATGATTTAGTACTCCAATGGAATGTAAGGGCTGAAGACAAAGGGAAGCATAAGAAGTTTGAATCATTATGGCTTGGTCCCTTTGTTATTTTTCAAAGCTTTGGAAAGGATTCATATCTTTTGGAAAACATGGATGGAGAAAAATTTGAATTTCCAGTGCATAGACAATTCTTGAAACCTTTCTTCAGTTGAGAATGAAATTTCCATGCAAAGTAGTTTTGTATCATATGTATATAGGCGTGTTTCTTTCCGTTGTATGTTTGCTTTCTACAGTAGGTTAGTCTACGTGGTTTGCTTCCTAGAGATTTGTGGTTCTTGCATTAAACTTTCATTTAAGAATCCTCAGATAGAAACACTGTTGGTTGTATTTCCAGTTTTGAAGCTTGCTAGTAAAATTTTTGAGATCTTCGCCAATTTCCTACTTTAAATGTCAAAATTCTATCCAATGCTGTCAAAATTTCCTTGCAAATAATGGTCTTTGAGTCTTAAAATCAAAGAAGTGTGTAAAACCCTAAGTCCTAGGTCAGTTTTCATGCATATTCAAGAGAAAACCCTAGTTCTTCAAAATGATTTCTTTTTCGCAGTTAATTTTTCAGAAAAGACCAAGTCACTTAAGTCGTGTGCCTATTTTCATGTTTATAAGTTAAGTCATGAAGTCTCTTTAAGCCTTGAGAATATTCCATATTACTTAGAGACTTAGCGAAATGCTTTGGTCGCATTATCACAAAGAGAAAAGAATATGCTTTCAATGTTAAGGAGATTTCACATGGGCCGTTGATGAAGATATTGATCTTGTGGTGCGCGGAAAGTCTTTTTCAAAACCCCAGAGTTAATGAAATCCTTTGGCAACTTTGAGATCATTTAGCCGCGTAGTCTCGAAAGCAGATCAGAGTTAAAGATGGGTTAAAGTCTTCATACAGTCACATGATCGCGAAAGGAAATAAGAGTTAAATCATACGATATGAGATTAAGCGATATCCATTGATTTTCAAGATAATCTAGTGGTGGTCGTGAAGTCTCGGAGTAAACTCTTCAGTTAAGAAATCTTAAAGCGACTTTGATTTTCTTCAGTCGTGGTGTCTCACAAGTGAACCAAGGTTTAAGAGATGAGTTAAATGCATTCAGTCATGAGATCTCTTTTGAAAGAAAGGGTTAAGTTAAAAGCTGTGAGATAAAGCGACTACCGTCTGATTCAAGATTGATCCTGTGGCCAGCGTTAAGTCGCTAGAGAAAAGTTCAGATGAATGAAAGATTAAGAGATCTAGCGACTACTGTAGGATTAGATGAAGATCTAAAGGTTGGCGTTCAATCTCAAAGTAAACCTTGAGTCAGATAATTATTTCAGCGACAACAAGATTTAGTTAGTCATGAAGTCTCAATAAGAACTATGGTTAATACAAATTAAGTAAAGCCCAAGTGAAGTTTGCAACGAAGAAATCTGAACCATGAAAAGGAAAAGATCTAATGGATGGCGTGCACTCCTTGATAAAGGTCAAATAGTCAAAGAAATTTCAGCGATTTAGCGATGGTGATTCAAGTTTGAACACGTGTCTAAGTCATTCAGAGATATGAGGTCTGCGTAAAATATCAATGTAAACCCAAGTTTAAGAAATTCATTCTGCGACTTGGAGATAGCTTAAGTTGTGAAGTCTCAGAGTAAACTATAGTTAAGTGTAAAGCTAATGAGATTACACATGAACCGTTGGATTAAGAATTGATCAAAGGGTAGTTGCGAAGTCTTAGATCAAAAGAAGAAAGTAAAAAATGTTCGTGCGATTTCACGCGAACCGTCTGATTGAAGGAAAATCTAGCGACGGTCTCGTAATCTTGAAAGAAACTCAGGGTTAGGGAAATCTTAAAGTGACTTTGATTTTACACAGTCGCGTAGTCTCTAAAGGAACTAAAGGTTTAAGCATGAGTTATTTGAATCCTTAGTCATGGAGTATCAAAAAGAATATGAGTTAAGTGATTTCTTTCAGTGATTAAGAGATGAACGTTGATCAAGATATTGATCATGTGGTGATCGTTAAGTCTTAGAAAAGAACCAGAGTTAAAGCTAACTCTCAACAACAAGGAGATCACATAGTCGTGCAGTCGCTGAAGGAAACCAAAGTAAGAATGAGGTAAAGTATGAGGTTTTCTTCTGCGCCATGTTGTACAGTCATCAGCCAATCAGAGCATAGAGATTATGACATCATATTTAAAGAGTTGCTGAGTTGTGATAAATGAGCCAATCATATCAGATCTAGATCTTATTTCGAATATAATAAAGTTTTAGTTGAAAAAGAAATCATTCAAAATTGATCACCTGTCAATTTCAAATGCCACGGCTAGAAAGAAAAATTGATAGCACAACATGTAGAAGTAATGACAGAAGTGACTAAATTACAAATCTATGATTTTGAAATAAGACTTGTGCATTGATTTCTCTGAATAAGTAGGCCTTACCGTTGTTTATTTCATTTTACCAAGAGTTTCAGTTTTTAGAGCGAAATTTGCATAAGTGATCAGTATTTTCAGGAGAACAGAGTTATCCAGACTTTCACCACAAAGAGAAAGGATTTGATTAGTTGCAATTCAGAACAGACAAGATGAGTAGAGAAGTGAATGTTTCATCAACTAGCGGGAAGACTGGAGATGATGATGATCTCAAGGGAAAGAGAAATTACTCAGAGGAGTTCATAGCTCTGCTTCCAGGCTCCAATAAGGGAAAAAAGGCAAATGACGAGTACCTTGGTGATAATTTTGCTTATATTAGAGATGCAAAGACACTTGAATGTTCAGGCTATCATTTGTTTAACTACTTCCATAATAATTGTGAGGGTCCTGTGCCTGTGTCAAACCCTTAAAATTCAGGGTTAGCAAAATTAGTAGTTCCTGATGTGTTTATAGATGTTGATTTGTTGCTAGAACTAGCTAATATATATGATACAATTTCAAAGACCATTAAGAAAGATGATGGCACAATATTAGTAACCCTTGATAGGGCATCGTTCATGAAAGCATTTAATATATACAACCTCTGCACAATAGAAATCAACCTTAAAGCCTTAGCTACTAGATATACTAGGGAGGTTGGCATTGTGTCCAAATCGATTCAAGCCCATGTGCCGAAGGGAACCAGAAACTATATAGCATCTATCCCTAGTGATAATGCACCCTATTTTTATAAAGACTTGGAATTCTACATGAAGTACATTTCCTATGCCCTGTGTAGAGTTTTAGGGGTTGATAGTGGAAGAGAGAGAGTATCCTCTTAAATGTTGATGATAATTTTGGACTTGCAAAGTCCCTATGTTGGTACTGATTATGATTAAATTTAGTATGTAATTGATAAAATGTACTAGGGATTTATGGATATTCAAAAGAAGGAAGGAAGCCCTAAATTCTTACAGTATTCATTGCTCATGCATTTGATTTTGTTCTACAATTTTAATACCATGGACCTACCCAATCTGATGCCTAAAAGATTTTATCGTGGTCAAGCCAACCCTGTGCAACTTTGGTTAAGGGTATGGAATTACACATCCAGAGTGAATGAGTTCTGTGCTTTTGAGAAATGGGTAGTATACCCCCTATTCAACAATTTAGGAGTTAACATGACTAGGCTACCAATTAAGGTATTGCAACTCCTGAGGCCCTACAAGTTTGTGGATACATGGAATGGAGATCACAACTGGGGAGATTTCTATTATCATCAGAATTTCACTCTGATTAGAGTATATGGTTGCTCCCAACCACCACACATTTTTCCATACAGAGTACCTCCAAGAATTTCTATTATGGAGTTCCTATGATAGTTCATGCTGATTGATAGGGAGCATTTGGCTCCACATAGGAAAAGAACATTCACAGCTAGGCAGTTTATTGCCTTAGATTTTACAATTGGTAAGAGGGCTTATCATGCTGTGAATGGATGGTTGAGGCATTACAGAATGAATGTGGCTTTATATAGGTACATTGATATGGAAGGTTTCATAAGAGGTGCCAAGAAAATTCTGACACAAACCATTCCAATTACTAAAGAACATCAGCTGTGTGAAGAGGAGGATCTTATCAGGAACGTCCTTGAAGAGGATGAGATTTCAAGCAGAACGACAAAGTATCAAGACTTGATGGATTTAGAGCAACAACTTAAGAAGAAAGGGATCCCATTTGGGGGTTATTTCCTGGGTATGCCCTATTTACAAAGATTAGATAGGATGATTGAGTCTTATGAGACTCTACGCAATCAGCTGGAAGAGCAAATTGAGGATAAGGAAAAAGGTCCAAATAAGCAGTCTTCCTCAAAATATAGTAGCAGTTACTCAATAAACAACCCACCACCAATGGATCAGCCACCTCAGACTGAGGAAAACATAATTGACCTAACACAAGGACATGAGGCTGAGGTAGCTTTTGAACCTCCAATGAAAAACAAAAGGTGGAAACAGGGGAACCTTCTGTTGTCAAGACACAAAAGAAGAAAAAAGATAAAGTGAGTGCTCTATTCACTGGAACCAGAGCCTATGATCATCAATTGAGGAATGTCATAAGAGAAGGCAAAAAGAAAAGAGAAGACACAAACAATAATGTTGAGATGCCTCTCTTATTGTGTCAAGATGAAAGGGAATTGCAACAAGAAGAATTCTTGAAGGATGATGAATTCATAAAAAACCAAGGAATTCAAGGATTTTCTTATATGGGCCAAGAAACAACAAGTTGGGGCACAATTGAAATTGGAAGGAGGAGAAGCCATAACAAGTGAAGCCTTACAGGATCTCCAAGAATATGATCCAGAATCTGAGAGCATGACCCCTAATGAGGCTAGACAATTAGTGAAGTCTAGAGGCATGTTACTTGTAGAGGGATGTGACCTAGCTTCAACCTTCATCATTGATCAAACCAGAAGGCAACCAAACATCAAGTTTTCAATAGAGACACAAGTAGGAGAGATGATTAAAGGGTGTGGTTATAATGCACAATCTCAAACCCTAGCTATGTGGGCTCTAGCTCTAAAAAACCAAAAGCCATCACTTATAAATGTACAAGAGAACATGGAAGGGGATAAAATCATCTGGTTTGTGCACAATGCAGGGGATCTAGAAATTTCATAGGCCCTAACCCACTTTGCTCATTTGAATGAAGCAAAGGTTGTGCAAATGTCCAATAGGTATCACAAGTTATTTGATGAAACAAGCCTCATTGCGAAGGATAAAGAGATGGGTTTGATAAAAATCAGTGCTATGGAGAAAATAATTGTAGATCTAACTCAGAAGTTACAATAAATCCCAGAATTTGTTCCGACTAAACCTAAACAGGCTGAAAATGCACTTGTGCAAACAGAGGATGCTCAGAAGGAAATAGAGCATAAAGATGTAGAGAAGAATAATGTGGCTTTAGAATCCTTAAATTTGAACATATTACAACATAGGATTAACATCCTAAAAGATAAAGTTGACTTAGTGCATGTTGCCTACAATAAGTTGCCTGGCCCTACAGGTAGAGGTAACTAGTTTTGTATCAATATTGAACCCCTATTTTGGGACTTGGTCAGTTAGGACCAGTTTATTTGAAAGGTTAGCATCTTTGCAACCACTTAGGGAAGACTTGCCAGAAATAGTCACACAAGTGGGTGATGAGATAGAACAAATTGGGGTAACCTTGTCTTTTTTCAAGGGCAAGGCAAATCAGATAGAGACCATATTGAATATGTTTGGATCTGATTACAATAAGTTTATTCCTTCTATAAGGTCAGAGGACAATAAGATCAAAGTAGTGGAGATATGGAGAAATGAATTTGATTCATTATTGCCTAGTAAAGAGGCATTTATCTCTGACAACGGTGAATTAGATATGGAAAGGTTTAATAAAACCTTGGATGAGGTATTTAAGGCCGAGATAGATTTCAATAAATTTGTAATAGATGTCAAAAGCATAACAAATGCTAGATGAGAGAGGTTAAAGGAACAACTTGAAAGCATTCGAAGCTTTAATTGGCCTGCAAAGGAAGATGTAGCAGCATGTGATGTTCTTACAAAGCCCAAGAAAAAGAATCCTGCGACAGCTGACCTTGACATCATGGATGAAGAGTAGAAGGACACATGACATCTGATCTTTGAGCACATGGAGGTCAGTCATCTGAAAGATTAGTGTATGTTAGCCTGTAATGGCGGTCACTAAATCTCGCAACAACTATTGGAGGCTATCTAGAATATATTCAGACAGAGGTGCTAGCTAGCAAGAGATTTCAAAGATCTAATTTGATTGTATTCCTATTTTGTCCTTCCATCGCTTGGAGTCTTATTGTCTTTTGTCTTCTTCTATCTTTTAGGGTTAGGTCTTAAACCATCCGAAGCTTGTTGCATCCTTGTTTTTAAGGATTCCAAGATGGTTTAGACTATATATATAACATTTGTATCATTTTGTAAGAGGAGGAGAAGTGAAATATAATTGCAAGCCAGACTACTCAATTTTGTCTGAGTTTTTGTGCTCATTGCCTATTGAATGTATTTGAAGTAGAGCCAATATTAATAAAATACATTGCAGTTTCTGTTCTATATCTTGTGTTGTCTCTTTATATTTATGTTTTAAGCTCTTGTATGTTTAAATTGCAAGGCATTTTAGATATACCAATTACAAGGTAATTGTGCAGTTGCTTGTGAGTTCTTTCAAGGAAGGAGTAATTATTACAGGTGATCCCAGAGAGCTAAGCATGAGTATTAGGATTTGATAAGAGGGGTGTTGGAGTGAAAGGTAGTCTGCAAGGCTGCATTCTACCCAAATTGCATGTATTTACATTAACCAGTTATTGTGGATTTACATTTGATATTGACTCTTTGCCCAAGGATTAGGCACCGGTTTAGGGTTTGGCAAATAGTTAATCATCATCCAATATTCAAAAGAAAATCAATCGTTTACATTTCAGTTACAAATACATATAAGTTTAAGCAATTGTATCAGAAAATACAATTCAGTTTGTTGATTCCTTCAAGAGAGAATCCCTAGGTTAACCCTCCTAAGTTTAGAGAACTACAAAAGGAAGAAGTATGTGAATCCTTATTACATTACTGTTTTCTATTGTTAAATTAATGGTTTGGCTTATTAAGCTCTGTATCAGATTGATTATAGTCATTTGCATAGTTTTTTATCTATTGATATAGTAAAAGACAATTAGCAATCCAATAAAAGATCTAATCCACTATAATAGATACTGAAAATCGGTAATCATTTGAAAGTACACCCGCCTGAGCCTATAGATCTCAAAGTAGAAGGAGGAACTTAGTCCTCATCAATTAGGCTTTCTCTTGCATAAGTTAAATTGGAAATATAAAGAATAAACATTTACACTTGAAAAAAATCTTAAGTTAGCTTTCGACTTTGATACGGTGGTCCCTTAGGCTGTTTGGTCTCATAGATGTGATTTTACTTCACTATTTTAAGAACTTGCAAGAAAAATCCCTAATAGCAGGTATGAACCTCCATTAAAAAATACAAGGAGGAGCAAAAAGTCAACATTAATTTAAAATAAATACCTATAAACATGCATAAAATATTATTGCTAGTTTATTATTATCCACTTCGCACCTATCGCTGGGCATATGAAAGCATGTCCTTATCATATCCATCTACGTGGGATTATATAATTGGCTGCGAGACTTGCTTTTTTGGTTTTTTAATTCGTTTTGTGATCTGCGATTCAAAGCGTGCACAATAATTACTGCTGGCGGAGGCCGTTAGTGAGGAAAATTAAAAGCATATGGAAGCATAATTAAACTACCCATATCCCTGTCCGCTCCAAATATATGCCATCTGTTGCGAGGGCATATCTGAACAGGCTTTCATTCTGACCAAGCAAGGAATCTATATAAACTATAAGAAAAAACCAAAAATGTTGGTCTTTCATTACCTAGCATCGGAATCTCTTCTTCAATTGCTATTTGTCCTTATATAAACCAAGGCTTAGTTCTGCTAAACATGGCCAGAAAGCATATTGGGTTCTCCTATACATGGCTTTATTCCCATCAACTACCAGCCCAGTGGGGTATAAATCACATCTCAGATGCCCAATAACTAAATTCATCTCTTCTCCTCGTATCAGTTTCCTTCCTCATTCATACAAGAAATTGTTGCCTCACCACAAGAGTTCTCGGAATACTAAATTGCAATTGAAAATGTCTTCATCAATTATAGAATCAGCTGGTAAGCTGGGTATTGAATCGGATAAGACGTTTGCCTTTTTGTTTATTTTTCTCTTTGTGTTTGCGTTCAAGTCGTAGTAATTTACCTAATTTTGTATCAGTTTGGAAACATTTATTAGGTTTGTGGGTTGTGCTTTTTCTACCCTGATATGGATTTGAGAAAGAAATTCGTTTTAACTTCATATTGATTATAATTTTATCTCCCTAGTTTTTATATCTATCAATGAACAAATCTGAATAAAAAAATTGTTTAAACATGCCATGTAATGGAGAATACGGAAGGTTTTGGGGGTTTTGTAGGATGAACTGGCTCATTAGTTTTGTGTTCTAGAGCAATTGATGGACCTGTAGAAGAGCAATAATTTCACTGGCTATTCTAATGAATTTTCTCAAAAAGAAAATCCCAATTAGAATCATTTGGAGATGATTGTTACTCTAAATTTCTAGGAAACAATGTTTATAATATATGAGGGCAAGAAAATAGATGCTAAACATAGAATTCACCTTTAATGAAGATTCACCAGGATTTTTGAATTTTAAAAATTGTTGGTCTCTAATAAATCTCTAGTTTATGTAATTACAGTATCTGTTGCTCAGATAAAATAATGGATTGGTAAAAGACGTCAATGCATTCATGGGATTGGTTTTCTGTTTACCTATTGAAATATTGCTAGGAAATGAGGTGAAGGGCTACATAGTCTATTTCGTAGCAACAGATTTCTTTTTAACCCAAAAAATATTTGAAGAAAACATCGTTTCCATCTTTTAGCTCGGGAAATCCCAGATGAGGTCACGGGTGGCCTTTCACATGGTTTAGATTCACATTCCTAAGATTTGTAAAGGCGGATCAAGCTCAAATGTACTGCATAATCATTACAAATTTACTGCACAATATCAGCACATATTGGCTTGAGTTAAGGGTAGTCTTATTGTGGTAGTGGAATTTGAACCCGGGTTATGCTCTTATTTGTGTACTGATGCTCCATAAGCATTATACCAGAACCCTCCTCCGTCTCCACATTCAAGACAATCGTAGAGTTCTGTTTTGTGTGTATCGTAAATATATTATATTGGAGACTGCTATGATGTCTTTGAATTTACTCGAACAGCTGTCAACACAGACAAGTTCATATCAATGTATCTATCTGTTGGTTTTGAATCTTTTGATGGTAGTGGAATTTGAACCATCACAAATTTACAGAACAATATCAGCACATATTGGCTTGAGTTACGATAGCCCTATTGTGATAGTAGAATTTGAAACTGAGTCACGATCTTAGTGGTGTACTGATTCTCCATAACCATTATGCCAGAACCTTCCTCCATCCCCTTAAGACAATCATAGTATTTTGTTCTGTGTGCATCTGTAAATATTTTTATTTTATATTGGAGACTGATATTCATTAGAAATTTACAACACAATATCCGCACATGTTGCCTTGAGTTATGGGTAGGCTTATTGTGGTAGTAAAATTTGAACCTGGATCATGCTCTTATTTGTGATTGATGCTTCATAACCATTATGTCAGAACCCTCCTCCATTCCCACCCTCTAGACAATCATAGAGTTCTGTTTTGTGTGTATCTGTAAATATTTTATATTGGAGACTGATATGATACCTTTGATTTTTCTCCAACAGCTGTCAGCACAGACCAGTTCATATCAATGTATCTATTCGTCGGTTTTGATGGCATACATAAGTGTGGCTATAATATATGTCTTAGGGTTGCTGTAGCAGTTTTCTATTTTGGGATAAGAAAGCCCATTGATGAATTATTACTGTTGCAGGTACAGAAGCTGTTGAAGGAATTGTTGTTCATGATTCACGGTGTGTGGAAGAAAAGGATCTCCTGATTGTAGGACCAGGGGTACTGGGCCGCTTAGTTGCAGAAAGTTGGATGAAGGTATTATAATCTGAATTATTAGAGGTGCAATTGTTGTGATAATTAACTCAACTGGAGAGACATTCAATAGCTTATTTCTTAGAAAGAATAAAGTATATTTATGTCTACTGATCATCAAAGTAGGACAACGGAATATAAAGCATTAGAAATTGCAAAAGGTAATGTGGAGTGCTGAAAGAAACTCTAACTAGTATAAAATAAATATCAAAATTAAAAGTGGGAAGCAAGTGAACCTGTTGTAAACCAAAATGATAATAGTACACAACAAAAGTGATTATGTAAATGGTATTATCCTTGGCAATGAAAACCTCTGTCAAATCCAGATAAGGGAGCCAGTTGAGAGAACAAGGTTTTAGTCTGCATTACATTTTCCTAATAAAGTCAACAAATGGAGAAACCGGGGATTGTATTATTTTGATTTTATATTC
Source organism: Thuja plicata (assembly GCA_018584345.1). Classification (NCBI taxonomy): domain Eukaryota; kingdom Viridiplantae; phylum Streptophyta; class Pinopsida; order Cupressales; family Cupressaceae; genus Thuja; species Thuja plicata. Next base: position 617,170 of record MU228447.1, read on the forward strand.
TGTCATCGAATTTTGTTAGAAAATTGGAAACACATCCACAATTCCCAGAGTTCTCCCCCACACTCATTGAATGCACTCAATTTGCTTCTCATTTTAATTTAAAAGTAATAAAAATGCAAATAAATTGACCTCATGATAAACCAACCCAGGACAATTAAGGTGAGTCTGCCCAGGAGCAAATATAAATTAGTCATAATTTAATATTTTATTTATCATTGGGCTGGCCGACCCCAGTAGAAATCGGGGACATTGCATTTTTTATAAGATCCTCCAAGGCTAATGCCCTAATTAGGGTTCTATCTTTTTTATTTAATTTTAAATTCACCTTATGTCTCTCTAGGCACCCAAAGAAAACACTTTATTAAATAATTTAAAACCTTATAGCTCCCTAGGCGCCAATAAAAATTGTTTTATTAAATTTAAATAAGGTTAAGTTAAATATACAATTTAACTTTAATGCTCTAGCGTTATTTAAAATAATACCTCAAAACACCATAAGTTGCCAAAATATCATTATCAGTGCAATCATCGACTGTCCCAATATAATAACCTTTCCAGAACCAACTGAAACTATGAGTAGATAATTGATGTCGACACAAGCTCATACTATTAATGGTAGTGTTCTCTTAGGACCAAGAGAACAAACCCAAAAAGACCTAGAAAGGTTGGTGCCATGCGAGCAACAACTATAAATAGCAGTGTTCTCTGAGAACCAAAGCAAACAAGCCCAGAAAAACCCAGAAAGATTGGTGCCATGCAAGAAGCTACTATATTTGGCAGAATTCTCTAGGGACCAAACCTAGAGAAACCTAGAAAGGTTGGTGCCATGCAAGCACTTACCGTAAATAGCAGTGTTCTCCATGGACGAAAGAGAAAAAGCCTAAAAAAACCCAGAAAGATTGGTGCCATGCAAGCACTTACTATAAATAGCTGTGTTCTTCAGGGACGAAAGAGAACAAACCCAAAAAGATTGGTGCCATGCAAGCACTTACTATAATTAGCAACTGTTGATGAAACCCGCTGAAACTAAGAATTGAGCTCACCAAGAATATAGGAACACTCCATACAAAACTGGAAACCTCCGATAAACCCTAAAAACTGGCCAACAGTAACAGAACAAAAGGAGTAAAACTGGGGTCGTTACATTATTTTAATGCAGAACACGAAAAGACTAAATAAGGAATTGAAAAGGCATCTTTTGGAGGGAAAAGAGAGGAGTAAAGGTGTCCTATATAAGCAAAGCAAAGGACCAAAAGAAGGCATGTAGATTATGAACCAGTTACTTATATTGTTTGAGCTTTGTGTTCAACAACCAATCCAAGGACGAAAATGCTTGCGATTGAGGCAATTTCACTCAGAGATCACTCATGTGCTGAAAGCTTGTAGGAATTCCAAGTTGGCAGATTGCATCTGTGGGTTGATTTTTCATAGAATGTATGTTGGGTATTCAAATAAGAAATATTTATGAGACCACTTGAACAGGACTAATTTTTAATTGGTATTGTATTGGCATATTCTAATAAAGATCATTTCTTGTGGGCCACTCTGCTAGGGGTGATTTGTATGGAGTGCTGAATCTATTTTATTATGGCTCAAACACTGTATGCAGTCCTATTAATTATGATAGCTTCAGGTATAAAGGGATTTGGATTGCTGGTTTTTAAATCGCGGCATCACCCTGAATTTTAGAGGCAGTTAGTAGACGTTTTGCAGAAGTAGCCTCAGGCAAGCCATAGCTTCTGAGATCGCTGTTTCATGATTCTTCTGAAGGCTGATTGATAATCCTATTTAGATATTGTGCACGAGCATCCTTAAGAGTATTGTGGCATCTAGATTGCCGGAGAAAATTGATGATAACTTTAAGGTGTCTTGGGTGGATGTATCACTGTCATTACAGTCATTTCCATTAGCTGTATCATTTCCTTGTTATTGCTCTGGTCTATAGTGATATTGTGTGCATCACAGCATTAATATTGATAACTCATATTCCATATTGTGATATTATGTGTTTTATTTTGTATTCCATTTGTTGTAAAGAATATTTCTGCAGTAAGTGTCAAGAACACCATTCTAAAATATTCAGTATGGGCTAACATAAATAAGTGTGATTGGAATACAGACACAAAAGGAAATTAATATTTATCCACAGTATGCTTTCGCCTCACCCATTAAGGGATCTTGGTGATCAAAAGGTGATAGAGATTTAATTTCAAATTTGATTAAGAATTTCTAATATTTGCAGGACTCCCAAAAATACCCAAAAGGGACATAACAGTGCTTACTACATCTGAATTGCCCATTAGTTTCAGATCGGTGTTGGCAAGGGAGATGGATGTAGATGTGATTTTTTGTTATATGCTTTCTTGTGCTTATTTACACAGATTCAAAGGCCAATGATATATGGAAACAATCTATGTTGTATTTATCGATTATAAATGTTGCCGGTCAAAAAGCTTCCCTTGTAAAATTTGCTAAGTAGCATGTATTGTGTCAAGTGCATATTGAATATTGAATCTTGAACTTCGTAGTTCAAAGTTCAAGGTTCAAATTACAATTTACCAATGTTACTTCGTGTTTACCTTTCTTTCGGTCTACGAAAAGGTTTTTGTAAGCAATGAGTGTTTTTGTCTTCGCAATATTGAATCGTGAACCTTGAACCATCCTTTCGGTAGTTCAAAGTTCAAAATTCAAAATGCACCCGCTTTCCAACAGTCTTTGTCCCGTATTTGCATTTGCTCTGGCGTCCCCAGTTTTTCTCATCTTGAAAATTGAACTTCTCCTTTTTGGTTCATAATTCAATATTCATTGTGCGTCATGTATTTGTCTTGTCCCAACCGTAAGTTTGTCAAGTGATCAAAGCATTATGGTTTTGGAACTTTTTGAACTTCGCTCCACACAGTTCAAGGTTCAGAATTCGATATGCAATAATGACCAAATATTTGTGACTCGTGCAAAATCTTGCCATTTTGCGAAAAGAAATTGAAAAGATGTTGGATTGAAGGCCAGCTCAGCAAAAGTACATGTTATGCGGAGGTGAAGTAAATGTGATAAGACATGTTCAACGAATAACGACGGGAATAATCAAGGCGTGGCAGACTGTCATAATTACCGAAAAGGCAACTCAAGTGTATGTGTTAATTTCCCTCATTTCTTGCCATTTTTGTTTACAAGCAACCGTTGGTAGCATAACCAGAAGTGAAGCGTAGCGAAGGTAATCACACAAAAGCAAGAACAGAGCATCGGTTAGTCCCAAGAAATCTTCTTCATTTCTGTTTCTGATTTGAGATTTATATGTTATAAGAAAGAAAATTAGGCTTTCTCGTTGCTTTTCTTGAAGTTATTCGTTTAGTATCGCTATGTCCAGTCCTAGCATGTCGGCCTCAAAGGTCAAGTTTGTAAAAGAGAACAAATTCTCTCCTGTAAGTAGTTGTCTTCCTGAAATGCAAGACATAATCTTTATAGATGAAGATGTAGAGAAAATTGTTCATAGGTTAAAAAGTGCAGAAAATGGGACCATGGCCGCAAAAATTGCAGAGAGTGGTTTGTTAGAAGCAGCTGGTTTTCGTGAAGTGACTCCGTGCCCAGAATTAGTGATGGAATGTAGAAACAAATATGACAGGAGTAATAGGTGCATTTGTTCCTCCTCCGGAGAAGTGTTGATATCCATTAACAGGCAGATAATCATGACGGCTCTGCGGATTCCTCCAAGAAAAACTTATGGTAATTGGAGTATTGAAAAAGATCAACAGGAGTTCGACCAGAACAGGAAGGATTACAACAATAACATCGCTAGAGACTGGTAGTTAAAACTCGAAAGGGGTGGTTTTAGATTACCCAAGCCATTGAAGAAGGATCACTTGATCAGAGAAGTCCGTGACATAGTTATCATGCTAAGCAGAGTGAACGACAAACCTAATGATATCCTCTGGGAGGATTGGATGTACATTTTCATCCAAGCCGTTCTAACTGAGGGACAGTATGTCGATTGGGCAGAAGTAATAGCGAAAAAGCTTCACGAAGAATTATCTCAGTCTGCAGAAGCATCAAGTTTCTTTTTGTCTTCATACTCGTTTTATGTCCTTGCTATGTGCAGAAATTGGGATGGTTTGCCACACGAACCATGGAAGGAGAATATGACAATTTATGAATACTACCCTTTGCTTCAAAAGAAAAGAAATTCAGAGGATTTCCGAAGAATTCAGGACACATTCTTGGCCAAGCTCGTTTTCGAGCTAAAAGGAAAAATCAACTGTAGGATGTCCGAGGAAGCTATGGAGTTAGTCAAAATTTATGGTAGCTTTTTCATCCAGTTACCTAAGAGTGGGAGGTTTCAATGGTGAACCCTTAAAGCTTCCAAGGTACTGTCTAGACAAATATGTCCTATTAGAGGATTGTAGACAGCTGCTCCAAGTAGAGCTGAAATTCAGACTCAAGAGAGGAGTAGGTTCCCTATTTCCCATTGATCTAGGGCATTATCGCTTCAGATTGATGCACTCCATGTCTGCTTTAGATGTAGAACTAAAGATAATAAACCTCCTTTCCAACCAGAAAAGAAGTTATTTTGATAGCAAACAATTTGTAGAAAATCATTTCAAAATTGATGCCACTTTTCTGCATCAACCAAAGCTAGAAGACTTTTGGGCAGATTGTGTGGATGAAATTGAGGTTGAAAAGAAGCTTCATTCCAGATTCACCTTGCGACAGATTGTCTCGTTGCGATTGCCTTTCAAGATTAAAGGATTTGATATTGAAGATGAGGAAGACGTCATGGAATCTGCATATGTGGAACTGAATAACGATGCATTGGCCAGGAAGATAGATTGGAAAGGAAGAGAAGAGGAAGATGTGAATGCTCTGTCCCAAGATGTGTTCAAGAGAACACAAATGGTTAAAAGAAATAAATAAAAAGAAGAAACAAGAAACCTCTGTTTTAGTAACCAGAAAGAGTCCGAGGATTTCAAAACTCACACCTTCTCCCGTCCATACTGATAAAATTGAAAAATTGCTTCCTGTAGGTGAATTAAAAGCTGGAGCAGAAGTCCATCCGGAAGAGAAGAAACCAATCATTGAACAGCCTGTGAGAGTCACAAGAACCAGGAGCAAAAGGAGGGAAAAGATAGATAATATTCCTTGCATTGTGATAGATCCAGAAGAAGAAGGTGATTTGCAACCTCAAAGGAAACCCAAAATGAATAAGACACCGATCAGCCCATCAGGAAATGAGTCAGCAAAGGCAGGTCAGTAAGACCTAACAATATTGAATAGTCCTGTAACACAAACCTCTACAGAGACTTCCATGCCACCGACTCCAAATTAGCTAGAGTTATCAGTCAGCAAGAAGAGAAACATTGTACCTGTCTCAACTCCAGTTGGGGATTTGGTCAGTAATTACCTGGGAAAAACCCTAAGAGCAAAGAAGCCCAAAGTAGAGGCTATGTTGGACGTGGACTCTAAAACAGGCCACTGGGTCGCAGAGATTTTTCAACCAAGTTCTGACAAAACCAATGATGAAGTGATAGAGAAAGACTTCAGCGTAGAAAAGGTAGACTTGGGCATGGCTACTAGAGCTGCTGACTTGAAAATCCTGAACTCGACAAACAAGAAGATCAATCACCGAGTATTGAAAGATGCTGAAGACAAAATGAAGCTGAAGCAGGCCCTTTGTGAATTGGCAAAGTATATACAACAGCTTCAAGGCCTAGTTCCTCAACCCTTGTCCATGATACCTATTGACTTGGATGTCAAGTCTCCAGAAAATCAGAAATTCCTCGATCAGGTTCATAAGGATAGGTCTATATCTAAAGCCTTCTTCATCTGGATAGATAAGGTCACTAAAGAAATCACTAGATTCACTAGTGATTTTAATAGTTTGATTGAAAAATCTGATAATTGGATCAAAACAGTAGAGGCGGATGTTGAAATATGGAAAAGGTAAAAGGACCAATTAGAAGCTGAAACACGAAACATGGAAGAGGTTTATGCTTATGGTATAAACAAATTTCTCTTAGAGAAAGCAGTACCAGGGGTCGAAGAGAACTCGTTGTTTGTTGCTAAAGTGAACATAGAGTGGGGAGGTGCACTATACGAACAAGCCATTGAAGAATCTGCCCAGATCATTGAAGCTCAGAACAATGCGAGAGAAATTATGCATACCCAAAATGAATGCTTGGGAAAAATAACTGAATCTGAAATTGAGCCTGGGATTGACATGACCAAAGTGCTTGCCTCTTATGAGGAAAAGATAAAGAGTCTGAAAGCAGCTAAAGAGGTCAAGATAAAAGATTTTTCTATTATAGCTCACGTGGAATCAACAGTTGTCTATGGGTATTAATAGATGAAAGTTTTTAAAAATAAATCCCAGCAGATACAAAATTTCAAAAATATTTGGGGACAAAGGTTCATGACAATTACCACATTGAATCAAGAACTGCGGGCGAATTTCTCGGCTGCATTTGAGGAATGGAGCACAGCAAAGGATGCCACTAATGCTACTGGGAATGATGGAGCTGGAAATGACCAATCAACCAATTAGCTTTTTCTAGATGACTGTTCTATTTTTTCAAGTTTGCCGAAAGTCTATGCTATCTCTTTGGACAATTAGTTTTTAGAACTGAATTAGCCCTACGTGGCTATATATTTGATTTTTGTTGACCAAATGAGGGTCGGTTCTCTGGTTCTGAAAAACATCATTATACTATTTTATTTTCTGAAACTTTTTGGGTTATACTGTGGAGACTTTGAAATACATATATAATATCAGTCGGTTTATAGCAAGTTACAGTGTTTATTTTCAATTAGTTGGTTGATGAATGTATAACTTAAATTTCAGTTGGAATTGAATGTTGTGCCACGTTAATCTGTGCTTGTATTTTCCTTAGTTTTCATGAGTTATATTTCAAAATTATAACGCAAGTTTGAATCGGCCATTTGTAAAACTTATCTTGTGGGATCAAAGTTAGTTGGCTTTGATGTTTAAATCTTTCTAAAAGATAGGAGGAAAAACATTTTGTTATAGATTTATGATGAAATGTTATTAGCCTTTTTATGCTTTCTGGTTAAAAGTATTCCCTGTTTGATTCTTTTATAATAAAGGTTGTAGAGACAAATCTTTATAGAAGGTAGCTGCTCCTTCAAAGCAGAGAGTTTAGTTGTGAGTGACTAACTCAACTGCCAGTGATAATTTTCTTTCTAATTTTGGGTTCAAGAGTCAATTTGATTATTTATTGTAAGAGAAGGAAAATCTGTCCACTAACAATAAAAATGCCCATGAAAGCCTTTAATTCTTAAGGAAAAATATATGATTGGATTGTACTTGGGTTTATTTCACATTGGTGAGAATTGTAAGATAAGGGTGACTGATAAGGAATTGCATGCTTCAAAAGCTTTGCTGATGAGGAATGAGGTTACAGGGTGTAGAACTAATAAATGGATTATATTTATCATTCCTCTCCCAAGTAATAAATGTTTAAAGGTGCCTCTATGTGGGTCCTAGCCTTATAATTATCACTAACATGCATGAATAAAAAAAGTTATTAGAGTGAACGACTGTTATAGAAAGTTCTTGTTAATTAATGTTTTAAATCCTAAGAAATGTCAAGATTTTGGGCAGAGAATATAGAAGCAACATAGATTAAACACAAGAAAATATGGTGCTTCACTCTTATTTTTCATTCAAATACATAACCCTTATATAGGAGTTTAATCTCCTACATTATAGCAACCACTCCCTAATTATATGAGTTGTTCTAAGTTCTAACAACTCACATAACTATAATCTCTCGTATAACTAATAAATTATATTATCCTATAACATCCTAACAGACCACACTAACAATATTATATTTTAACAATAATATTAAGTTATAACTAATAAATTATATTATCCTATAACATCCTAACAGACCACACTAACAATATTATATTTTAACAATAATATTAAGTTGTTTATCAACAAGTTTATAGCTAACCTAAACACCTATGTGAACACTAATTCCCAACACCCTCCCTTAGTATAAGAATGGGGAGAAAGTACATCACAATATTTGTTGACCACCTCACTAATAATATAAGCTAAGAGTAGGGACATACACATCTACACATGTTAAGCAATAGCGGAACTAGCCTCACTATGCTTAATTTACTTTCATCCAAGGATAGGTACAAACACATCTACCCATGGAACCGAGGATAGGGACTAACACATCTAACCAAGGTCTTACATCAAGTTTGGATAGGGACAAACACATCTTTCCAACATCAAGGTTATGAACAAGGACACACATTATCGACAGCATTGATGATTGGCGACACACACATCCAATCATAATTACCAACTCTTTTGATTGGGGACAAACACATCTAATCTTTTACAACATCTTGTGAATGGGGACAAACACAACCACAAACAAACAACCAATAAATGTGATTGGGGAGATACACATCCAACCACAACATAAAAGGCTTGAACACCAAGCCCTCGTTGTCGTGTATATAGCCACCATTATAGATCATTGCCACTTTGATCACAAATGATATGAGATGGTTGTTGCTGCCACCTGGGAATTGATATTGGCTTTAGTCGTTTTGGAACAGACAGTTTGTCACTAATGCAATTTACAGCCTCGTCGCTAGTGTCTAAGGAGAGGTTGTTGAATGTCCTCCAACCTCTTGTGCCTCCATCCTCCAATTGGTTTGCTACTTAACAAATTGATGCAGCAACATCTTGGGTTCTTGGCAATCTTGCATCAACCAAAAATATTTGTTTTCTATTTTCTGGTTTGTCTGCTGCTGAGTTTCTTTCAGTGTTCCTTCAGTTTGGATCAGTTGCTGTTGCGCACCTTATGGAGTGTTCCTAGCATCATGTTTTACCTTCACCTAGGTTCACACCTCGATTAGCTTCTTCGCATTTGAGATATCTTGAATTTCTAGCGAAAAACTTTGTTCTTCATGTTTCACGGCCAGTTTTCACTTTTCTGATCTTGCGAAGGATTTTTTTGATCGGCGAAGCTTTGTGGCTCATATCTCGAGGATTCTATATACTCGTCATGTTTTATCTATTTGTAAGAGATTCCTACGGTTTGGGTCCTAACCTATAATGTAATACGTTTTCCTATTCTTGGAAAATGTAATCTTTCTCAGGCCGACCTGATGCTTGCGAAGACTTTATAAACTCATGTAATTGATCCCTAAGGGGAGGGAGAAGTAGTAGAACTTCGGTAGGTAGAACTATCAACGTGAGCTTGTGATAGATAGTATAAAAGGATAACCTACAAAAGTTCTAACCACAGGCCAGTATGTCTGGAATGTGAGACTGCATGTTGCAGATCCATTGTACTTGATTTCTGGATGATAATAAGAAAGCAAATCTTGCATATCTCTCCACAATTTTATGTTGCTTCCGTTGTGTGACTCTTGCTGCAAGGATTGGATTGACTTCATTGAAGTTCCTCATGTCCTTGGCTACACTAAGTGGTATCAGAGCGAGCTTCCGATTTTGTTGATCTAGATCGTGGTCCCTGAGTTGGCAAAGTCCTAAAGTTGATTTCTTATGGGGTGGCAGAGTGAGGATGTGACCCGCAATTGCAGAGGATTCATACGAAACGGCTTGGAGAGGAAATGCTAGAGGTGGAAGGAGAGATGCAGATCTAGTTGTGTTGGATATGTTGAGACAGGTTGCAGCTAGATTAGATGCTGTTGAGACAACCCAGAGAAGAGGTGGACACATAGAGGATGTAAGTGATGAAGTGGAAGAAACAAATGAAGAAGCAACCAAAGGAGGTAAAACACCACTTGAACCGGAACTTGAACAAAGAGATGACAGATTTATAAAGGCCCTGACTAGAGTTAGTGCAAGACCTCATTTCAATCCACCAAACTATAATGGTAAATTGGATTAAGATGAATTACTTGATTGGATCATAGAGATGGAGAAGTACTTTGATTATGAAGGTACCGATGAAGATAAGAAGGTGAAGTATGCTTGCGCAAAGTTAAGGGGACATGCATAATTATGGTGGGAACATTTGCAGACCGATAGGCAAAGAAGAGGCAAGGACAAGATCAAATCATGGGATAGGATGGTGAACAAATTGAAGGCCAAATTCTTACCTGCTGATTACCATGTTTGTTTAGGAAGTTGCAAAATCCAAAATAGAGGGATCTTAGTGTGAAGGAGTACGCCGAAGAATTCTATAGATTGGATATCAGATCTGGACATACAGATGATGATGTTGAGAGGGTTGCAAGGTACCTGAATGGTTTGAGGACATCAATTCAAGATGAGATCAGTCTGGTTAAATTACAAAGTAGGGTGGAAGCTGACCAATATGCCCTAAAAGCTGAGGAGAGATTGAACAAAAGACATGAACATAGACAAAGAGGAAGAGGTGGAAGATCCCAAAGGGGTAGATCTTTTGGAGGAAGATCTTAGTCGGATCAGAGTAAAGGCAAAGCATAATTCAAGGAGGAGAACTCATACCGAAGGGATGACCGAAATTTTCAGAGAGGAGGTGGATCAAGTAGCTATAAGAAAGATGACAAGAGAGTATTTAGAGGAACCTGTTTCAAATGTGGTGGTGAAGGGCACCGAGCTTTTGAATGTAATCAAGGGAGTTCAAGCAAGAGGACTAAGACTAGAGGCCTAAATGCTTTTGTGGAAGAAGAATCTAGTGAACCCTTTAACTGACCCAAAGATGGAGAAGCCCTAAAGGTTAGGAGAGCCCTATGTCATGAAGAGACAAATCAAGAATCATTGCCGAGGAGAAGTTTGTTCAAAACCATATGCAAAGTTGAAGGAAAATGTTGCAAAGTAATCATTGATAGTGGTAGTTCAGATAACTTAGCCTCTGAAGAATTGGTGAATAAGTTGAAGTTGTAGAGGTTGAAACACTTGAAGCCTTATCATATTCCATGGATCAAGGATGATCATAAGGTACTGGTAAGTGAACAGTGCCTAGTAAAATTGAAGATTGGATCTTATCATGATGAAGTTCTTTGTGATATTATGCCTATGGATGTTTGTCATATCTTGTTGGATAGACCATGGCAGTATGATAGACAAGCTTTGCATGATGGAAGAAGGAATAGGTATACTATTGTTGCTAACGGAATGAAACAAGTGTTGTTACCCCTAGTTGAAATTCCTAAGAATGAGAATTTCACTAGTGTTAGAATTTGTTTGGTTGAAGGAAGAAAATTCTTGGATGGTTTGAGAAGTGATAGTATGTGTTATGCTTTGATTCCTAAGAAGCCTGATTTAGAATCGGTAGGACATCCTCAAGAAATAAGGGAGTTGCTGACTGAGCATGAAGACATAATCTCAGATAATGTGCCTGATGGATTCCCGCCTGTAAGAAGTATTAGTCATTGCATGGATCTAATTCCTGGAGCTAGTCTGCCTAATAAAGCAACACAGCAGATGACACCTGCAGAGAATGAATAATTGAATAGACAAGTGCAAGAGTTGTTGAGGAAAGGTTTGATCAGAGAAAGTTTGAGTCCTTGTGCAATACTAGTATTAGCACCGAAGAAGAATGGAGAATGGAGAATGTGGACTGATTCAAGAGCAATTAATAAGATTATAGTGAAGCATAAGTTTCCTTTGCCTAGGATGGATGATATAATGGATTGCTTGAGTGGAGCAAGGTATTTCACAAAGATTGATCTAAAGAGTGGTCATCATCATATCAGAATCAGAGAGGGTGATGAGTGGAAGACAACGTTCAAGACAAATAAAGGATTGTATTAACGGTTGGTGATGCTTTTTGGATTGACTAATGCACCGAGTACTTTCATGAGACTAATGAATGAAGTATTGAAGAAATTCTTGGGTAAGTTTGTGATTGTTTACCTTGATGACATGATTTTCAGTAAGAGTAGGTAGGATCATTTGTTGCATCTGAGACAAGTGTTGCAGAGATTAAGGAAGAAAAGTTGATAAATATCAAGAAGTGTTCTTTCATGAAGGAAGAGATAGTGTACGTGGGTTTTGTGATCTCAGTGGAAGGATTAAAGATGGATCCCGAGAAGATCAAAGCAATCATTGAGTGGCCTACACCTAAAAGTGCTGAAGAGGCAAGATCATTTCATGAATTGGCTAGTTTCACCAGAAGTTTATTAGGAATTTCAGTTCGGTTTGTAATCCTATGATAGAGACAATGAGAGGAGATAGGAAAATATTCAAATGGACACATAGAGCACAAAGGAGTTTCAAGTTGTTGAAACAAAAGGTGACTGAACAACCTGTATTGGTTTTACCTGATTTCAATAAGGTATTTCAAGTGGATTGTGATGCAAGTGGAAATGCAATTGGAGCAGTGTTAACTTAGGAAGGAAGACCGATTGCTTATTTCAGTGAAAAGTTGAATGATGTCAAGAGAAGATATTCAATTTATGATTTGTCAAGAGAAAATTTGATATGTCAAGAGAAAATTTATTGCACGCAGAAACAAATCACTCTCCTACGCTAATATTCACCTGATCTTACAGAGAACATCTCAAAAGACTTCCATTTTCCTGGGCCCCATGTGAGGGAGTTAAGCCCAGTCTAGCTTTGATACCATGTCAAGATCTTGGGCAGAGAATATAGAAGCAACATAGATTAAACACAAGAAAATACAGTGCTTCACTCTTATTTTTCATTCAAATACATAACACTTATATAGGAGTTTAATCTCCTACATTATAGGAACCACTCCCTAATTATATGAGTTGTTCTAACAACTCACATACCTATAAATCTCTCGTATAACTAATAATATATATTATCCTATAACATTCTTATAGACCACACTAACAATATTATATTCTAACAATAATATTAAGTTGTTTATCAACAACTTTATAGCTAACCTAAATGTAAACACCAATTCCCAACAAGAAAATTAAAACATTAATTAAAAATGCTCATGAAAACTTTCAATATCTAATGCAAAACACATGATTGGATTGCATTTGGGTTTATACAACTTTGTTGAGAATTGTCATACTAAAGTGATTTACAAGGCATTACATGCTTATTTTTTTATGCAAAGCGGGTTCCTTTGCCTTGTAATTATTACCAACATACATGGGGAAAATTGCCATTAAAGTAAATGACTACTCATGAGGTTGTCTTGAGACAGCTTAAAATACACATGGATTAAATCCCACTAAAATTAAGATTTCTCTAATATTGAGATAATTGTTTTTTTAAATTCTAATTTTATTTCCATCTGTGGAATATCTTGACTCTGTACATGTCAATAAGTGTTGTTTTAGAAATGTTAAAAAGTAATCTGCACACCCTTGTGCACACCCATCCACACATGCACACCAAATGCGACTAGTATGCATCTAATGATGTATCTGATTGGTGATAATTGACAGGAGATGTTTTTTAATTACGAAATTTAAACATTCAATTACTCTCTTATTTTGCATCAGAGTTTATAAGTTTTGTAAATAAGATTGATAATTGTAGACTCTTTATAGTTCTGATAGTTTCACAACACAACTATTGTCTCATGTCTTGTGCTTGTAGGACTCCAATATTTCTAGTTAAAGTGCTTTTATGTGAAGTTCTCTGATTTCAACTTGAGGGTGTTGTCTATTGTCCATTTTCTTTCCTCTGTTCTGAAATATTTATTTTTAAAGTTGCTTTTAAGTTTTCTAATCAGTTTGGGATTTTATTCAAGATCATGAGCGACAACGCAATTTATTTCATCCAGATTTCTTTGAATTATAGCTGTCTTGGAGGGTCTGACATGGCCTCAGGGCAGGAAAATCCATCTTGCAGAGTTGTTGGGCAAACAAGGTCAACTGATCACCACCAAGAGTTGCAAAATCTTGGCATCAAACCATGTTTGAAGGGTTCACAAACATCTGAGCGGTTTCCTTTTGTTATTTTCTGTGCTCCGCCATCTGGAAGTGGTGGTTATCCAGATGATGTCAGGTTTGAATATTGATACATCATACTGCTTTTTAACATGACCCTTCAATATAATCTAAAAAAGCAATATCTTGTCCATACATTTGAAATTATATTATGATTCTCCTGCTCATCAATGTATGAACATGTTTTTTGGCTTGTAAAGGTGCCATATTATGTTGTTTTTCATATTGCACTATTTTATACAGAACTAAATCTTCACGATCAAAATATTAAAACTTTCTAGTGGTAATGGGAACCTTATCTTTATGAAACAGAAACCATAATACAAGATGGTGATGGATAATATATTGTTTTGAAGTTAAATATAATGTAATATCTTACAACAATACTGTGTGCTTAAGCTTTTCCACTACTTACCTCAGGGTCCAAATCTCAATTCATGTATTGGTGGCTTCTTAGATTTTTCTTGATAGCACCCTTAGTTGTGTATATAATTAACCAGTATATTTTTTTCATTCCACATATTTTCTATTGAAAAGAAATTGATTTTGATGCTGAGATGTCATTCATTGATTTTGTTGCAAACCCAGCAAAGTTAGGGCAACTGGCTAAACTACACTATTGGGTTAGCTTTTAGACATTATCAACATTCATTATGAGAATGACAACTACTACAAAAGCCACCAAATCCAACTACCCGTGCAAACTAAACTTAATACATCTAGTTTTTTGTAAACAAAAGGTTTTTAGATCATGCATGCATCTTTTTAAAATTGATACACTATCTTTTATTTTTTAAGGGTTTGAATATATAAAATCATCCTAGCCATTAGGCACAAATAGAAAATCTGAAAGATCATAAAGAGATTGAACATTTCTAGCCAAGTTACCAAGGTGTTCTAAATAAAAAGCCATCTGGCCCTTCTGCTGCTGTCATACAATTATCCTGTCAGATGTGCAGTCCCAGTTCCCTAGATCATGTGTTGTATCTGACTAATTTCAATGTAATAATATGATTGACATGTTGAGCTTCTTGACATGAGAATCTTTCTTCTAGACTAGATGGTAATGGGTTGTATATAAAAATAGTTTTGTAACTTGGTGCAAACTACGCCTTAAGCTTAGCTTGAACTAAGGAGATTACTTGCCTACTCATGCATTATGAGTAAACATGATTTAGCACCTAACAGATTATTTCATTTACTTTTAAATGTGTCTGTATCAACTTTTCTGGAGTCTTTTGCTACATTTATACTAAATTTAATAGATGAATCATGAAGGGATGCAAATCAGCTTATGTTCATTTACTTTTAAATGTTTGTTTCAACTTTTTTTGAGACTTTTGGTACATCCAGGCTAAATTTGGTAGATGAAGGGATGTAAATCAGATTATTTTATTTACTTTTAAATGTGTCTGTTTCATCTCTTCTTGAGGCTTTTGGTATGTCCAGGACAAATTTAATATGTGAAAGGACTCAATTCATATTTATTCAACTAATTATTAAAAAAGCTAACAAAATGTTCAGATATGGAAACCTTTAAGTTAGATTTGAAATGTCTAACTGCAAACTGGATCTTGCTTACCTTGGGACTATATATGCTAATTAAAGCGTCATCGCCACACTCAATTAGTTACCAGTGTTTGGCCTAGCATGTTGTGTTAGGTGCTTAGTCTATAATTATAACTAGAAATCAGATGAAAGTATCTTATAGGTATCATAATGAGTAGCAAGAAAGTAAGCATTCATATCCCTATTAATAAGTCTGCATGTGTATGGTAAAAATCTGTCCTTATGTTAGCCAATTATGCTTCAACCAGTAAAATGTGGAAAATACTTAGAACACAATTATTTTTATTTCCAAGATAGAAGGATCAAGGTTCAAGCACAATGCAAGCTTTTCGTAGATAAGTTTAATCATTGATTGATATGCATGGAAGTTTTTGCTAGAATGATTTTGTTCTGAAAGTTAGCAATTAGTTTTTGATTGCATAAAAACAGAAATAACTTCCAAGTCCAATGCAATGAATTAAAGTGATTAAAATCCTGGAATTCATTTGCAGGGAAGCCACATTGCAATGGAACGGGGAAGGCTCTTTCTTATTTACATCAAGTAGTGCTGTTTATGCTTGCAATGATAATGGATTATGCTTTGAGGTAGTCATGTATTTTACTAAAATGTTCATTACTTATTTTTTATTTAAATAGAAATCTATATGCATGCAAGATGTTAAGTTCAACAGTTGAAATCAAGATGATTTTATGGTGTTTCTATTTACAGTATATTAAATTGTGTCATTAATTGGGATTTAATTGTGTAGGTTTGAATCAAGCTTCATTGACCCCACATTTCATAAGTAATGGTTTCCAAGAAACCATCTCTCATGGCCATGAATGGTTGAACTCCATTTAACACACATTTTTTGAGACTACACTGTTAAATCCCAATAAATCATCACATAACTTGAGATGATCTGTTTGTATACATAATTACAAAAATAATCATTCTTTTATGTAGTCATTGAAATGATTGAGATAATCAATTACGATATTCAATAATATATGATGCAGAGGAATGCTCCTTATATAAGCAATTACAAGAGATCCTTCCATATCGGAAACGATCAAGAACTAAAGACAGAATAGAAAGATTCTAAAAAATTAACCAAACGACGTACATAATAAAACGCTGAGTTGCCGGTTCGGGTTCAGGTTCTGTTAATGTTTGTAGCTTCTCTAGTATGATCATTTAGAATACATATAATATATGTTGATTAATAAAAATATATTATATATGTTATATTATTATTAATCATATGAAATATAATATTTAATATTAATCTATTATATTATTCTAAAATAATAATTGATTGATGAAACATGATAAGATTGATTAAATTATAATTAATGGGAAAAGGCATGTCCTTTCAAGGACATGCCTCTCTCTCTCTCTATATATATAATCAATAGTCATTATATTAATCTCAATAATAATGAACAGACATGTCCCATGAAGAGACATGTCTCTCCTAGCCTCATTCCCAATATAAATGAAAGAGAGATTTTTGCATTTGAAAAACACATACAACATAGAGTGCTATTACATTTGCAGCTATCCTAAAACTTAACATGGTATTAGAGCCAAATTGCAAATGTAAGAGAGTAGTTTGTTGATGGTGAATATGTGATTGTCTCATAAAATACAGTCTTAATACAGGTACCATATCTCACAAATACACCGTTGGATTTTGCTGCATTTTGGATATGTTAGCGATAAACAAATTTCAAAGAATCTCATCGGAGCAATTGGAGAGAAAGTGTCGGGTTCAAAAGTTATGACCGACTGTATACGGGTCTACATGAAATTCCTTAAAGCGGCTTTCATTAAAGAGATATTAATTTGTTATGATCGTGGTCAAGCATTAACAAAGAAGCACATATTCAAGGAAGGGTGTCTCTTTTCTAGAAAGAAAGCATAGATTATAGAGTGTCACCTCTCTTGAAGCAATCAAGTCATTTCATAAGAAGACATGAGAATTGTTCAACGATATAAGAGTGGGAATTGTACATTGTGGGGGGACAACAATAACCAATGTTACATTTCCATTTGAACCATCCTTAGTGGGGAGATAATTCAAAGGGGAGATGTCTCCCAAATAATATGA
Organism: Thuja plicata; assembly: GCA_018584345.1. Taxonomy (NCBI): domain Eukaryota; kingdom Viridiplantae; phylum Streptophyta; class Pinopsida; order Cupressales; family Cupressaceae; genus Thuja; species Thuja plicata. Next base: position 634,704 of record MU228447.1, read on the forward strand.
GAAGGTGTTTTATGATTTGATGTATATGGACCTTCATTGAAGCAACTTGTGTCAAGGATGTTGATGCGCAGATAAGTATTTATTATCCTTGAATATTACATTTATCTACTCATTATAGTCTCTCTCTCTCTCATCTGTATTTCTATATGTACTATAAGAGCTATTTGCCTTGATCTTTTCTGGAGATGCTCTTGTAGGAAAAAGAAGATTGATATCAGATTCAGAGGGAGTCTGACTCTTCAGAGGTAACTTTAGACGAGGAGCTCAGAAGATTGATATTAGACTAAGAGGGAGTCTAATAGTTCATCTTAAGCAATCTTGGATAAAAAGATCAACAAATTTATATTTGCTCAATGAGTTCTTCTCTGTGAGAGAAGTTCGAGGTGAAATCCCTTGTTTTCACTGTTTGCGCTGAGGTATGATGAATGTCATGTGTGTAACTCCATGTTTTTTAATGGGCCTGCCCCCTGTGTACATCATGAGGAAGTGATGACTTCCAAATGATTATCACTTGTATTTGTTAGAGTTATTGGAAGGTGACGATCTTATAATAACTTGATCTTCTATTGTGATAGACATCTTATGATGGCTGAAACAGATCATGATAGATGATATCTTGCATGGTGGATTAAGTTCCTTAAACAAACCATGACCTTCTATTGTGATAGACATCTTATGATGGCTGAAACAAATCATGATAAATGATATCTTGCATGGTGGATTAAGTTCCTTAAATAGACTATGACCTATTGGGATAGACATCGTGTGATGGCTGAAACAGATCACAATAGATGATTTCCTGCATGGTGGATTCAGTTCCTTAAACAAACCATTGACCTTCTATTGTGATAGACATCGTGTGATGGCTGAAACAGTTCACAATAGATGATTTCCTGCATGGTGGATTTAGTTCCTTAAACATACCATTGACCTTCTATTGTGATAGACATCGTGTGATGGATGAAACAAATCACAATAGATGATTTCCTGCATGGTGGATTCAGTTCCTTAAACAAACCATTGACCTTCTATGGTGATAGAGATCGTGTGACGGCTGAAACAGATCACAATAGATGATACTTGATACATTAAGGATACATTACCTATGGAAATTTTTGAGTTATGGTGAATATCACGAGACTTGATATTCTTGGTCAGACCATATCTCTGATATCATATTGAGGTGATATCTAAAATACTTTTTGAGTTATGGTGAATATCATGAGACTTGATATTCTTGGTCAGACCATATCTCTGATATCATATTGAAGTGATATCTAAAATACTTTCTGAGTTATGGTGAATATCATGAGACTTGGTATTCTTGGTTAGACCATATCTCTGATATCATATTGAGGTGATATCTAAAATATTCTTTGAGTTATGGTGAATATCATGGGACTTGATATTCTTGGTCATACCATATCTCTTGATATCACGATGAAGTGATATATTCTCTCTTAAAAGTAATGGATCTTTTGTGAATTGCATTTTGATTAATTTTATCTTCCCTAGCTAAGAGGGAGTGTTGATGTTTTGTGTAGCTATGGTAAGGGTCATAAGTCTTGACACATGAGACCACTACACATTTTGTTTGATCACCCTCCCTAGCTAAGAGGGAGTGTTAACGTTTGTAGCTTCAGTCGTATGATCATTTAGAATACATATAATATATGTTGATTAATAATAATATATTATATATGTTATATTATTATTAATCATATAAAATTTAATATTTAATATTAATTTATTATATTATTCTAAATTAGTAATTGATTGATGAAACATTATAAGATTGATTAAACTATAATTAATGGGAAGAGGCATGTCCTTTCAAGGACATGCCTCTCTAAAGATATATATATATATAATCAATTGTCATTATATTAATCTCAATAATAATGAACAGACATGTCCCATGAAGGGACATGTCTCTCCTAGCCTCATTCCCAATATAAATGAAAGAGAGATTGTTGTATTTGAAAAGCACATACAACAGAGTGCTATTACATTTGCAGCTATCCTAAAACTTAACAGGTTCAAGTTCGGGTTTAAAGAACCGGTTCGTTGGTACGGAAAAAAATGAAATGGGTTTTGGGTTCGTTAGTACACACACACACACACATGTATGCAGCCTAGAAGCATGAATTAAGACTAGAATGCCACATAGTATCATAAAAACAACAAAAACACTATAAATTTGTAATCATAGCATCATATCTATTATCAACATCATAATATTAAAATAATCATAGCATCATATCTATTGAGTTCATTGTTTTGAATTTTAAGTTTTAACAATTGGAACTTTATACTAAGTTTCAATCATCTAATGGATTTTCTAAATCTTCATTGTCTTCTTCTTCTTCATCAAAGGTATTAGTTGATTCACAAACAGTGTCAATGCAAATGGGATCAGCTACACTAATAACATTCTCGCTTTCCAAGTTCTCAAATGCTTATTACTTTTTCATTGTACAAAGAGCTTGTTTGTTTGTAATTAACATCCTACTTGAAAAATGTTATAAAAGTAGCTTGCAACTCACTTCACCTATTGAAGATATTGTTTAATGTTTAAAATATGATTTATCACTATAGAGAGCTTCCAATTAATCGGACAAGGGTCATCATCAACAATTGGATATAGAAATTTCACTGGAAGAAATATTGAGGGCTAGTTTAATTTGATGTAATAAATATCTGAACTTCAGCAAATTCTGTTTTGTAATGTTAAAGATGTTATTCAAATTCTGTAATAATTATTTTCTGCACTAAATTGTAGAATGTTTCTCAGTGGAATTGTACCTGGTTCGCACTTGGTCTGCTTGGGTCTCCCCTTGTTCGACCTAGGTTTGGCCTGGAGGAACTAGCCTGCTTGGGTTTGAACCCAAGTGGAACCCACAGGCTAACTGGGACCAAGACCAAGGACCGGTTCAAAATTCGCCTAGTCCGGAGGGCCAGGGGGAAAACTGGGTAACATAGATAAAAAGTTACTAAAAACTAATTAAACAACTTAAATGACTATATAATAAGCTAAATATTACAATATTACTCTAATACCCTCTCTTGATTGTCATTCTACTAACTACACCAAGTTTGTCCCAAAATTTTACAAATTTGTGCGGAAGAGTATTGATAGATGAACTCTTTGTAGCCAATGTATGATCCTGAAACTCAAAAATGGTGAGCATGTGCCATTTCCAAGTATTATAATTCATGTTGTTGAACCTCTGGTTGCCTTCCAACATGATGTTGGGTAAAGAAGCCACCCTCGCCCCCGTTATCCATAGACACAAGAAATGAGATAAAATTCAGCTTCTCAAATACCTATGATTTTTTTTGATAAAAAATTGTAAAAAAAATTGAAAGCCATGATTTTTTTTTGGTTTGATAAAAAATTGCAAAAAATTCTATTGCCCTAGAAACCCTAGGGTTGATGCTATAAGAAGGAATAACATAGATTTTGTGAAAAACTCATCAAAAACCTTTGTTTTGTAGCAAAATACCACCAAAAACCACAATTTTGTTGTAAAAATCATCAGGAAAAATGTTACACACCCACGATTTTTCAAAACATCATAAAAAAAGCAAACTCGAGTCACATGAATAGAGAACCCTTGCAGATCTAAAAAACCTTGTCTTTTTGGTGAAAAGCTGTAAAGAATTCTTCAAAAACCCTTTTTCGTAGAAGCCATCGCGCATAGGAAAGGCTGTTGCAATACTGAAAAAATCTGTTGCATTTTTGCAAAAAATGACAAACAAGCATTCAAAGCGCCACGAACAACAGAATCCCTACTTAGGGTGTGGTCTGTGGCAGAAAGAAACCTTGTTTGTACGGGTTCAAACTATGCATGCGCTTTTTTTGAAGCGCGGCCCTGGTAAAACCAGGTCGCGGGTGCTAGAAAAGGTCACACAGGTGTGTGAGTAAAAACGATGTGATGCAATTTTTAGAGCAAAGTCACAATGTGAGCAGCCACAAAAAAATGTAGAAAGACCCACAAAAAAAATCACTTAAAATCTTTTGAAAAAATCTCTGTGATTCCACAGGAAAACGTGCAATCGGGAGAATCAATTTTGATGAAAAAATGATGCCGCGATTCTACAAATAAAACCCACAATTGTGTTTTTAAAAAAATTGGGCAAAAAACTTGTAAAAATTTTCTCGAAATTTCTAGCTAAAGTCCATGAATTTTTTATTTAAAAATGTGCCAATAAAGAACCTATGCTTTGATACCATGAACTGATTGAGAGAATTGATTATGATATTCAATAATAAACAAAGTAGAGGAATATTCCTTATATAAGCAATTGCAGAAGATTTTTCCATAGCGGAAATGATAGAGAACTTAAGACACAATCAAGAGAATTGATTTTGATGAAAAAATGATGCCGCGATTCTAAAAACAAAACCCATGATTTTGTTGTTAAAAAAATTGGGCAAAAAACTTGTAAAAATTTTCTCGAAATTTCTAGCTAAAGTCCACAAAATTTTTATTTAAAAAATTTGCCAATAAAGAACCTATGCTTTGTACCATGAAATGATTGAGATAATTGATTATGATATTCAATAATAACAAAGTAGAGAAATATTCCTTATATAAGCAATTACAGAAGATTTTTCCACAACAGAAACGATAGAGAATTAAAGACACAATAGAAAGATACCAAAAACTTAACCAAAAACTCACATGCTCCCACACCTTTTCTTGTCCAAAAGAGGAAGTATGCATTCACTCTAGTGATGCTACCGAACCAATTTGTGCCACAAATGTTGCATTTCCACTTTCTTGTGCCACCACCTGATTGTGTTGGGGCAGTTATCCTCGTTGCAAACTGTCAAAGAGGAGATTTAGGATCATATTTACACCTAGCCCACTTTGCCAAAAGTGTGAAGGGGCAATCAGTAGGTAGTGGACCAGGTGGCCAATTATCTGTGGATTGAGATTCAGTTTGCTCATGCTCATCCCCTCATTGGTGTCATCATCATGCTCAGGTTCATAATCTTCTTGGCTACTATCACTACGAGAATGAGTTTCCAATTCCATCTCATCATCACTTTGACTTGTTTCATGACTGTGGGAGCTCATTTTAACACTGCATTTCGCCAAATGAAAAGAAAAATCAATAAATACATCAACTTGGTTTCAACTTTCAGCCTATACCCTTCTTTAAAACAACAAAATTTTAAATTAAAATTTAAGCAACAAGAATTTAGAAATGAAACAAGAATCTACTTTAATCTAGAAATGAAATTCAAATAACTATTACAAAATGAAACAACAAGAAATATAAAACTCAAAACAATGAACATTCATTTAAAAATCAGAAAATAAAATAAAAAATTAGTGAGAAACCCTACCTTTTGCTTGAAAAATCTTTTGAAGAAGGTGAAAAATCTTCCTCCTCTTCTTCTTGCTCCTTGTCACTCCTCTTTGACTTGCAATCACTCTTTTCACTCTTACAAGCATTCTTTTATCAGCTCTTCAATCTTCTTGTTGTTGCTGTTGCAAACACAAAAAACCAAAAAATGAATGCAAATGAAGCCCCATAATGTTTTCAAGCATTTTAGCACAAGACATGGGTCCCACATGTCCTAGGGTTTAAAAACAGCTAATGAAACAATAAAACAATGTTTTTTTTTTTAAATTACTATATTTTGGTGCTTTGGTGGGGGACGCCCGTGCGTCCCCTGGAGGGATCGAGGGACGCTTTTGCATCCCCCTGTCTCCTTCGGGGACTCTATTGTGTCCGCCCGTCCCCAAGGGGGATGCTGAGATGTCTCCATTTTTTAGCAGGTCATTGAAATGATGGTGCCAGGTCATTATTGCGATCCTCGTGGTCTGGCGAGGGGTTTAGAGGGTCTTTGGTGTGAACTTACTATTTATAGTAAGTCAAGGGATAGTTCCGA
>MU228447.1:641439-691401 GCA_018584345.1 Thuja plicata
TCACAATTGTATACTGCTGCCGCGTGGAAAGGTGGGAATACAACCCAGCCGCATGTCTATAAGGTGCCAATCAAATTTCATTATTGTTTTCAGCGGCACATTAATGTTTAGTTTGCTTGCATAAGTTTTATAGTTGGTTTTGGCAATTAAATAAAGCATTTCCAGAATTCTGAGAATAAATTAAAATTGCTATTAAATGTAACTCTCTTGCTGAAGAAGTGTTTGCTTATAATAAACGAAAGCAATTTCATACTTGCTAGTTCATTTCTCTCTCGCAATTTAGCTGGAAAGATTTTATAAATTAAAGCAAATAGGCAAATTGCTTAAAGAGCCAGTCAGGCTCTTTACAATGTCCCCGTGTCTCTGACAAAATGGCGGCGGATGGGTGGCGCAACCAGAAATGCCGGGACGACGTTCCCCTGTCCCTGGTGCGTCCCTGTCTCAGGGACATTGGGGATTTTGGGGGGGACGCGTCCCGGGGTACACTGTTAAAAACGCATGAGCTATAAAATCAGCCAAACAGTGGTGCCTAAATTCTCCCCCAAATCATTGATGCTTTATGATGTGTCATAGCATGCATAATAAGTTGGTCGATAGTTGTAACTCCCCTTTACAACACTTTAATGTGTCCAACAACATTTTACATTTCTCATGCAAATCAATGGGTGAATTGGACCCGACCCCACCCCTCCCTCTTTTAAAAAAAAATAAAAAATTGAAGCACTCAAGGAGATGTATGCATCGGGCACCTTTGTAAGTGATGCTGAACAATTAGAAATATTTATTTTGGCTAAAACCAACTATGCAGCCCAAAAATTGAGTTACACCCCCCTTTATTTAATTGAAGCACTCAAAGAGACGTATGCAATAGGCACCTTTGTAAGTGATGCTGAATAATTTAAATATTTATTTTGGCCAAAAACCAACTATGTAGCCCAAAAATTGAGTTTTTCTATTTTAACGCTTTTTGTGATCTTTACATTAGGAGCAAGGTTGAAACACATTTCCCAACATTCTACCACTTGCCAAACACCTTGCAAGAGCAAAGGAAGTATCAATACCAATATCTGTTTACTAGGGGTCGAGAGGCCCATGGACTCATGGCACCACCTGATTTTTTTGTGTTCCATGGCTTCACTAGTGCATATGAAACATTCTTCAAACTGCCAACTTTTTTCAGCATCACTCTTCCCATACAAACAAAATGGTATTGGACGTCAATATGCTTCATCCTCGAATGAAAGGTTGGGTTATTTTCCAAAATCACAATGCACTGTAATGGGTCTTTCCTATATCCCTAAAACTCTGTTTTGTATTGGATAAAGTGATTATAACCTATCACATATCCAATAGATTGCATCACCAGACATAGTGAAAACATGTTCGTTAGTGGATTTTCTATTGTTGATATCTCTAGCCCAATCTAAATCCACAAATCCATGATTACAAACTGAATGTATGCCCCTAGTAGAATAACCACAATAGCATGAGGAATACTTATAGGCACCCCACAAATACTTGTAGACCCTCTTCAGTGCATTTCAATGTACTCGTTTTGAATTATCCATAAATTGGCTATGGATTCCCACTACAATGCCTGGTCTTGTACAAACCATAACATACATCAAGCTCTTGACTACACTAGCACAAGGTACTCTACTTATATCCTCCATCCCACTAGGGGAAGTAGGATACTGCTCAACTTTGTCCCCATTGCAACAAGAACACATAATGGCCTGCAATTTGTTATATTAAAATTCTCCGACATTGAGTTCACATATTTACTTTGGCATAACCAAATAACCAATGTTTTTTGTTCACTATTTCTTTTGATCTCTATCGACAAGATGTATCTAGTTGCCCCTAACTCCATCTCAAATTGTTCTAAAGTTGAGACTTTAAATCACAAATCAATTGTTTCTTATTAATGGAAAACAACATATCATTAACATTAATATGCAATAAAGAGAATATGTTCATCTTCCATCTTATAGTCGATGTAATGATCTGATTTGAATTTTAGACATCCCAAGCTTAGCACAAAAGAATCAAACTTTTGGTATCACATCCTAGGATATTGCTTAAGATTATTGTAAAGATTTCTTCAACTTACAAACTAAATGTTGTTAATTGTTATACCTTTCTCAAATAATGTTTCTATTGTGTCATATAAATTTTCCTTTGAATACTATGAAGGAATGTTCTCTTCACTTCCATTTGTTCAACCTCAAGATCATATACTATAACAAAAGACAAAGAATTCGAGTTGGTGTCAACATTGTTATTGGTGAGAAAATTTCACTATGATTTATTCCCTCAACCTGGAAATAACTCTTTGCAATAATCTTGCCATGTACTTCTAATATTGTGACAATCTTTATATTCCTTTTAAACACCCATTTGCATTCGATAGGCTTTTTTTCCATTAGGAATTGGTATTAGGTCCAATGAGTTATTTTTCTTAAAAGTAGCCATTTCCTTATCCATGACCACATTCTAGGACTTAGCATCATTCTTACCAATTGTCTCCTTTACAATTGTAGGCTCATCAGGGTTAGTAATCAAAGAAAAAATACATCTTCAATCAGAGGTAGTATACCTTTCTGGTTGCTATGTTTGTTGAGTGGACCTTCTTAATGGCTAAGGCAAAAATTCTTTCTCTTCTTTAGAACTCAATTATGTAAGCTCTCTTCTTCTTCAAGCCTTTTGTGCACTTTTGATTACTTTCTTTGTCTTTGGGGTTAGTTGAACCCATCTTTCATTCTATCCTTCTTTTGTTGCAATATTATGGAAGAAGAGTTAACTTCTCCAAAGTTAACACTTATTGTTAAAGTTCTGGTAGCAACGAGAGAAATTCTTCATACGTGTGTTTGATCCGTCAGTGTTCTTCATTTATATTAGAATGTATATTGAGTTCTAGCCTATGTTCTCTCTGATCAGAGATGCTTCTGTGTATATGTTTCTCTTCATTATTTCACTTTTGTTGGTCTATGTTTGCTACCGAAGATGTTCCAAGTAGACTCTCTTATTGTCATCGCCCAGCTGAGACGTTGTGTGACTTCTCATATTGTTGAGCTGTTCTTTCTATTGTGATCGGTTTCTTTCATATATATTATTCTTGCATCGTATTTCTTCTTCACCGTGGAGATATCATGTCATTGCACCGTGCGCATAATGTTTGGCATCGTGAGATGGCTCGTGGTTATGAGGTGGCTCGTGGCGTGAACGGTTCATGCATTGATGGTAGCGGTTATGAGTGTAACAACAGTCTCTTTGTGTTCGTCGATGGAGACCTTTCTGTTCCGAGGAAGTCTAATCCATATGTGCCCGCAACAAGAAAAGCACCTTTAGACGGCATATGCGGACATAGCATTAGTATTGACAGAGACTTCTATGTGTATCATTCTCTGATAATTCTTGTATGTCTGTGAGATGGGTTACAAAAGGTTGCATTATAGGATAAGTGATATTTTGTTATAGTATACTTGATCTGTGTAGATCGATATATATATTTTGTAAGTCTTTCGAGTGGTAGTTGTATCTGTGAGATACTCGTTCTTCTTTTGTTTATTCTGAAATGATCAATTTGTGTACAAGGTGAATAAGGCTTATCGATTGACTGGTTGGAGTATTCTTTCATAAACAAGAGATTATTGTATTGATTTGAGAACTCAATAAAGGATAATTTTTTGTGGGTTGGGTTTTTCACCCTCAAGTGGAGGGTTTTCCTAGGATAAGTTTTTTTTTGTGTTCATTGTTTTGTTGTTCTTTGAATTTCAGTTCTTTGCTTATTTACGCATTCTGGTTCAAATTTTAACATGGTATCAAAGCCAAGTTTAAGGAAACGATCCAGAACCAGGATTCTTAAGTTTAGAATTACTCTTTGCTCTACTTTCAGTTTGTTTGTTTCAGATTTCTACAATGGTGAATGGTCTAAAAGTTGAAGATAGGTTGGATAGAGCATCCAACTTCACTTCATGGAATTTCAAGGTCCTAATTGCACTTGAAGAGAATGATCTTCTTAATTATGTGAAGTCTGATCTAGCTGAGCCTACTGATGACACTGAGAAAGCGCAATGGAGAAAGAACAATATCATGGCAAGAAAGATCCTGATTGATTCTATTAAGGATCATTTGGTACCTGTCATATCCAAATTGAATTCAACTAAGGAGATGTTTGAGTGTCTTCAAAGTCTATGAATTCAACAACCCTAGCAAAGCTCAAGCTTTGAGACGTCAATTGTTACATATTAAGATGGCTAGAGGTGAATCTGTTGTGTCATTCTTTATGAAGATTTCAGAATTAAAGGATCAACTCAATGCTATTGGTGATTCCATTGAGGACAAAGATCTTGTTATGTTGGCCATGAATGGCCTTCCTCACTCTTGGGTATCCTTAATTCAAGGAATTAGTGGAAGAGCTGAGTTACCCAATTTTGATCGGTTGAGAGCTGATTGTATTCAGGAGGAATGCAGATTAGATGGTAGAGGTAATGGATGTAAATCTCACCATGAAGAAGAACAGGTCCTTTCTGCCCATACTTCTAAAGGGAAAGGAAAGAAAGGTAACTTCAAGAGGTGCAGAGATAAGAATTTTGATTCAGCCCCTGAATCCAAGAAGAAGAAGGATCTCTCTAGGATTTAGTGCTTCAGATGTGACAAGTATGGTTACTTTGCTAGAGATTGTACTACAAGACCCAAGCTTCAAGTTGCTGCTACAAATGTTGAAAATGCTTCTCCTCATAGAGAGTCAAGTGAAAATCAGAGGGGTTCTTATTTATTTCTACTCTTTCTAGTAATGTTCCTACTGAGAGTGATACTTGGATAATTGATAGTGGAGCCTCTCGTGAGCATCTCTCTAATCTGAAAGAAAAAGATTCTCACTTACAAGTTATTATTGGAGATGATGCTTGATATTCTGTGAAGGGTGCTAGTTCTACATCTTTTCATTTAGATTTAGGAATTCCTCTTCATCTGAGTGATCTACTGTTCGTTCGTTGAATCAAGAGGAATCTGATTTCTATTTCAGCGTTGGAAGATAAAGGTTATCATGTAGTATTTGCTGAAGGAGAAGTCCTTGTATGGAAGAACACTAGCATTAAGGCAACTCGTGAGATTGGTGTTTGTCATGACAACCTATATAGACTTTCAGCTCGTCCTACTCAAGCCTTGGCACATGATTCAATGAGTACTAGTGAGCTGTGGCATAAAAGATTCGCCCATTTAAATTTCAGAACTTTGTCCTCCATGGAGAAGATGGGCGTTGGCCTTCCAAAGCTAAATCAAGAACATGAGGGCATCTGCAAAGGGTGTGGTCTAGGTAAGAACATTAAAAGTCCTTTTCATGGTAGTTAAAGTAGAGAAAAGGAAATCCTAGAGTTGATTCATTCTGAATTGTGTGGTCCTATGTCCCTTGCTTCATTAAGTGGTTCTTGGTATTATGTTACTTTTATTGATGACTTCTCTCGCAAGTCATGGATTTATTTTTCTCAAATCTAAAGAGTTTGATGAAGTGTTGTTCAAATTTAAAAAATTTAAAGCTCTTGCAGAAAATTTGTTCAATAAGAAGAAAAAGGTCTTAAGGTTTGATAATGGGGGTGAATATACTTCTGGTATATTTCAAAAATTTTGTATTGAAGCTAGGATTAAGAGGGAGTTTTGTGTCCCTTATAATCCACAACAAAACGGTGTAGCTGAAAGAAAGTACAGGTGTATTGTTGAGACAACAAAATCCATGATCCATGATCAAGGCCTTCAAACATTTTTATGGGTTGAAGCTTGCAGGACAACTGTATATGTTCAGAACCGTAGTCCACATCAAATTCTAGATGATATGACTCTTGAAGTAGCATTCACAGGTTCTAAACCAGATATTAGACATCTCAGAATTTTTGGGTGTCTAGTTTACATGCATGTTCCAAAAGATAAAATGACTAAGTTGGAACCTTTAGGAAAGAAAGGGATTTTTGTTGGTTATAGTGAATCATTAAAAGCATACAGGATTTACATTCCAGGTCAAAAGCAGATTGAAATCAGCGGAGATGTTTCTTTTGATGATGTAGCTTGCAAAAGATCTAAAGAATCTAATATGGAAATTGATAGAGAAGATTTTGAGCCTTCTCAAGATATGGATATTGCTGTCCCTGATTCCCCTTCAGAGATTCACAGGGAGACTACTGAGTTAGAAGATCCTATTGTTCTTGTTAATCCTATAGATCCTACTACTGGTTCAAGTAATGTTTCATTTGACAAGAAGAGACCTTTGTGGGCCAGACACACTATGAAAGAGGCTGAAAAATATGCAGCCCCACATGGCACTTTCAGAGAAAGTAAAAGACCTCATAAGTTTGTAGGATATGTTGCTTTGATGAGTCATATTATTGCATCCGAGCCTTCAAGTTTTGAGGAGGCTTCAAAACAATAAGTTTTGAAGGATGCCATGATGGAGGAGTATCAATCCATTATCAAGAATGATGTTTGGGACATTATTCCTAGGCCCAAAGGTAAATATGTTGTTTCTTCTAAGTGGCTGTTCAAAATCAGACACGTAGCTGATGGGAGTGTTGAAAAATATAAAGCCAGATTTGTAGCTAGAGGGTTTTCTCAAAAAGAAGGTATAGATAATGGGGAGACCTTTGCTCCTATAGTACAATACACTTCTATCAGAACTATTATTACTGTCGCAATAGTTAAAGGATGGAAACTTCATCAAATGGATGTGAAGACAACATTTTTAAATGGGGTAATTGAAGAAGAGGTATTCATTAAGCAGCCAGAGGGTTATGTGATTATTGAGAAGGAATCACATGTGTGCGGATTGAAAAAGGCTTTGTATGGCCTTAAGCAAGCTCCACGTGCATGGTATGAGAGAATTGATCATTATTTATTGAGCTTGGGCTTTCTAAAGAATGATGTTGATCCAAATCTATATTTCAAGGGAATAGATGATAAAGCCTTAATCTTAGTACTTTATGTTGATGATTTGCTTCTCACTAGTGAGGATGATCTCATTGTTATATGTAAGGAGTTAGCTTCTGTATTCGAGATGAAAAATCTCGGTCTTATGCACCACTTCCTTGGACTTGAAGTATGGCAAAGACCAAATGAGATTATCCTGAGTCAAGGGAAATAAGCTTTTGATATTTTGAAAAGATTTGGTATGTTAGACTGTAAGTTCATGGCAACTCCTATGGAAGCAAAACTGAAAAAGTTACATGATGTTGCAGCCAATTCAGATTTAGTTGATCCCACTATGTACAGGCAATTAATTGGTTCTTTAATGTATTTGGTTAATACTAGGCCCGATATATGTTATGTTGTTAACAGTCTCAGTCAGTTCATGTGTGAGCCTAGACAGATTGATCTTTTTGCAGCCAAACATATTTTGAGATATGTATGTGGTACAGTGGGATATGGTTTGAAATATTCTTCTTGTGAAGAGCTGAACTTGCAGGGTTTTTCTGTTTTAGTTCGGGCAGGATGTGTGCCTGACAGAAAGAGCACTTCAGGTTGTTTCAGCCTAGGTTCAGCTATGATTTCTTGGTGCAACAGGAAACAATCATGTGTTGCTCAGAGTACAACTGAAGTCGAACATGTTGCAGCTTGTGTGGCTGCAAGAGAAGTAGTGTGGCTTCGTAAGCTTCTTGCAGGACTGTTTGGGCAGCCTTTGGAACCTACAGTGATTCTTTGTGACAACCAAAGATGTGTGAAGCTTTTGGTTAATCCTGTTTTTCATGATAAAACCAAGCATGTGGAAATCAAGTATCATTATTTTAAGAGATATGGTTCAAAGGAAAGCAGTTGAGCTCAAGTACATTTGCACAGAAGAGCAGACAACGGACATTCTCACCAAGCCACTTCCTAGAGTGAAGTTTTCTTATTTTTGAGATAAGCTCGGTATTGTGGAGAATGACGCTCTTCCTGAGAGAGAGTCTTAGCTTCAGTGATTCTTATTCACATTGTTAATGCATTCTTCTCTGTGAGAGAAGTTTGAGGCGCAAGCCCTTGTTAATGCATTCTTCTCTGCAAGAGAAGTTTGAGGTGAAAGCCTTTGTTCCACCCTATGGGAGTAGCCATGTTGGATCCACCCTCTGGGATTAGCCATGGTGGATGTCATGTGAGAGACTCCATGACTTAGCTCTTGTGTTCCTTCACCCTCTGGGAGTTGCCAAGGTGAATGTCATGCTGAGATGACTATATTAGGTTGAGAAAATCTGGGATAAGGTTTTGTTATTGATACATTTTGTGTGCAACACTTTTGTGTTGGTCATGTTGAGAGATTCCATGACATATGAATAATCTCTCTTGCTAAGAGGGAGACTTAAAGTTCTGTTAGTAGCAAGAGAAATTCTTCATACCCGTGTTTGATCCTTTAGTGTTCTTCATCTATATCAGAATGTATATTGAGTTCTGGCCTATGTTCTCTTTGATCAAAGATGCTTCCGTGCATATGTTTCTCTTCATCATTTCACGTCAGTTGGTCTATGTTTGCTACCAAAGATGTTCGAGCTAGACTCTCTTATTGTCATCGCCCAGCTGAGACGTTGTGCGACTTATCATATTGCTGAGTTGTTCTTTCTATTATGATCGGTTTCTTTCATATATATCATTCTTGCATCGTATTTCTTCTTCACCGCGAAGATATCATGTCATTGCACCATGCACATAATGTTTGGCATCATGAGATGGCTCGTGGTTATGAGGTGGCTCGTGGTGTTAACGGTTCATGCATTGATGGTAGCGGTTATGAGTGTAATGGCAGTCTCTTTGTGTTCCTCGATGGAGACCTTATTTGTTCTGGGGAAGTCTAATCCAAATGTGCCCCTAGCAAGAAAAGCACCTTTAGATGACATATGCGGACATAGCGTTAGTATTGACAGAGACGTCTATGTGTATCATTCTCTAATATTTCTTGTATGTCCGAGAGATAGGTTACAAAAGGTTACATTACAGGATAAGTGATATTTTGTTATAGTATACTCTATTTGTGTAGATCAATATATATATTTTTGTAAGTCTTTCGAGTGGTAGTTGTATTTGTGAGATAGTCATGCTTCTTTTGTTTATTCTGAAGTGATCAATTTGTGTATAATGTGAATAAGGCTTATCGATTGACTGGTTGGAGTCTTTAATCATAAGCAAGGGATTATTGTATTGATTTGAGAACTCAATAAAGGATCATTTTTTGTGGGCTGGGGTTTTCACCCTCAAGTGGAGGGTTTTCCCAAGATAAGTTTTTTTTTGTGTTCACTGTTCTGTTGTGCTTTGAGTTTCAGTTCTTTGCTTATTTATGCATTTTGGTTCAAATTTTAACACTTATGCTATGCAAAATTCTCTTAGCTATAGGGTTTCAAAGCTTGTATCGTTTAATTAGTAACACAACAGGCAATGAAGATATATTTTATAGCTTTGCTTTCCAAATTTGATCATTTCTCCCAAGGCACATGTGCATATGTCTCACAACCAAAGATTTGAAGATGTCTCAATCAAGACTTTTTCTCCTACCATACCTCAATAGTTGTCTTATTGACAAGAGTTGATGTAGGAGACCTCTTATCTAGGTAACAAGTGGCAACCGCTTCTGCCCAAAACTTTCATTTCAGATTGGCCCCACAAAGCATACTCCTCGCTTTCTCTATCAACGTCCTATTCATTCTTTCTACAACTGAGAAATTAGTTGAGATCTAAGGTTCGTGGAAGGCAAAAAGTTCACTTTATCTTGGGTCATGAATGGTCAAATACATGTCAGAAGCCATTGATTGATGTTTTAGTGGTTTTTTGTCTAGGAGTTGCGTTGTTTAAAGTGATTGACACCATGAACCAAAAGAAAAATTCGGAGTTTTTTTTGCAAATGTTAGAGGAAGCCATTCTTGAAATAGGGGTGGAAAATGTGTTCAAGTGGTATTTGATAGTGCAACAAATTGTGTGGGAGTTGGGGAGTTGATTGTAGAGAAGTTCCCAAAAATATATTGGAGCCCATGTCCAACCCATTGTTTGGATTTGTCGCTTCATGATTTGGCTAAATTTCCATGTATACATGAAGTGGATCATAGAGGGAGAGCAATTGCAAATTTCATAAGAAATTGTCTCACATTGAACCTTTCGAGGCAACATACATTTAAAGAGTTGTTGAGGCCTTGTGACACAAGGTTCACCTCATTTTAAAAACTTTGAAATGAGTGGTTGAAGAGAAAGTAGCTTTGAGGTCTGTTATTTGTTCCAATGAGTGGGAAAATTCAGTGCTTTCTAAAGCTCCTAAAGGAAAGAACATAGAGCAAATCATTTTTTTTTGGGAAAGTGGAGCGAATATTTTCAATATACGTGGACCAATTATTGATGTGCTTTGTATGGTTGATGGTGACATGCCTTGTCTTGACATGTTTTATTAAAGCATGGACGGTTGCAAGGAAGCTATTCCTAAAACTCTAAATAATGTAGAAGTAGAGTACATGGAGGTACAAGAGACAATTGATTCTAGATGGAAAATGATGCACATGCCTTTTAATGTAGTAGCTTTCTATTTGGAGGTTAAGCTATTTCATTTTGATAGACAAGGTGATTGTGAATTAATGGCAAGGCTTTTAGAAGCCATTGACAAGTTTGAACTAGATCTATCAATTGCAGCTCTAATCAGAGACCAATGTTAGAGATACAAGGGATGTTAATGTTTATAGCTAGTCGAATTCTAGCCATGCAATTACTTATTTATTTAGGATCAAATCTTTAATTTGATCCTAAATGGTCCCATTAAATAAACGTCTAAGGGTAGACGTTTTTTTCTCAGTCGGCCCTATACACACGCCATATAATTGGCGCCAAAATAAAATTGCAAGGTCGGCTAGGATTATATATAGCTAAGTCGGCCTGTTTCAAATAATTTAAATAGCCAGTATATATGAAAGATTGCCCTTAGCAACTAAGACATAATTATACAACGTTTGATGTGCGATCTGGTTAGAGATATATGCAAACTACTGCTCTGCCTTGGTGAATATGCAAATACGACTGCTACATATGCGATTCACTGCTACAGCGATTGTTATTGCACAGGCTGGAGCTACATACAATAACGACATCTGATTGATACATATACATCTCTAGGCAACTGGTCTACCTCTGCTCTGTTGGCGACTGGTCCATATATGCAACTAGGTTACTGATGTTTTCGATCTGATTATATACTGCTCATTGGGAATTACACAGGTCAGATCTATTGTTGAGAAATTAAAATTAACAGAGGCTGAACATTGTAATTTGTAAGTTGCATATGAGCTTATTTGATACATCAAACTATTTGCTGGGTTTTTCACCTCCACAAGGGAGGTTTTCCCAAGGTACTTTTGTGTTGTGATTTTGTTTCACTGTCTTTCATTGCATTTATTTCTTTCTTATCAGTCAATTGTTAGATCTGAAACTAAAATTAACAGTAAGCAGAAGGGATATTTGGAATGTCAGCAGCCAAATATGATATGGCACAATTTGATATATCTATAAATGGTGGATGACCTATGGAGTGCAGATTCCTGAACTAAAATGCTTTGCCATTCGAATATTGAGTCAGGGAAATAGTTCATCAGCTTTTGAGAGGAACCAAAGTTGCTTTGACCGCATCCATTTCAAGAAAGAGGAACAAGTTGTTGTCCAGAAAATTGGAAGATCTTGTCTACATTTGCAGCAATGTAAAATTCTTCATGAACAAATCAGCAAACGACTCCAGATCTTTTTCACAATAACAAATATCCGAGGACAGTAGTTCCAGTTGTAGATGACCTTGACTTTTTGAATGATGGACCGAGTAGTATTGATGATGCTACATCATCTCAGCCAAGTGCTCTTGATTACTTGGAGCTTTTTTAAAGTTCTAAAGTCTTGACTGTTGATTGTACTTTTTTGACAAAAAAACATCTTTGCCATCACGATTTCACATGTTGCTTAAGTTTTAACTTTGATAACTTTATCATGGTTTATAAATGTGTCATCATTTTATAATGATTTCAAATCTTTTTAGCAATATTAGCTATTTTAATAATTTTGTGGATATATTATTTATATTTAAAGAAAAAAATGTAAAGGCAAATCTAATGCTGATTTTTTTTTTCAAATTTATTCCTCTTGTCCAACTTCATCTTAATTTTATTGTTGCTGAACATTAACTCGAATTTGAACCTTGTGACTTAGCCAACAATTCAAGATTAATTTCTTCAATTTGAAGCAAATGTGGTGTAATCACTACCACACACCATATTATCTACAGTCATCTTTATCTTACTCATATTAATGCTATAGTTATAATACAACTTATAATCTATAAGTTTAAGTCTGGGGCCAAGTCAATTGTCACCTTGGAAAGATAATCTGCCACTGTTTTAGCTTGATGCCTCACATGCTATAATTTTTATATGATTAAAACTTAAATTAAAATTTTCTGATGTATATAACTCGTCATTAGTGCCCTCTCCCTTTACAACTCCATGAGATTGAATGCCAAGGACAATGAAAATGCAGGATTTAATCTCCTCTTTGTCCTCCAATTTTCATCTCAGTTTTTGTTTTCTCATTCTGGTTTAGGTCCTTATTTGAAATCATGTCTTAAAACCACAAAACTAATTTTTTTCAATAAACATGATTTGCAGCGCATTAAAAATATATTTTTGAACTATTATTAGACCACGAGTTCCATGACATGAAAAAACAGATTATTGAGAAAGCATGGGGAAAAAAAATGGAGACAGCTAAAACCAAGCATGGACCAGACAGTTCCTTAGTTATGTGTATGATTGAAATCATGCTTTTTTGATCTTTAAATCAGTAGCCGGCCTGTTAAAAGTTTAGTGCAATTGCAAGCACGGAGTGCAATTTTTCTAGATGAAGTACAATTTGCATAAGCTAAGTCCTTTGACTGTACTATAGTGAACGATCTTCTGATTTTAATATTAATCTGCTATTAATTGCATGAGTAATCTTGATGTATGTTGTTGATTGCTTCCTTGCATGTTTTATGAATCTTTTAATATCTGTTGACTGTACTTATGCTATTTATTGTGAATTGTATCTAATATTACATGACTGCTAGGTGGAAAAACATTAATTATAGCTTCTTACTCTGCTATGTGACATCTATAGGATTCCCCTACAGTTCCAATTGGGAGCAGTCCTCGCACAGATGTTCTTTTGAAAGCAGAGAATGAAGTGCTGAAAGTGGGTGGCAATGTTGTACGATTGGCTGGACTTTACATATCCTTATATAGCAGCATAACACTCATTGCCATTTTGAAGTGTAAACATAATTTGTTAGTTTTGTTTTGATTTCTTTGACATTGCTGCACACATTTGACAGAGGTGCTCATCTCTATTGCCTGGAGAAGGGAACTATCGAAACACGTCCAGACCATATTCTTAATCTTATTCACTATGAGGTTTTGTTTTACCTTTCCAGGAAATCTCTTCACTCAGTTGGATTTGAACAATATTGTTGTAGTTAATTTTCTTCAATTTTATTTGCAATTGAGCATGTTTAAGCACAATTTTTTTCCTCTTCCAAATGTATCTCTGATAATCCATTTAGGATATCCAATTTTTTGATGCTATTATCCAAAGGATTTTGGCTATTTTCAATCTTTTACCTAATGGAATTTATTGTTATATAATTCATGACAGCACTTTTTATAGTTTTATATAGATAGTAAATGAAGTAGTCCACTGTAGTTCTCTTATAATTCCCTCTTTTTTATGATAATATATTTAATTAGTTTGCTCCTAATTCAGATTTGAAACTGAATATCATTCCTTTTCAAAACAAAGTGGCTTATGGCTATGTCACAATGTTTGTCAGTTTTCATCCAAAAACTTCAAAATCCAGCATGTGCCGGCCCCTACAATATTTGTATGCTTTTCAATCTGAGGTTTATCTGAACATGCAAAACCAATAGTGGGTGAGTTGCAACTGTTAGAATATAAGGCTGACCTTTTGTACCAAAGTCATCATAGTGACTTAATAATGGTGTGCAATAATGTTAACTGTTTTTAGTATTTAGAAGCTTGGACAAGTGTCACATTTATATAGTGTTGGTTAGGTCTTTCAAACTCTTCTAAAGAGACGAACCTCTTTGTGATAGACACTCCAATATTTTATTATATTAGTGTTATTGTCCATATACATTGTTTGTGCTTGTTGCTCATTTTTATAATATGGTGTCAGAGTCAAGGTTTGAAGGAATACTAGTTTGAATGAGGTTGATATTTGAAGGTGTTGCAGCTGAGAATCACACTTCGAAAGTTGTGTTGAATTTGGAAGGTTGCAATCATGTCATAGGCAGGAAACACAGTTAAAGGTGGCAGAAGGGCATAGACACAAAAAAATTGTGGGCCAAAGTAGAACATCTTTAAAGTTTGCACGATAGCTAGGGCTAAACATGAAAGTTTGCAGAGGTTTGTGGATTTGTGTCATGCCCCCACCTAAGTAGTAGTTTTAACTTTGCATCAATCGACAAAAACTTGTATTATTTAGAGGACATCACAATTTTCTAATCTATAAGAGGCGATGATTATCCTAAATAAAAGAGAAGATAAGATAAGATAAGATCAATTTATTAATGTCCAGCGAAAGACCACAAAGAGGGTCAAAGGGACTGCTGAAACAACGTAGAGGCCAGCCCATAGAAGGGACACCAAACGGTGCCCAAGAAGAGAAAAAAGCTACAACCAAAAGCAAGAAACAACAAACCATAGGCTACCGGCCCGAAACAACCATGAAAAAATCTATAATTGAAGGGTAAGCCAAAGGGCGAGAGGAGACCCCGCACTGACCTTGAACACCACCGGAGGTGGAAGGAGAAGACCGCTCCTGAGAAGGATCCCTGCGAGGCCTCATAGATCTAGAAAGGCCAGAAGCGTGGGGGGTGGTCAAGAACCCGCTTGGTGCCACGTGCCAGAGAAAGAATTGGGAAGAAAGAGGTGATAAGCTGACTGGGGTGATGTCTCAAAGGGAGCTGAAGCTGAAGAGAGTGGTCCCACAGCCTCAAAGCTTCTTGAAGATAAAGAGCCAAGCAATGCTAGTGGATGAATCTGAAGAAGGCGGAGAGAGAATGATTTTCCCTGAACAGGCAGTAGAATCTCTCCCTGATCTCATAGTAAATAGGACACCTGAAAATGAAGTGCATCTCTGACTCCACCTCCCCCAGACTACAAAGCTGGCGAACCCTGTCCTCCCTAGCCAGATGATGATCTGTTTGTATGAGTAGACGATGTGATCCCACCTTGAAATATCCAAGGAAGATACAGAGAGAATGCGAGAAACGACGAGAGAGGTAAGGGGGGCAGACAATAATCCCATCCTCAATCTCTAAAAAGTGCTCAGCGTAGAAAGCCATTCGGGAGCGAAGCCCCCTATGGGGGTTAACCCAAGTAGTATGGATATACTGCCTGTAAATGTCAGTCCTGATGTGCATATTCAACTCCTGCCTCGAAGGGAGGAGAGAAGAGAACATCGATTATCTTAGGAGTAGCGAGGTAACAAGAAGCAACAATTAATAAAATAAACAATTAGACAATGATTCTATTTTAATAAGGAGTGATGATTAACAGAAAGGAAACAACACTCTTATAATGAACAACGACTAAGTTATGCTAACAGGGATCAATTACTAGCAATGATTAAGACCACTTAAAGGAGTGATTAGTTTGTGTCATGAAGAGGCATTGTTGGGAAAGATTACGAACATCCCTTAAGGACACCAACTCCAAGTGTTGTCTCTCTTCAAGAGACATGAAGATACAAAGGCAAGAAAACCACGATGGAGGAAGGCAATCAAGGACATCAATTCAATTTAGTATCGGTGCTCATAAAGAGCAAGGAAGTTCATAGATATCAACACTTAGGAAAATAGATCGATCAGATCAGAAATTAATACTCACTGCAGGCAATAACATTCTTGTTCAATTCAATTTAGCATCGATGCTCATAAAGAGCGGGGTAGTTCATAGATATCAACACTTAGGAAAATAGATCGATCGGATCTGAAATTACTACTCACTGCAGGCAATAACATTCTTGTTCAATTGTGGTATGCATGAAATATATGCTTAGTGTATGCGTGATGAAGATATTGTCTAATATATAATTTATTATGCATTTGATATAGTTAATAATGTGAAATGCATATTCTAAAACATTAATCTGTTTATAACTCGACAAGAAATCATGTAGAGAAGAGAAGGAAACGCAAGAAAGGGGAGCAGATACGAGATCATCATCTAAGTAGACCACCCATGATAGATGTCCAATGTGCCTGCCACTTGGGGCCAAGGGGGTATAGAGTCTTCTCTTGGGCTTAGATAGGAGGATTTCTAGGCACCCTATTGTGATTTCCTTTCCAATCTCTGTGATTGTTGATTGTTGGAGAATTTACAGTCCTAAGAGGATGAATAAGGAGACATGGATAGGGAAGGCAGAGATGAGCATCCCACTAGGTAGACCACCCCATGATGGATGTCCAATGTGTTGGTGCCCAAAAACGATGGGTTCACTTTTGGCCAACTGACAGGTATAATGGTGATGCACCACTTGATACCTCTGCAATTTTGGCTTAATCAAGCCAAGGCTGGTAGGCCTGATTTTACTTTGAACTATCAAATTTTCCATGTCGCACAACTCCGTACACAAACAAACAAAGTTCCTCCCAAGGTGGTGAATGATCCCTGGAGGAAAACAACAAATCTCTTGATAATTTCTAATATGAAACTTAACTAAAATGATAATCACTAAGATCCTAATTGTAAGGCTTTGAAATAAATGATTTAATAATCTACAAACTACAAAGCATAAAATCTGAAGTGGCCAAGGGGGTATAAAATCCACTATTGGGCTTAGTGTGAGGATTGCTTTGGGCCAACCCATCGTGCTGCCTGATTTGAAACATTGTGATTGAATACTAAAAATGAATATAGATGTGACAACTTATCTAATTAGTTGTGATGATTATACATATTTGTACTTGTATGTGTGATTACTAACCATAATAGAAATAATTGGATATATATATATTATACACACATACATGCATATACACACACCCACAATATTGGTTAGTATGATTGCAAGACCTAAATCAAGATTTATTTTATTAAAAGGCATTTTAATTGGTAAAGTTATATCTCTAGCTATGTTACATTTCTTATTATAATGGAATTTGTGATTTGAGGGCAAGACCATGGACAATCCCAAAAAGGGGACATTATACTTGGTATCAAACTGTTTCTACCAGTTTGAGCGATGAAAGATAGTTGATGCAACTTAGCTAAAGGGTTGAAAGGGCTTTGGAAAGATAAGAGAAGAAACTTGTGTCCACCGTTAACTCCACTTAAAACAACACAATGAGAAAACAAATTGGAAATGAGTTGAGGACCTTCATGGAGCAAACAACTCAAGCACTCATGGAACAAAATGAGAGAACAACCCAACTACTTCTTCAAGCCATCCAAAATACGAACAAAAGTAATCCTTGACCCGAACAAACTAATGGGAGGGATTCCAACTTTAACCATTCAGAAAACAACACCATCCCACCAAGGGTGTCAACCTAGGGCAACAAGACCACCATATCTAGAAGAGAACTCACAGTAGAGGAAGAAGTAAATAATCCACCCGTTAACAATGCTGATGAAATTGCTAAAGCATACTCAAGATTAGATCCCAAAGTTAGGAGAAATCTCCTTTAAGGATTATTGTGATGCTAAAACATGAAATGCCACTTGTAGGGAAATGATGAAGGGTACTCCCCTTACGAACCCAAACACAACAAAAAATAGACAAGTAAATAGAAAGGCATGGAAGAAACACTTGATCTCTATTATCCCAATGAAATGAAATTACAACGATAAAAAATGACATGCTACAACCACATGGGCATTCTCATTACAATAATCTGGAAGCTAGAGCCACCATATGCACGATCAAAAGTATTCTAAGTAACCCACATTTGCCCTTTTTATCCTGGGAAGTATAATCGTCCTAGAATCTTCTGGAAGATATTACTTCTCCAATTTGTGGCTGACCTCTTTTCTCTACTTTCTCGTCTCAGAATATGTCAAAAATGTGTCCAAAATGGTTTTGGCATCTACTGGCGAATTTTGATTTATTTTTTCTCCCTAAAGTAGTGCAACTTCTGAAGGCCATAATTTTTGATCAAGGTACCCGATGGAGCCCCTTTTTTAAAAATCAAGATCTCAAAGAGTTCTACATCACGCTTCTCACAAATCATCATATGATTAGACCTCATCGAGCTCCCATTCAATCATTTAAAGGTCTAAAATTCAAGTTGAACATTTTATAGCATTTTCAAACCCTAAACATTAATATCTCCCAAACGATACAAGATAGTGACATGATTTTTTAGCCAATCATTATATTTTTCCATTCTTCTCCCTTGGGGCTAGTATTTAGGTTATAGTACCAACAAATGAAAACTTATTAAAAATAGTAACCTTGCCAAAAATAGTAACCCTACCAAAAAGAACCCTTATTAAAAAATGGAACAATATTTTTGGGTGATGCAAAATTGCGCTTACACCCTAGAAGCTTCTGCATCAGACGCCCAAGGTAATTTGAGAAGTGACCTTGTCACATCATAGGTGTTTAGAGGGAAACCAAGTCGGTCAACCTCTGCCTTAGACAACCATGACAAATCTTCAACATGTCTTCTTTTCCATTTAACTAGACACTCTTCATATTGCTTGTTTCTTGTGCTTCTACCCACACAACAATCCAAAATGTCTTCCATCTCCTTTTTCTAAGTAGGTGCTGGAATATTCCAATGTGCTTTTGCTATTTCACCATCAATATCCCCTTCGTGATACTCCGTCAAATCTGAAATATTAAACATAGGTGAAATTTTAACTCCACTTGGCAATTCTACCTCATAAGCCTTTCCTAAATCACGCTTCTTCAGGATTCTACATGGCCCAAATTTTTGTCTTCAACTTATTATATGTTCCTATTGGAAATCTCTCTTTTCTTAGATGAACCATGACTTCATCTCCTATTTAAAATTTCTTATATCTTCTCTTCTGACCTGCCTTGACCTTGTATTGAATATTCATCTTATTAATATGCTTTTTGACCTCTTCATGCGAATTCTTTAAGTGCTCTGCAAAGTCTTCCTCTTCAATGCTACCCATCTGTCCTTTGTGTATCTTCCTTAACTTTGAAGCATTTCTAGGGTTTCTTCCAATACAATCTGAAATGGTGATTTACCATTGCTCCTATTGACACAATTGTTGTAAGCAAATTTTGCTTGTGGTAAAATCAAATCCCTTCCTTTTGGCTTATTTCCTACTAAGCACCTAAACAAGTTCCACAAACTTCTATTCACCATGTCGGTCTGTTCATTATTCTGTGGATGGTGTGTTGAACTGAATTTCAAAGCTGTCTTCAATTTTTTCTATAATGCTCTCCGAAAATAACCAACAAAATTGGTATCTTGATCTAAAACTATGCTCTTTGGGAGATCATGTAGTCTCACCACCTCTCTGAAAAATAAATCCGCAACATGAACAACATCATTGGTCTTCATAAAGGAAAGGAATGCGTCATCTTTGAAAATCTATCCACCACCACAAAAATGGAATCATATCCTATGTGTCCTTGGTAAACCATGAACAAAATCCATACTAATGCCTTCCATGGCCTCTCAGGTACAGGTAATGGCTAATATAAACCTATATTCTGGCTTGTACCATTTTCCACCTGACATTCTCTTCAACTTTGTACAAACTTCTTCACATCTTTCTACAACTGTGGCCAATAGCAGTGTCCCCTAACAAGTGCCATGGTCTTATCTCGACCAAAATATCTTGCAAGTCCTCCACTATGCTTCTCCTTGATCAGTTTCTCTCTCATTTAGCTTCTAGGATTGCACAATTGGCTTCCTCTAAACAACATATCATCATGGATTATGAAATCTAACCATTTTGTCCTGTCCATTGTAGTAGGCTCCTTACACGCTTTCCAAGCTTTTGCGAAATCAGGATCTTCGGGATACAAACTCTCAAGTTCTTAGATCCCAACATCTTCAATCTGCCTCTTTGTCAACAAATTTTGCCTTCTACTCTATGCATTTGTAACTCTGTTAGATTTTCCACTCTGCTTAAAAACAAAAGTATAACTTTGCAAAAACTCGACCCATCTTAAATGCCTTTGATTTGACTTTCCTTTACTATTCAAATATTTTAAAGCTCGATGATTGGTAAATAAAACAAAATCTTTTGGCAAAAGATAATGATCAATTATTCATTTTTGACTTTGATTGTGCATGTATTTTTAGCAACAACGTTTCGGATCACACTCCATGATCCATCCTCAGGATGAGAGAGAGTGCACTCTCTCTCATCCTGAGGATGGATCACGGAGTGTGATCCACTCTCTCTCATCTTGATGATGGATCACAGAGTGTGATCCGAAACATTGATGCTAAAAATACATACACAATCGAAGCCAGAAACGAATAATTGAATTCAAATGGATTGTGGAAATTTGATAATGTTAAAAGATAATGTCTGCATCTCTTCAAGGCTTAAACTATAGCATAAAACATGTTGTTTAGTAACTTTTCTTTTCAACAAATCAAAACTACTTGGTACCCCTATAGTCCATTTGAATTATCTCGTCTCCTCTCATTGTTTCAGTTAGTGGCTCACAAATACTACTGTTGCCAAACTTTTGACCCCTTTTAAAATTTTAAAAATTTTCATCATCCTCCTATGGTCTCCAGTATTCCATTTTCAAAAGAAAGCTTTGAAGCCTTACTTGAAGCACCAATTCCTTCAAAAGCCTGACAAGCACCAATTCTTTCAAAATCCCGATAATTCCATTTCAAGGTTACAAGTTTCGTCGGGATTTCATATGCTTGTTCAGACATGGCAACGGTTCTTTGCGAATTCAGACAAGTAGCGAGGAACACTAAATCCCTAAAGCACATAAATCATCAGGTCCGGAAAGTTTTCTCTCTACAACATGATTTCCCGATTTGGAAAAGGTGGCGGGAGAAGTTAACTCAGTAGATTCCCGATTGATAAATGATGAAAAGACTTATTACCTTGGTGAAACTCCTTTGTTTGGGAAAAGGACGTTTGAATTACGCAGTCATCAGAAAGTGAGAGGGGGGAGTGCAATTCCCGAAGTACCAAAAATGGAAACTCATGAAGATTGGTCTCTGGCATTTGCGAAATGGAGGATGGGCTTCGGAAAACTTTCATCATAGCTGCTCCATAGGCGGATTCCGAAGGTGTGTGGTGCAAAGCAATTCAAGGTGGCATACTTGGAAAATGGTTGCTCGTGTTGGGTCAAGTCAGTCTTCATCCTTCTAGTCCTAAGTCTTGTCGGGATCCGACATGTTAGTGGCAAGTTTGAACTTCAAAGAAAAATTAAGTACTCTATTGCGGAGAATTGATGCTTGGGATGCTAAAGTGATCGGGATGGAAGCATAGCAAGGGAATTCCCAGATTGGGAATGAAAGCATAGTAAGGGAATTCTCGATATTCCGAAGGGATGGAACCTGTGGATAGTCGCCACAGGTTGGCGGTTAGTCGCCAGGTCACAGCGATTTGAGGCAGTTGGCAGTAACGAATAGAGAGATGGAGACTAAGTTCTAAGATACCGATGTGGGCTGGTAGAGGCCTCGTGTGAGAGCGGATGCTTGCGGATGCGGATGCGGATCCGGAGGCGGATGCCCTGTGGGTGCCTGTCGGATGCTCATCCCAGACATCCGAATGTGTGGGGATGCCTCCCAGAGGCATCCACGCGCATCCAGATGCCTGAGATGAGCTTCTAGCAGGCATCCACAGGGCACACGTGCGCATCCACAGGACCATGCCCAGAAAACAAAAATTTTCCAGCTTACAGAGCCTTCCGCAGGGCTTTGGACAACATATACACTTGACAATTTTGTACTTGGATGGGTGTTCCAACATAAAAGAAGCATTGCGTGCGATTTACATGAAATCTGCCATTTGTGATGTATTGCAGAAGAGATGCAGGAAGCCAGAAAGGACGGGAGGGGAAAGTGCAGAGCGGCAAGGATGGAAATAGGAGCCCTGTAGGCATTAGGTACAGGATTGAAGAAATGCGAGCTCATGTTTAGCAGCTATCCCATAGTGGGTTATCACAACAAGCTGCAGGCAGCTGGTTCATGTCTTAATTCTACAAAAGATTTTTTGCTCACAGCTGCCTAGGATACCATGTCATGTCGTTGTCAAGAATACCTGAAGTCCCCTGATATATATCGTCGGCGTGTGAGAGGAAATTCGTGACTTTAGTCGCGGGTCTTGTATAGTTTATTTGCAATAATAATATATGATTATTTATTTTAATTTTATTTAATATTATTATTAGTGTATATATTATTTATTATATGTTGTCAAGTATTATATTGATAAATGATAAACAATATATTATATATTAATTATATTATAATTTAAGTGTATAGATAATATTATGTATGTTATGTATATATATATATATATATGCATCCGCATCCCTCAAAAAATAATTTCACGCATCCGCGCACCCGATTCTCCCATCCGCTTCTGCATCCGCACCCGAATCAACAACTTAGACTAAGCTGTTAACAACTAGTCGCTACGTCGCGAGTGCTAGTGAAAAGGAGCTTTTGAAGCCGAGAGTTAGCGATAACCTGCCATGTGTCCAGATGATTTTGTGGAAACCGCTAGAGCATAAAGAATCTTATTGACATTTGCAATGCGACTGTTTCAGTTAATTTTCAAGAACTGTTTCTGTAACTGTCATGGAAGACGAAGGGATTATTTATATCTCTGTTGAACATTTTATAGGGATTGGCAATCTTTGGCCAAAATTTCCCTTGTTGGGACAACTGAGTGAGACTCGAATTTTGAGTCATGGTTGCTGCTCATTAAAAATTTGTTATTATCCTTTACTGTGGGATGGATGATTATGGGATGATTCAATAAATTTGTCATTGATGTCAAACTCTGTTTTGAATCTATGATTATAAGGTGATCTGAGAGTCATTATTTATTGTTTTCTTCTATTATATTCATGTTGTTCGATAGATTTATATCACTTGTGGGTACACTGCACATGTAATCTTCATGGTTGTGGAGGTGCATTTGCAGAAATGATTATGGTGATTTCACTGTGTTTTGGTTTTCATGGTCATGAGAATTGAGACACATTCGTAGAAATTAGTTACATTATTTTGATTGCATCTTTGTTCATGAATGTCTCATAGTGATGAACATTCATTTGAAGCCTCTTCTGCTCTCTGGTTAAGAGCATACGCAATCATTTATTGAAAACAAAGAAAGGCATATTCATTGAAGATTTGTCATAGGGAGTTGTACTTGTAAAATTCAGAGATCAAATTGTTACCATTTGTTTCAGTTTGTTCAACTGTTTGTTAATAGAGAGGCCTTTCCCGAGGGTTTGAGTCAATATTATAAAAGGGCCAATCCGTTAACTAACAGATTTTTGGCGACTCCGCTGGGGAAAGAATCGAAGTGCTGGTGTCTTCTTTTCTCAGAAATCTAAAAGGTGCCTTCCCCAAAACGAAGGCTGGCGACTTTGTTAAGGTTGAAGATCTCATAAAATGAATCAAGGCCAGGTTCAACAAAGAAATCACCTCAAATTAAAGAAAAGACTCCCACCATCAATTGAACAAATCAATGTTGAAGATGATCAAATACTTAAACATCTTTGGAGTGCTTTTAAAGAAAGCATCTGCGAAGCCGAAAAGAATGATTTGTGTCCTTCCAAAGATCACCAATATGCATTGTTGTTGAAAAGGGTACATCAGAGATACTATCATCTCAAGGATCTTGAGCAAGAGATTTTGGTTGCAGCAAGAGGACTGAAAGAAACTGAAAAATCAAGAAATAAAGAACCAACATCTTATAACTTCTTTGTTTTTGGAGACTAGGATATGATACTGACGTTAATTGAACCATCATTACCTTGGAGTCAAAACCAACAACTAAAAAAGGTCTCACACCAAGTTGGAGATGAAGAACCTGAATCCATTCCATCACGCATTTAGCCTAAGGAAAGAAGGAAACCATTAATTTCTACTGAACAAAAAGGATTGCTCGATGAACACAAGAATGTATTTATCCCAAGTTGGTTTTTAATAGACTCCAGTGATGACTTCCGGTGTGGGGTTGTGAGTGAAGATGGTCGTATCACATAAGTTGATATGTATTATGAATACACTTATTTGTAACTCCAACGATATGAAAGAAAGTATGAACGTGCTTCTTGACAACAAACCTGATAAGAACTTGCAAGAAAGGAATGGTCAAGTAAAATCTGATGAAGGTATGGAGGAATTGTATTCTCAACCTTCCCATGCTCTTAATAATGATTCTTTTTACCTAAAGGAAGAAGAAACTTTTCCCTCAAAATTTGACCCTATGCTAGTAGAATGTAATGCCTAGGAATTACCATTTACAACAGTGGGTATAAATTCTAATTCAGTTTTTGGTATGCTAGAATACTTTTCCATGTCAGATGTTTCTCTAGTGTGTTTAAAAGAAGTTGCAATAATTGTGGTACCTAAAGAAAATGCTACTGTACTAGCTAAAATGGAGAAACAATTGGAGGAACCTGAAACTAAAATTAGTTGGGGTGAATACAATCCATTATATGTCCTAACAGATTTTTGTGATAACTCAGGGGTAAGAGATAATCCTCTTTTTAAGCTATATGATGAAGATTCATTCTTTCCTCATGTCAAAAATGAACAAGAAATATGTGTCTTTGAGGATGATTTTGGAAATATTGATTTTGAGAAAATGTGGCATGAACAGAAAGAAGAGAATCATATAGATTTTATATCTAATTTTCCATGTTGTATACGAACGGAGAGCGGCTATACCTATGGAGTTGACATTTTAAATCAAAACTCAAAAGCTTTTGCTGATGATTGGTTGTTGGTGAACGAAGTTGTTAATGAATTTTCAGCCAATGAAGGTGAAAGTGTTAGGTTGATGCTCAAAGACGACGAACTGATCGAATTAGTCGCTGAAGAAGATGAAAGTATTTTTCCAGAGAGCAATAGCTCCGAGAGTGACAATGTTGATGAAAATGATAGCACTTTTGATTCTTGTCAAGAGGAAGTAGTTTTGAACTCAGACACACAATCTGATTTCTTTCAAGAAGTTGGTCCTCATTTATTTAAAACAAATTGTGAAGGTACAGCTGGTTGTTTCAAAAAGGTCACAAAGATATATGATGAAGAATGGCTTTTCAACTGCAAGCTTATACATAGGGGCTTCTTATATGTGGTGAGTCGTCATTCGACTTGTATGATATTTTTGAGTCTGCAGATGCTTCATGAGTACACATTTCTTTTCCGCAACGGGTTATACTTCTCCCAGTCCGTGAATAGTTTTGTATAAGTTATTAGAGGCTTTCTCGAGGTAAAGGGATTCCTTCCCTATCCATTTTGTAAATAAAATTTTGGCTTGCTGTAGGATGTAGAAAGTTTTGGGTTGCCCATTTTTGGCTTTGCCCAGTTCCTCTCCACCCACTTGCAAAGCAACCCCCTCTGCTCATGCTTCTTGACTCTGTTGCCCAATGGACTAGACACTGATCATTGCCAAAGATTCTGGAGTACTATGCTTTTTACAAGAAAAAGTCGTCCCCAATCAGAGCCAGTTGTTGCCAAACTTTTGACCCCTTTTTAAATTTTTAAAATTTTCATCATCCTCCTATGGTCTCCAGTATTCCATTTTCAAAAGAAAGCTTTGAAGCCTTACTTGAAGCACCAATTCCTTCTAAAGCCCGACAAACACAAATTCTTTCAAAATACCGATAATTCTATTTTAGGGTTACAAGTTTTGTCAGGATTCCGTATGCTTGTTCGGACATGGCAACAGTTCTATGCAAAACCCAACAAGTAGCAAGGAACACTAAATCCTGAAAGCACATAAATCATCAGGTGCCGAAAGATTTCTCTCTACAACATGATTTCCCGATTTTGAAAAGGTGGCAGGAGAAGTTAACTCAGTAGATTCCTGATTGACGAATGATGAAAAGAGTTATTACCTTCGCAAAACTCCTTTGTTTGGGAAAAGGATGTTTGAAGTATGCAGTCATCAGAAAGTGAAAGGGGGAAGTGCAATTCCCGAAATACCGAAAATGGAAACTCATGAAGATTGGTCTCTGGCATTTGCGAAATGGAAGATAGGCTTTGGAAAAATTTCATCATAGCCGCTCCATAGGCGGATTCCGAAGGTGTGTGGTGCGAAGCAATTCAAGGTCGCATACTTGGAAAATGGTTGCTCGTGTTTGGTCAAGTCAGTCTTCATCCTTTTAGTCCTAAGTCTTGTCAGAACATCCAACCAGGATCAGATCCATCTCCTGGATTAACAAATCCACAAGAGGTAGGAATGTCCAGCCAAGACCAGGTCCATCTCTTGGAATAGCAATTCCACAAGAGGCAGGAATGTCCAACCAGGACTAGATCCATCTCTTGGAGTGATCAATTCATAATAACGTGCCTCAGGCTGGTAGGAACATGCTATGATATCATTGTAATTCCCCCTTGCTTGTTAACATAGGGGATAGGGGCAATTACTCCAATTCCTGACATTTATTCTATCTAATTCTTTCACTCAGGCTAAGTAATGGAGATTATGTAAAGTAACCATTGTTGTATGCACATAATATATATTCCAATCTGCAAATGAATAGTTTGGCTCTCTTTGAAGTGTCAATATGAATTGTTCAATGAACTTCTTCCCAATGATGTTGTATCCGATATGTCTATATAACTATGCAATGGTGTAATAGTGATGTGTCTGAATGTTGATATGCGTAGATAATCACAATTTGCTGCTATATTTGGTATACTGAATCGTATAACCATTGAGGACGATATCACTTATGAAAATAAGCTAGCTGTTTCTGATATAAATATGTATTATCGCAACTATGTATATGTAATACTCCCTCAATGTAATCTTTCAAGTTTATACTCTTTCGCTTAAATTCTCAATGGTTTTATAGTCAGACAGTTTCCAGACTAAAGTTTTGAAAGGATTTCTTGTATAAAGTCTAATCTGCTTGCGCAAATATAACCGTCTTGGAATTGCTCAATGAGAACATGTTACATCTGATGATTTGCAATCTCAGCAGTAAGATGCAATCTTCTAGTTCCGTAGATACTTCCACACCAAACCTTAATCGAAAATACAAGAACCTCAATTGAAGATGCTAATCTTTTGCGATGAACTGCCCGAAATCCTTGCCTCATTATATCAAATAAGCTGCTAAATAGATGAGCCTGAACTGGAATTTATCGAAGGCCTGACTCTTGTTTGAGTTACCAAAATTAATACTTAATACATCAACAATATATATATTTACACCAATAGCCGATATGTAATATACTTAGCACCCAGTATAATAGTGAAAGGAAATATGGATTGTTCCGGATAGCCGCATCTATAATAATTTCTTCAATCTTTAGGGTTTCGGGACCCACAATAAATAATTGTTCAAAACCTTAGAAAAATAATTTCCGTTAATGAAAGCTTCCTCCAACACCACACTTGCTTACTATGCAATGATAATCCTTTGGAAATCTCCATTTTAAACTCAGCAAGACTTTATTGTGATCCTCATTATCTATCTATTCTCTTTCGTATTCTCCTTCCCCCCTCCATTCTCATTCCATGAATTTTTTATATCTTTAACTTCTAAAAGTCGTGGCATTGGAATGAAAAGTCATATCTTTATCAGTAGTAATATATTACATTATTTTATTAATAGTATATTATATTGATAATAGATAATAATGGATTATTTATTTTTATTATAATTATTCATTTATTTTGTTGGCTAAATATTTTGCAAGTCACTAACACTACAACTTGCAAAATGTGTGTTTTAGGCAGCAGTATGTGAGATTACTCTCTCCTCTCAGCAATAGGGGAGGCTCCTTTCTTACCGCAGGTGGCTTCAAGTAGAACTGAACTGTAACACATATAGTTCACCTTGCAACAGTAATACCGGTGACTCGATGATTGACTTAAGAACAATCAAACGAGGCAGCAGTTAATCTATCTAAAGATGAAGTGATACAATGAGCTCAAAGTCTCTTGTCCTCACCTCAAATAAGTATTCTATTAATCTATTGTCCAATACTGAAGCCCAAAGTCTTCAGTCCTTGGAGTGTATCAGCCACTACTCTCTATAGTAACCCCGATCTCCTGAAGCACAAAGTCTTTAGAAAACTTGGATTAAAGATGCTCCGATGATATAAACAAAGAAACTATTCAATTTGAACAAGGATCAACAAATGCAACATAAGAATACATTCATTGATTTTCATGACAACAACACAAAGTCTGTCAATCTCTATTCCTTTATTCAAATGCTTAACTCTCTTATAATGAAACACAGAGTTTTCAGAACTCAAGAGTTTTGCCTATAGTTTATTTGCACAAACAAAAGATGAATATTTACAATGAACCCCCTTCCTTAAATAGGAAAAGTGGAGAAGAAAGGGGAAACCCTTAACCACTTTGACTTATTCTCTTCTTATCTCTAACTAACTAACTTTGAACTATTCAAAGCTTATCAACAACTAACTAACTTTGACTTATTCAATGCTATAGGACCTAATGTCCTTGCAGCATGATTACATAAGAACACTTTACATATTTTTGTGTAATCTGTCACAGATTGTACACTTTTACAAAATGCATAATGAAAGCATCTAAGTGTCTGATAAGACACGACATCTATTTATATCATCCTCTGTTGGTCTTTATACTACTACAAGATGCCTGATGAGTGATATGTTTTGGTTGGTGAAATCATCTTGATCCGGAACATGAGTCTGCATATCGCTTTGCATCATAACGGTGATTACTGAGAGGCATCTTGGCGTCTTCATGTTTCATTTTTGAAAGCATTCTATGCCAATCATCATTGCATCTTCCACCTCCTTGTCTGGCTCCATCAGATGGTGTTTCCCACTTCATATGCTTCTACAACCTTAGAATGTGTAATCAGGATTTTGAAACTTAATCACATGTTGGGAAAGAGAACCACATGCCGTATTTTGGGAAAGATCTCCTTTTCTTTGCCACCGTATGGGAAGTACTTTTGTTCTTGCAACACGACTCTTCATTATTTGTGGAGAAGAACGTGCATCTCATGAAAGGTCATAAAAGGACACAAAAAGGTGGGCTTTTTTGACGGTTTTGCATATTGGAAAACTAGACTTCTTCAATATGTAAGTATGAACATCATGAAAGAAGTGGGTTTTTCAATTCATAATGCATATAGGGAAGAACTTAGTATTTTTGAGGTACTGCACGTGTGCGGACAACAAACTTTGAGTTTGATAAAATGAATACATTGACGCATATATGTATGAGCAAATGTTCAATATACAAGGTGGGGTTTTTGGAATCATTTGCAGCTCATGAACGGACACACTATGTGCATGGTGGGCTTTTTGGAAGCAAATGCATATGAAGATGAAAGTGAAAAGTGGGCTTTTGGCTACTTTTCATATTGGAAGTCTCACACTTGTCTTTTCATCACGAGAATATAAAAAGTTGGGCTTTTCATTGCATTTCATATGGGATAGCACCTTGCATCTTTTCATGCAATTTGGGAAGGATCATCAAGAACGGGGTTTTTAATCCCGACGGCATATGAGAATAGATTGCATTCTCATATGCCATTTAGAGAAGATGAGAGAGAAGAAGAAAGCATAGCATATGATGAGATTTTTACAATCATCATTTTTGGGAGCAACTACGCATGAAGACATGTCTTTTAAACACGTTACAACTTTATCCTCATAATTTTGCTCATAATAGGCATGATCATTGCTTGGTGTAGGGCAAATGTCTACAAACTTTTCTTCTTTTTTATCTTATCTCATGGAAGTAAAAGAGAATTTCAGACTGCTGAAAGTACAAATATGCCTGCAACAAAATATGCTTATGATCACAACTATAGCAGCTTATAATGCACATGGGAATTCTGATTTTCTCAGGGTATATGCATGCATGTCAAAATATTGCTGCAAATGGATAGAAAGTTTTGCTTTCAACACAATTTTTGATGAATGAAGACACAACTTTTGAAGGTATTTGAACAGCAATCTATTAAGGCATAAAGCAGCAACTTCTATGCAACCTATGCACAATATATCAGATGTTTTGCAGATTTCTTGGAAAAGCTCTTTTTTGTATTTCATCATTTGTAAGAAACAGATGAAAAATTCTTGATTCAGCATCTTGGTGGCTTCTATTATG
This sequence comes from Thuja plicata, assembly GCA_018584345.1. NCBI lineage: Eukaryota > Viridiplantae > Streptophyta > Pinopsida > Cupressales > Cupressaceae > Thuja > Thuja plicata. Next base: position 671,749 of record MU228447.1, read on the forward strand.
TTTCTTTTTCATACTTCATTGGATCTAAAGAACATGGAAAACTTAGAGTATTTCTGGAAAGTTTTAATTAATCCTCTTGAAAATGAGAATGTAATTTAAACCTTTGGGAAGAACTTTTCGAGTAAACACCAGAAATAATTACAAAGACACCAAAAATCCAAACCCTAGCCACAGACTTCTACGAAGAATTCACAAAACAAGAAGCTGAAATCTGCAAGAACCATCACATTTTTGGCAAAAACGTCATTTCAAAACCTTAGAAACAGCCAAAATGATCAATACAATGTATGTAAAATCCATCAGAGATAAAAAATGACCCACTTTATGGCAAAAACGACTTCTAAAATGGCAGATATCATCACGATTTTTGCAAAAGAACTCCATAACAGATAAAAACGACCCGTGGAGAGGTAAAAACGACCACAACTTTGCATCAAATGACCATTATTTGTCAAAAACGATAATGAAAAAGATATACGCGCTTGGAGAAACCAAAAATGGGTCCAATAAACAAAACAAAACAGTGAATTTGTCCCTGAACTTCCAAAACGTGGGCTATAAATGGAGCGTTTTTTGGCAGAGTTCTAAATAAAAAATGAATGTATGATTGTGTGCTTTTAAGGCTCGGCAATTATATCTCCACGAGCTGAGAGTTCAAAGCTCGACGTTTCACCAAAATCAGCATTTGCTTTGAACTGGGAGATACTCCTGTAATTTCGCAGTCAAGGGCTCGGCGTTTTCCGCGAACTGGAGTTTCTAATGCGAGAAATCTGCTTCATCTTCATTGGGAGTTTTCAACCATCTTGCTTTGACTTTCTCATGTAGCAAAATATGAAATAACAAAGGAAATGCCTGATAAGATAAATAGTCGAGACTTTTAAAAGGCATTACCTTATATGTTACATGTTTTAAATGTATCAAAATTAAGCTCATCCACTCGGAGGTTTGAAGAAACGTCTAATTTACTCAAGTTGTCGAAGCTTTTTAAATGGTTTGCCTAAAAGATGTAATAGATCAAAAAAAAAAAAGTCCGCTCAAAACGACTATCAAGGATTTTTATAGTATCTGCATTAATATTAATTTTAATATATAATAAAAATGCAAACACTATAAACTGACTTACGGAAAAACTTGGGAGTTGCAATAATATATTATAAATATATTATTAAAGATCAAACAATCAATAAAAATAAATAAATATAAACGACCAAAATAAATAAATAAATAATCAAATTTATTTATTTACTTTTAAAAACTTAGAGTTTAACAACTATATTAATTTAATAAAAAATATGATTAAATTTTTGTATAGTTGTCGTTAATTTTATAAAAAACAAAAACTACGACAACATATTTATCTATTTTTATATTTTAATATTATTATTATTTATTAAACTCTTTCATTATTATTATTTATTAAATCCTAGTTCAAAATGGGGACATCACAGACTGCCCTTCCCCAAAATTGCTTGTCCTAAAGCAATATTAATTTAGTGTGTGTGGCTTCTGCTACACAACTCTCACCTTACTAATTTGAATCCAATAGCTTTGATCTAAGAATTGCAAGATCCGTAAACTCAAATTGATTGATTTTGGATTGATTTGTATCTTTTGATTATTCTAGTTTATTATCATATTCTAGATTTCTAAGAATATAGTCAAACAATGATCATACACAATGGAAACACGAACTATACACTTAGATGCATGAAGACACAAAGCATACATGGAGTACACATTAATGCATGAAGACACGAAGCATACACAAAGTAGACACATGAATATATGTAGACACAAAGCATACACATGAAAACATAGACGCATGAATATGCATATCATAAGAGGTAGGAGTGTCCAACCAGGACCAGAACCATCTCTTGCAGTAACCAATCCACAAGAGGCAGGACCGTGCAACTAGGACTAGAACCATCTCTTAGAGTAATAAATCCACAAGAGGCAGGAATGTCCAACTAGGACCAGAACCATTTCTCGGAGTAACCAATCCACAAGAGGAAGGAACGTTCAAACATGACAAGATCCACCTCTTGGAGTAACAAATCCACAAGAGGTAGGAACGTCCAGCTAGGAACAGATCCATCTCTGGGAGTAACGAATCCGCAAGAGGGAGGAATGTCCAATCAAAACTAGATCCATCTCTTGGAGTAACAAATCCACAAGAGGCAGGAACATCCAACCAGGACCAGATCCATCTCCTGAATTAACAAATCCACAAGAGGTAGGAACGTCCAGCCAAGACCAGATCCATCTCTTGGAATAACAATTCCACAAGAGGCAGGAACGTCCAACCAGGACTAGATCCATCTCTTGGAGTAATCAATTCATCATAATTTGCCTCAGGCTGGTAGGAACATGCTATGATATCATTGTAATGCCCCCTTGCTCGTTAACATAGGGGATAGGGGCAATTATTCCAATTCTTGACATTTATTCTATCTAATTCTTGCACCCAGGCTAAGTAATGGAGATTATGTAAGATAACCATTGTCGTATGCACATATTATATATATTCCAATCTGCAAATGAATAGTTCGTCTCTCTTTGAAGTATCAATATGAATTATGCAATGAACTTCTTCCCAATGATGTTGTATCTGATATGTTCATATAACTATGCAATGGTGTAATAATGATGTGTCTGATATGTTGATATGTGTAGATAATCACATGCTGCTATATCTGGTAACTGTATAACCATGTGGGGACGATATCACTTATGACAATAAGATAGCCGTTTCTGATATAAATATGTATTACCGTATCTATGTCTCTGTAATAATCCCTCAATGTAATCTTCCAAGTTTATACTTTTTCGCTTAAATTCTCAATGGTTTTATTGACAGACATTTGGTCAAACAGTTTCCAGACTTTTGTTTCAAAGGATTTCTTGTATAAAGTCTAAATTGCTCACGTAAATATAACCTTCTTGGAATTGCTCGATGAGAACATGTTACATCCGATGATTTGCAATCTCAACAGTAAGATGCAAGCTTCTAGTTCCACAGATACTTCCACGCCAAAGCTTGATTGAAAATATAGTAACCTCAATTGAAGATGCTAATCTTCTGGGATGAACCATCCGAAATCCTTGCCTCACTGTATGAAATAAGCTTCTAAATAGATTAGCCTAAACTGGAATTTATCAGAGGCCTGGCTTCTATTCGAGTTATCAAAATTAATACTTAATACATCTGCAATATATATATTTTCACCAATAGCTGATATATAATATATTTAGCACCTAGTATAATTGTGAAAGGAAATATTGATTGTTTCCAAAGAGCTGCGTCTATAATAATTTCTTCAATCTTCAGGGTTTTGGAGCCCACAATAAATAATCGTTCGGAACCTTAGAAATAATAATTTAAACACCACACTTCCTTATCGTGCGGTGTTAATCCTCCAAAAATCTTCGTTTGAAATTCAATTAGACTTTATTGTGATCCTACTTATCTATCTATTCTATAGTTGAAAAACTTGGACTTGCCTCAGACTCAGCAGACCAAAAAATTGGACTCGGACTCGGACTCGGAAAAGACTAGGGAAAGGACTCGGCAAAAGAAAAAAACCGTAGTTTTACATATAAACAAAAATAAATTAATGCATTTAGACAACATAAGAAATTAATATATTACACATGTCATATGTATCTCAAACATTCAATATTTGAAATTTCATCATAGTTGCAAACTTTAAAATGTATAACAGTAGCACAAGTTGATAAATGTTTACAAACTTAGATATAATGATATGTCCAAATGTGAAAAACAGCTAAAGACTACATCTTCCTTTTCCTTCTAATATAAATCAAATTTTCAGGCCTTGAACTAGTAGGTGTTGAGGCATTTAAAGGAGTTAATTCTTCTTCAACATCAAAGTCCTCGTCTTCGTCATCCTCCATCTCATTGGAATCATCCAATGCTGCTGCTCCTCTCTTTAAATCTTCAATATCTTCTTCAGTAAGGAGGACATCATCACCATCATCTTGTTCACTGATGGTCCAATCACCATATGGATCAATTTCGTCCAAGTCAATATACTCATGTGAAACACCCTCCACCTTTCTAGTGCTAAGGCGAAGGTTGTACTGAACAAAGACAAGATCATTGAGTCTCTTATGAGTCAACTTATTTCTCTTCTTCGTGTGAATGTTCTCAAATAAACTCCAATTTCGTTCACACCTAGAAGCACTACATGGCTGGGACAAAATACGGATGACTATCTTTTGAAGATTAGGCATGCTAGCACCATAATTTTCCCACCATAAATCTACAAAAAACATTTAGAAATATTAGAAATTTAGAATTGAGTAAAAAATGTAAGTTTGTAACAAATTAACAATCTTTATCAAGTTTCTAATTTTTACTTCTAGTATTGAACAAAATGTTTTACCTGGTTGTTTTTCTCTCCACTCAATTGCTTGTTGTGAAGAGAAGAGTCTCCCCTCTACAACCTTGTAGATCTCGAACAATGAACATTTCCAAATTCATAAATAAGAATTGTCAAAGACTCAAACTCAACAATGAATATTTCCAAATTCATGAATCATAAATAAGATATAGAAAATGTCAAATCTCACCTCCAACTCATCAAGAACCTTGTCTCTCAAGTCACGGTTAGGAGCCATCTTATCAATGCATGTAATAACACTTGCCATGATCTCCTTATCAGCCCTAAATGAATTAGAGAAGTAGAATCTTGGGTTCAAGTAGTATGCCAATGCATGTATCGGTTGGTGAAGTTGGCTTGTCCACCTACGATCAATGATGTGCCAAAGGACTTCATATTTTTTTGAACTTCTGCCATAGTAATGTGAAATGGCCTCTTTGGCCCTATCCATGGCCTCATAAATGAAACCCATAGGCATTCCCTCTCCATCCACCATACAAAGAACCCTTACCAAAGCTTTTGTCATCTAGAAAAATGAAAACAAATTTTAAATTATTACAAAATTAACCCCTAAAAAAACAAGTAGATTATCTTGTATAAAGTTTATATTTGGGTTTGTTACTTACCTTGAACAACTCGTCTCCACTTTTGCTGAACCCATCATCAAAAACAACACTTATTGTCTTCTCCGCCTCAAATTTTCTGGACTATGTAGACTGCATCCAAGCATCAGACAAAAATATTTGCTTAAGATGAGTAATGGCAACAAGAATGCTTTGCAATGTGAGGAAATGGCTAGCAAATCGTGTCACTCCTAGTCGCACAAGGTCCTTGCCATTTGTGTGTTTTCTCATCAAAGAGAGGGCCCAAGTATGGTTGTAGATGAATTTGGTGACACTTTTAGCATCTTCAACCACTCTTTTCACCCAACTAATCTTTCCAATACTCTCTAACAACAAGTCCCAGTAGTGTGCAGTACAAGGACTCCATGTAATTATGGGATGCCTCTCCATAAGCATTCTACCTACAGATACATATGCAACTGCGTTGTCCGTGATAATTTGAACATTCTCAACTCCAATTTCCTGGATCGCCCCATCTAACAAATTGTACAAAGTCTCAACATTTTTTATTTCATTTGAGGCATCTATAGACTTGAGGAATACCATTGCACCATTAGAAGCCACCAAGAAGTTGAGGAGAGTGTTATTTCTTCCTTTCATCCATCCTTTGGATAACATGCTGCATCCTTTTCTCTTCCAATTTTTTTCTGATCATCAACCGCAACTTGTGTATTTTGCACTGCTTTCTAGCAATGGCACACTGATGTCATAAGCTGTTGGGGACTTAAACCCCTTGTTTGCAACTGTAAATGCGGTAACCGAACCTTCCCAATATGGGCTGTTCGCCGCATTGAAAGAAAAATTGTAGTACTAAAAATTTCTTGCTGCTATCATTGCTTTCTATGTTTTTCTTTATTCCATCCTGTACCTTCAAGTGAATGTTCTGCTCCTGGAACATTACGTGGGATATAATTTTTTTGGGTCTGATGAAAGATGATTCTGAGTCTCAGTAATCTCATCCTCATTGTCAGCAATAGATGAATTTAGTTGATGATGATAGAAGGTTGCACTTTTGCGAGTGCGGCCAAGGGGAGCCGAACTAGATGCATTTGGATTCATTGCAGCTATCATGACTTCTTTTGTTTTTTCCCTCTCTTCTTTTTGCAAGTCATATTCAGCAAGAAGGGCCTTCATGTGTCTAATAATCTCTAGAGTTGTTTTGGGGCAGCCTTCCACACCTTGTCTAGGTATAATCTGTTCACTCTACCTTTCATCCATTTGCCACACTCTGTGCAAGTCACCTCTCCCTTTTTATTCCCCTTTATTCTATACTTCCATGCCTCATCTTTTGTTTTTCTTGATTTTTGGGCTGCCTTGCCCTTGCCCTTTCTCATTGAAGTTGACATAGCTGTTATAACTTGAAAAAATAAAAAAAATCAATAGGGTTTTATGGAAAAACAACAAAAAATTGATAATGAATCATTTGATAAAAATAGTATTCAAAACAAGATAAAAATGCAAGAAAATAAGTCAAAAAGGGAAATAGAATTTTTTTTTCCAGCATTTCCCCTTGTTTTTCAAGATTTTCTTGATTTCTAATAGACGGAAAAGAAAATTAGAGTAGAAAAATTCTTTACTGGATGTATTTTTCTGATTTGATGTTGATTATTCAACTTCCACACCCTAAAACCCTGTTATGACCAAGAGCAAACAACAAATGAATGAAAAAGTAAAAAAAAAATCACTTTATAAACTGATTGGGTGTGTTTTTTGGGCGGCACGAGTCCTTGCTGCAGACTCGCAAGTCCTGATGTCTGATGCGGGCGAGTCCATGCCTCAGACTCCTGAGTTCAATGGGAGTGACTCGCCTGAACTCGACTCGCGAGTCGACTCGGCTCGCCATTGGACTCGAGAGTCCACCCAAGTCCGTGACGAGTCTGGCGATTTTTTAAACTATGATCTATTCTCCTTCGTATTCTCCTTCCCTCCATTCTCATTCCATGAATTTTTTATATCTTTAACTTCTAGATCTACACCATGCTTTTCCTAGATCATTATATGATTAGACCTTGTTGAGGTCCCATTCGATCATTTAAATGTTTGAAGTCCAAGTTGAATGTAAAGAAACTGACTGGCTCAAACTCTATATTCAACTACAATAATTCCTCTTTATCTTTGGAAAAGAATTGTTTTGATATTTTCTATACAAATATTTGTTTTTTTTTGTATTTTCTCAATATATGAAAAGGAATTGCATTTACACAAATTAAGATTAATTCTCTAATGTTGGATATGTTTCACCATATAATCAAAATCTTCATTACATAAAACCGAAATCGCATCACAATCAATGTCTACTTTATTCAACAATCAAAAGCTACCTTATTGCGTCTCTATAGTTGGCCGTGGTTGAAGGATGTTGCTACGGCTGAGGCAGATGGTAGTGGAAGAACTTTGTCCGCGTCTAGAAAATACCCTAATCAAACGCTCTCCAATGCACAACCCGCGATCTTTGGTTTACGACAATGTTTTGTTGAATCGGCCCCAAGAGAAACAACAAGCTGACCGCAAATCACACAATTCACTGGACTCACACGCCCAATTCAAAGTGCCAATCACTGAGTTGAATTAACAATTCAATCAGCTACAAACTCAAGGAAACCCTCTTCTCCACATTTTCGAACTCCAAGCAATTTCTTCATAAGTATTAAATGATGATAAAAGATAACTCTTCAAAGAATTTGAAAACCTCTTAAATGAAACAAGGCTTCTTGAGGAAGGCTCGAAACTCAGCTTCATCATGACACTTCTCATAACTTAAACATTCTCCCTTCACTTAGGAGATAGTATAAGTGGAAAATGATAACCTTCAAATACATATTCTTCCTTCACTTATAACCCAAACATAAGGCAATATATTATCAATAATAAATTTAATGATTTGACATAATATAGCCCACCCATGTAATTAATTAAGATAACTTAATTAATTAACCATATCCGCTCCAAGCCAATTCTTGATCAAATTGCACTGTCAAATCACTTGCCCCAAACACTGTGCTAGAAATAGAAACTGACAGAAAATGACTTACTATAAATAGTAAGTACTCACCCAGAGACCCTGGAATCTAGTCATTAGCCCACGAGGGTCGCAATGATGGGCTAACAAGCATGTCCCCAAGCACCATCTAAAACGGGGACATCACATTGAACATTTTATAGCATTTTCAAACCTTACAATATTAATATCTCCCAAAGGATACAAGATATTGACAAGAGTCTTTAGCCATTTTTTAGGTTCTAGTATGGACAAATGAAAACTTACTAAAAATATTAACCTTGCGAAAAATAGCCCTTTTAGAAAACAAAACAATATTTTTGGGTGATGCAAGATTTCCCTTACACCTTGGATGCTCCTGCATCAGGAAGGAGGACAACCTAAGAAAGATTTAAGACAAAGGGTAAGTGAAATAACCCTTCCCAACTTTGATGGGTTCGGAAAGGTCACAACGCGTTCATGGGTCGAAAAGATGGACACTTATCTTTCACTTAGTCCCATGACGAAGGAATACACCATAAAATTGCCGTACTTCGCTTGGAGGGGACATCCCATGATTGGTGGCATCATGGCCTTATTAGCCAAGGCCATCAACACAACCACTTACGATGAATTCACTCAAAGGTTTATCACAAGATTTGATCAAAGACACCCTGATTGGTACTTTAAAGAACTAATATAGCTAAAACATGGAATTGTAGAAAATTATGCTACCAAATTCCAAAAACTATTAGTTATGGTACTAGAGGTTTTTTGAAGTAGACTCACATACCTATTTGTATCCTACAAAGAATCAATCAAGGGCATGGTAAGTGCTCTCGATCCTACAACAATTTAAGATGCAATCCAAAAGGCAACAAAGTTAGAAACTGCATCATCAAAAGACAAGATCTACACTAAGATTTTACATCAAACACATACCAAATACCCTTGTAAGGAAAAATAACGCAAAAAGGAATTTCCTCCTAGAAATGGCCTAAAAGAACTTCGAAAAGGAATATTATGTTTCCATTGTAAAGAAAAATGGGAGCGTAGCCATGTTTTTAATTGAGAAGACCTAAGAAGTAAGAAAGAAAGATTTGTGTTTCAAGTGTAAGGAAAAATGGGCGCTAGGACACTTATGTGGAAAAGGAAGGAAAGCACGTAATATAGAAGCAATGTTTTACAAAGAAACAAAAGGAAATCCAAGCAAGAAAACCAGATACAAAGAAGAAGAGCATGGAACCTTACCCACCATCTCAAAGGCATCCAAACACCACCCTTTTTGAATTAAAAGTGTTCTAAAAGGACAAAAGGTAATAGCCCTTGTGAATTGTGGGGCAACCCACATCTTTATCAACAAGAATTTGGTTGTGAAAATGAAGTTGGAAACAAAAGATTTCAAGGGCTTTACAGTAACCTTAGGTAATGGATCCACAATCCCGTGTACAGAAAAATTTCACAACTAAACATCACCTTGGGAAATCATGCAACCCAAGAAGATTTCTATGTTGTTAAGTTGGGAGATACTAATGTAATATTGGGCACCCCATGGATACAGTCTTTGGGATGCTTCATTCTCAAACTCCCAAAATTGGAAATTTGTTTTTAACATAATGTACGAGAAGTCATTTTACTATGGATCCCCAAGAATGTCTCATCCAAGAGGATGAAGAGAATATTTAGGCATGCACAAGGAGAATGGGCCACATAGTGCATGATTCTTGATAAGTCTTCCTCCCAAGGAAAAACTATACATATTGACATCCGACCTATCTTAAAAAAGCACAAAAGGATGTTTGAAGGCATTTTGTGAGGACTACTACCAAAGAGAGGCTTTGAGCACACTATCGAATTAGAGGAAGGAGCAAAACCTATTGTTACCATAGCCTACTGTCATCCACGAGGATATAAAGAAGAAATTGTGAAAACCATAAAGGAGTTATTAGAAGGGACATATCGAACCTAGCTATGGTCCCTTTGCCTCTATTTTCCTAGTGAAAAAGAAATATGGCACCATGAGAATTTGTGTTGACTTTAGGGTGCTTAATAATAAGAGTACCAAAAATCGATATCCCATCCCTAGAGTTGATGAGCTAATCAATGAACTTCATGGAGCAAGATATTTTTCAAAAATTGATCTACATATAGGATACCATCAAATAAGGGTAAGAGTAGAGGATATCCCCACGACAACTTTTAGATGCCATTATGGACACTTTGAATTTCTTGTCCTACCTTTTGGACTAACAAATGCCTCTACTACCTTCCAATCATGTATGGACCACATCTTCAAAAAACAACTAAGGAAGTTTGTCTTGATATTCTTTGATGATATCCTCATCTATGGCAAAATGTGAGAGGAGCACTTTAGACATGTAAGCAAAGTGCTGGAAATACTTGAACAACAATCCTTATTTGCCAATCTAGCCAAGTGTGAATTTGGGATGGAGGAAATTTTATATCTTGGACATAAAATCAGTGCTCAAGGCATCAATATTGATTAGGAAAAAAATGAAGCCATTAGGAGTTGGCCAAAACCAAAGACCTTAACACAACTAAGGGGAGTTTTGGTACTTTGTACCTACTCACACCAATTACAAGCTATCACACCCGAATTGATGAACAAACAGAGCTTGTAAACAAATATTCGAAAGGATACTTAAGAAACTATGTCATAGGATGTACTGTCCCCAATTAGGACCTTACTTAATTTTCCCTAAAATTCCCAATTAGGATTTGGATTGCACTTGGGAATGGCCACTTGTATTTTACCTTACTAGGAGAATGCCAATTCCTAATAATTAACTTTCATCACAATACATTTAGATCAAGTTATGGAACAATCATTGATTCATAATACATACATAAGCCCTTAATTCCTTACTTCTCTCCTAATCACTACCTTAAGAAGGATGGTAGAATTACCATGCTCGGGCGTGGAAACAGTCTACAAGCGGGCTCCCTCAAGGTTCTTACCCATCTTGGGCCCTCCCATCATGTGACCGAATTTATTCTACCTTTCCCCTCACAATCTCGCTATCCTCTTAATGGTAATTAGTGAGTGACTAAGGAATTGGCTAAGTATATATTATTGTCTTATATATTACTAATATATGTATATATCTATCTATATAGCATAACTGATAGATAATTATGATATTATTACTATTAATAGATATATATAGGATATATATTAGGCCTACTTAGGTTTCCTTATCCTTAATAGAATTCAGATATATCCTTCTGTAAACCATTGTTAACTCAATGATTGCTCACCAGCAATACACTTGATTCATTTCAGATCTTATCTCATCCTTCAAATATATTTTATGATATCTCATTCATTCATGATCTCCATTGATCAATACCAATATATATATATATATATATATCCTATTCGATACAAGATACTATCCAAAAGAAGTCAATCCTAAAATCTGATGATTATATATGCAGACTCTACAACGATTATTGTATTTCACTTATTTATAACTGTTACAAGAATATAAACTTCTGATCTTGGTTTTCTAAGAACGCTGTTTCTGACTAATGTCTTATAAGCAAGCAATTGGCTAGCTATGAGTCTGATACAAATTGGTTTTAGACCAAATCTATGTCACTCTTCTTGATATGTCTTTGTATTTATGCAACCTAGACGTCGTCTCTATTACTTTGCATGTCTTATATGCGCCTTACCTTGTAAGGGGTGGGTAGATACCCACTCTTACATGGCAGCTAAGGTTCTTTTGAGCGTTTAAGATAAAATAAGAATAAAATCCACTTTCCTCCCCTTCTTTGATGCACCTGGTTCTCCTCTAATATTTTTCAAATAGACATGATGTAAGGTGTCGTATCTCTTCTACCATGTCTCTTGACTTGACTAATCACACATTTAGTTGATACTATTAACTTAACTAATTGATCTGGATATCCCTCCTTTAGACAACGATAATATGAATCCTTTTGAGCAGTGATAGTAATAATTATATGAAACATTTTTGACTTTGGATGATAATGCTTCTCTTAAGCGGTTTGCTCTAATGATTGTATAGTACCATTTCCTTAGCAACCTTTATATGCGAATGTTCTTGCTTTGGTATTTGATGTCATCTTGACCAAGTATGACATGGTGGTTGTAATCCTTGCCGAGTCATCACTTAAGTCATAACCTTCGATTTAGACAATATGAAATATGGTGGTCGCTATTATGTACCATCTTTTGTTTAGTAGAAATAGTGAATATTGATCCTTAGCAGCTTCACTTCTACTTATCATTATCGAGTCTTTACATCAGGCATCGATATCTTCGTCTTCTTAATAATTCTTAGTCAGTCGATGTCACTTCTCCTTAGTCATTTCTATTTGACTATCTGCACATGATATCTATGAATTGTTATCCATAAATCTTCGACCATCCTTGGTATATCGTTTCCCTCTTTGTTAATTGTTTATTACAGTGCCATCGATCTTCATATGTACTATCGTTGCTGTTAACTTCTAGGAATACGCCGTAATTGATAACTCTTATTGATCCCTCGTTCATTGATGCACAAATATTATGTTTGTAAGCATTATATCTTTTCGAATGTTTATAAGTCATAATATATAATATCCATGTTTAGTATTGCTCCCCATTAGTTAGTAACATATTAGTTATTCCATTTAATTTATGTATTTTTAATTTTATTATTATTTATTATTACATCTTATTTCAGGACAGGGACATTACATAGGACAACAAAATACATGGATCAAGTGGTTACATCTTGGAGAATATTGTTACAACACCACCCATCACATGTCAATAGGGATGAGTCCCTTCAAGGCCTTATATGGATACACGGCAACCTCATTTGGAAGTTTGATCCTCCAAGAAAACCAAGTACTATGGGCCAAGGTCTTTGTGCACCAAAACATGGATATTATGAATACACTTAAGGATAAATTGCATCATGCACAAAACCAACAAAAGATATATACTGATTGAAATAGAAGTGAAAGGACATTTGAACTATGATTACAACTATACAAGCAGTCTTTAATCAAGGTCAATGGAGTAAAAAAAACTTAAACCTCGATTTTAAGGGTCATACATGCTACATAGGCCAGATGATAGAATAATGGGATAATATGAACAAAGAATGGAAACATTCTTATAGAATGTACAAACAAGATGTTTCTAAAAAGAAACATTCGAAGAATAGAAAGAATCTGTTCTACAAGATATTTACAATATCTAGAGTGACTATTAAAATGGAAACTAAATAACTGAAGAAGATATTATTCTAATACCCTCCCTTAATGGTCAATCGATCAACTACACCAAGCTGCCCCCTAAATTTGACAAACTTCTTTGGAGGTAGGGACTTGGTGAGAACGTCAACAGTCTGGTTCGTTGTAGGAACATACTGTAAATTCACGGATCCATCTTCAACCAGCTAGCGAATGAAATGACAATGGAGCTCTATATGCTTGGTCCGCTCATGGAAGATTGGATTTTTGTCGAGTTTCAACACTTCTTGATTGTCACAGAAGAGGGGTGAAGGGCCTTCTTGAGACATCTGGATGTCTGAAAGCATCCATCGAAGCCAAACTGCCTCACAAGCTGCTTTGACTGTTCCTCGATATTTAGCTTCAGTCGAGGAAAGAGAGACGACCTTCTTCTTCTTACTGGTCCAAGTGATGGCATCTGAGCCCAAATTGAAGACATACCCGGAAGTGGACTTTTTGTCATCAATAAAGCCCCCCAATCCGAATCTGTGTACCCGATGAGTCTGGGATCTTTGGTTCGGCCATAGAAGAGACTAAAGTCTGATGTGCTCTTGACATAGCACAGGATGCGCTTCGCTGTAGCCCAATGATCTAAAGTAGGAGTTGTCACAAAGTGGGATATATAATTCATTGCATAGCTGAGATCAGGTCTAGTGGCAGTGGGATAGATTAAACTGCCCACTAGTTGCTTGAATGCGGATTCATTGTCAACTGGAGAACCAGATTTGGCTAACAGCTTTAGACCAAACTCCATGGGTGTAGATGCAGTTTTGCACTCCTGCATTCGAAATTTGTCTAACAACGCCCGTGCATATTTAGACTAAGAGATGAAGATGCCATGAGATTGCTGCCAAACCTCGACACCTAGGTAGTAGTGCAGAAGCCCAAGGTCAGTCATGTCAAAAGACTGCCATAAATTCTATTTGATTCCCTGAATCAAAGATGCCGAACTGCTAGTAATTATCAGATCATCAACATATACAACTAGAAGGATGATGTCACTGCCAGTAGTCTTGAGATACAAATTTGAGTTTGAAGGACTTCTTTGAAAACCCTAAGCTGTGAGGTACTGATCAATTTTAATGTACCATGCCTGAGGAGCTTGTTTCAGACCATAGAGTGCTTTTATCAGTTTGAGTACCAGGTGTTCTTTACCGGCAACCTTGAATCCAGGAGGTTGCATCATGTAAACCTCTTCCTATAACTCACCATTTACGAAGGCATTTTTGACGTCCATTTGATGGACATTCCAGCGACACTGAGCTGCCATGGCTAGGACTAATCTAATGGTGCTCATCTTAGTTGTCAGAGAAAAGGTCTCCTCCTAATTAATTCCTTCACGCTGAGAAAAGCCTTTAGCAACTAGACGAGCCTTGTACTTATCCAAAGTACCATCAACCTTGTATTTGACCTTATAGACCCATTTGCACCCAATGGGTTTCTTTCTAGGAGGAAGATTTGACAAAATCCAAATGTTATTCTTCAGCAAGCTGTGATGCTCAATTTCCATAGCTTGTTCCCACTCAAGTATCCCTTTTGCCTCTTTGTATGTTTGAGGCTCATAAACACTGTGAATGTTGACCATCAGAGCAAAATTGATAGAATCAGAAGGTTTGTTCTTCTTTCAAGCAGTTCTATCCTCGATGAGCTCATCATCATGAAGATCGCCAATGGTCTTAGCCCACCATTTAGGCTGGAGAGTAGAAGTGCCAACATCAGAAGCAGGAGGTGCAATAGGATCAGGTTCATCAAATAGAAGATCAGATGGATCCTGAGGAAAATCAGGTGGTGTTGTAGCATGTCTAGGTGATCCCGCAGGTCAAGGAACTAGTGGAGGTGGAGGAACTGGGGCAGCTGAAGCCCTCTCATTAGGTGGATCTAATGGAAGACGAACACCCAAGTCAGGAGCTTTGAGAGACTGATCCTCTGAATTCACAACAGGAGAGAGTTGAAATGGCCCCTGTTCCTCATCAAAGACCACGTCTCGACAACATCAGTCTCAATACCAATAAGACGGCATGCCTTATGATTATTAATGTAGCCAGTAAGTAGAAGCTTCTAGATCTTGGCATCCAACTTGGTGCGCGTAGCATCAGGGATCCAATTATAAATTGTGGAGCCAAAAACTTTGAGATGACTGATTTTGGGCTTACGACCTGACCAGGCCTCTTCCAGAGTCATCCTCTTAACAACTACTGTAGGAGAGCGGTTGAGAAGATGGACGAGATTGTGGACTGCTTTAGCCCAAAACTTCTTTGGAACATGCTTGTGTTCTAGCATAGACCGGGCCATTTCGGTGATCTTGCGGTTTCTCCGCTCAATGACACCGTTTTGCTGAGGGGTGTAGGATGTTAATTGGCATTTTATGTCATGTTCATAGAAAAGGGAGAAAGCAGAAGAACCGAATTCCCCACCTTTGTCAGTTCTAAGAGTAACAATATGTTGACCAGACTCTTTTCCTACTGATGCTTTGAACTTTTGAAAGAAAACAAACACTTCTGATTTCTGATGAAGGAAATACACCCACATTCTCTACTAAAGTCATCAACGAAAAGCAAGAAATACCTGGACCCATTAACAAAAGGAGTAGCCATAGGTCCAGAGAGATTAGCATGGACCAGTTGTAATGTCTTAGAGGCTCTCCAAGAGTTGCCATTCGAGAACAAAGTTCGATTTTGCTTCCCAGCTTGACATGCTCTGAAAACCCCGAGGTTCAGGGTCTGAATCTCTAGCAGGACAATGACAAGATCTTCCCAAACAAGCTGTGAAGGAGAATGCACATTTAAGTGCCCATACCGCTAATGCGAGAGTGTACTAATAGGTGAGCGCTTGGCTGCCATAGCAAGTTCTAGAGAATCACTAGAGTCTACAAGTTTGAAAAGACCATGATCTTCTAGACCCATAGCAACAATAGACTGAGTCTTGCGATCAATGATTCTGGACTGATGTGAACTGAAGGTCACATCCAGCTGAGGAGAGTGTCTCAGAATCTGACTAACAGAAAGAAGGTTGAGTTCCATGCTCGGAACATAGTACACATCGAGGAAAAACAGGTTTCTTCCTCCAGACTGAATTTGAATGTTGCCCTTTTCGACAACGGTGTACTCTTCCCCTTCAAAAATAATTGAATCGGAGAACGGATGAAAATCAATGAACCAATCCCGACGGTGAGTAAAATGGTGGGAGGCACCAGAATCAATGTACTAGGCAGGGATTTAATATGATCTGCAGGTCTTTTAGCCATGAAGGTATAAATATTAGACTTGCTTTGCATAGTGTGTTCCGGAAGATGACCCTTGAGTAGAATATTTGTTAGTCGCCATTACGAAAATCGAGGGCAAAGATGGTTGACCAAGTGAAGGCATAAATACCGAGGAAGTAGATCAACAAAGACTGAGGCAGAGAATTGGTGCAAATTTCGGGACTGAATAGCAGATGGCTGGCATGGACCTCGAGGGAGATTTGATTGAATATCCAAAAAAATATGCGAACAACCTAGCAGAGAGCTTGAAAAACTCGGAAGGAATATGTGAACAAAATGTGAGTCCGCTGGCACAAAAGTCAAGGAATGGAAAACGAGACACCCAAAATGTTTTGAAGGCAACCCAATTGAGGTCTCAAGAAACCCACCAAGAATTCGAAAACAAAATACAATTCCGACCTGATCTATATTACGATAATAGATATTAGATAGTTTCTAATTTACTCTCTTCCGTCTTTTTCTAATGGTTACTCCTGTTTGTAATGTTTCCATAAAATCCTTCTGTTCGTTATGGAAACTTTCTCTCTCTCTACAGGATGTTTCTATTTCCTCTCTTGTTCGTTATAGAAACATTCTCTTATGTACTTGTATATATTGATCATTCATGGTCTTTGTTTAATGATACATTCATTATTTTACCATAACATGGTATCAGAGCAAAATTTCTTGGCCTCTAGAAATTTTTTAATTTCTTTCTGAAATTACTTAAAAAATTTTGAAGCCCTCTTTGCCCGAGTGTGTTTAAAAAAAAAAAATTTGCATTTTTTTTTCCCTCCCAAACCTAACTAGGGTTTCGGCACTTTTTCTGCTTTTTTCAAAATCTTTTCTCCTGTAAATTTCTTGGCTCATTTTGACCCGACTAGGGTTTTTCATGGCAAATTGGGGTTACTAAAAATCGTGTTTTTTCTTTTGCTCGCGTTCTGGATGTGTTATCTAGGCACGATCTGTGACTCTTTAGCCGCGTATTGACTATTTGGTGGTCGTAATACCTTCTTCGTGCATTTGGTGGCCCGTTTTTCCTCCATCTGTGCGACCTTTTTTGGTCATTTTTCTCAAAAATGACAGTTTTCCAAATGTTTTTTGTAGGACTTTGTAGCTATCCGACTATCCATTGGTCGTCTTTTTTCCTGCAACTCTTCAAAAACGACTCCCTCTATGGTCGTTTTATGCATTGTTTTGAAACAATCCGTCATTTTTAGCCAAGAAACCTGCAATTTTTTGGAGCTTGAAGCAGCCGGCTAGGGTTTCTTTCGAAACTCTCATTTTCCTTGCCGGATTCAAATTTTTTTTTTGCATATTCTTTGTGGGTTTTTGTAGATCTCAACTGGGTCAGTCTCGCTTTTTCTGGGTACATCGTTTTTTGTGCCTCATTTTCTGAGCCTGCAGATTTAGAATCTAACAACAGTTTCTATCTGGGTTTTTTGTGCTCTTCTTTGAGCGTCTTTTCAAATTTTCTGGGTCTTTCGTCAATCTGCCTCGAACTTTGTGCCATCTCTGTTTTTTCATGCTTTTTCATTGAAAAAGTAA
The DNA here is from genome assembly GCA_018584345.1 of Thuja plicata. NCBI lineage: Eukaryota > Viridiplantae > Streptophyta > Pinopsida > Cupressales > Cupressaceae > Thuja > Thuja plicata. The sequence continues at coordinate 689,818 of MU228447.1, forward strand.
AATGGCATCTCTCACCAGTCTTATGTTGGAAGGCAGTCAGCGTTTCAATGACAAGAACTACAACACCTGGAAGCAGTGCATGTTGACGATTTTCGAGTACCGTCGCCTTGAGGCGCTTGTTCAGGGTACCGAGAGTCGTCCTACCACAGTTGATGCGACTCAAGTCCAATTTGATGATCGTAATCGTGAAGCGGTTATGCTCATCAAGTTTTCAGTTAATGATGATCAACTGCCTTAAATCTCGTCCGGCAAGACAGCTGTAGAGATCTGGCAAGCATTGAAGGATCTCCATGAGACATCAGATAAAAACCGAGCCTCTTCTTTCTGAAGAATCAACTATTCTCCATGATTATGTATGAGAATATGTCCTTACAAGACCATCTTCTGAAGATTAAGGACATCAAGGATCAGCTTGAGGCCATTGGCCGTAAAATGGAGGAAGAGGTCATGGTGGTCATTACTCTGAAAAGCCTACCACCATCCTATGGGCACTTTATTGAGACGCTCAACATTACTGCAACTAATGTTGACCTGAAGTTCTCAGATCTGTGCACCAAACTTCTGCAGCAAGATCGTTGGAAACAACAGTTTGGTAGCAGTGCTCCTTCGTCCTCTAAACAAGCATTTTCAGCCCAATCCTTTCACAAGGATAAAGGCCCATCTCACTCCTCAGCTCCGTCTCAGGATAGCTCCAAGAAGAAGAACATTTGGTGCAACTACTGCCACAAATTTGGTCATATGCTTCGAGACTGTAGGGCTCGCATTGCTTCTGATCAGCAGAAGCAGGGTGGATCCCAGCCACAGGCCAACATTGCCAAACCTGTAGATCTCTCTGATCAACCCGAGGCTGCCTTTTACGCTTTTTGAGGACATGCAAATTTCCGTTTTTTGAAGATAGATTGACCATTAAGGGAGGGTATTACGAAAATAAATATTAGATAGTCTCTAATTTACTCTCTTCCGTCTTTTTCTAATGGTCACTCCTGTTTGTAATGTTTCCATAAACTCCTTTTGTTCGTTATGGAAACTTTCTCTTTCTCTCTACAGGATGTTTCTATTTCCTCTCTCCTGTTCGTTATAGAAACATTCTCTTATGTACTTGTATATATTGATCATTCATGGTCATTGTTTAATAACACATTGATTATTTTACTATAACAATCTAAAGGGTCAAAACCCTAGTCGAAAGTTATAGAAGCCCTAGGAGGCCATGAAAAACTCAGAGAAGTCTGCAAATAAGAAAATATCACCACGAATTGCAGATGAATCCATTTGCCACATAGAAATCGAATGAAAAAATACCTGTCGGAGGAAGAAAGATCCTTCACGAAAAGATTTTGAGCCATTTTTGTGGTGTGGATGAAGGATAGGTTGTAGAGAAATGAAGCCGCAGATATGCAGAGAAAACTGTCATTTTTATCAAAACCAAAGGATTTGTGATGAAACAAGTTTAAACTCTCTGAGAATCCTTGTTCCAGCTTCAATTCGATCTTAGAAAGTCGAAATAGATTGTGGGAGGTAGCTTTGCTGAAGGCGTGCTGAATCCTGAAATTTGGCAAAGTCCTGAAATATTTTAAAAACCCC
>MU228447.1:708295-723314 GCA_018584345.1 Thuja plicata
CATAGTAAATCGTATATCACAAATCGTATAGCCAAGGTATATCGAATGGCATGTTTAATACAATCGGACAGTCACGATACTATCGTGACTGTCATATACTAACAGTCCGATAGTATCGTGACTGTTCCTATATAACAGTCACGATACGTGACTTCCTTTGCATACTTGACCGATAATCATATTCGACCATTAAGTCGATTCAATGACAATTAAGTCGATTCAATAATATTTGCATTACTCCATTTTATATATATATATATATATATATGGTTTCACTTATAAGCATATTAATATACACTATATATTCAATTATTATATGGTATATATATATATATATATATATATCTATATTTATCATGATTGTTTCATCGTTTATTAAACACGAACGAACAATACTTTAACATTTATTAGCAAATAATTTGTAAAATATACAATTATCCTTATGATATTACACATTGAAAATACTTTCTGAATGGGTGCTTTGGTTTGACAGGATGCAGCATCCCTCTGCATATCCATATTGAAAGGAAAGTTTCAAAGACAAGTTTTTATGGGTTGCGACAATCATCCTCTATCCAGGTACACCAGTGAGAACACATAAAGTTGTTTACATATTTTTTTAAAAAGAAGATGAAAAAATATATCTTAAAGCAACAAGGTGCTTTCTCTTGACATAATTCAAACCCCATACTAAGTGCTGATTTACACAATGGTAAATCTGCATCCTTTTGATAATTTATTTAGGCAGAGTATTATATCTGTCCAATTCTTGTTGTATTGACATGTTCCACAGCTATTTTATTTGTAGAACACAGTATTGTTTAGTTAATGCCTTTTTTCTTTGGTTCTAGGTTTGTGGCTCAGGTAATATTAATGCTATATCATAATACTTGTTCATCTTTCTGTAGGAAAAAAATTAGTAAATGCCAGGATGGGATATTTTAAAAATTCTCCATGGTAGAATTCAGTTGAACATAGGTCTAGGTCATGATTACCAAAATTGTGATAAAAAAGGTCACACTTTGTTTTAAAAATATTATTGGGAAAAGATATTGGACAAACTTTGGGAAATTGACAAAATGAATGACATAACATAAATGAAAGTCATTTTAAATTTTTTATTGATGCATGGTCTAGTAAAATTTTAGGAAATTAAAGTAAATTCATCAAATTGAACTTAGTTTTACTGATACTTTGATTCTTCTTAGTGTATTTTTGGTGCTAAATTGTGGTTTGCTCATTGTTTTTTTTATTAGTAATGATAGTTTTTACATATTAATTTCCATAAAAAGATTACATCAAAATTTTATTCATCAAGCCTTCAACCTCCTGTCAACCCTGTACTACAAGCCAGCTACACTATACCCTTGCCATCCCCACCCTTATGATAACATCACTGAGAGATGCACACAAAATCTCAGTTGACACCTGAACAAAACAGCCCCCTCCTATTACAGATGTTTCTTTACAATAATATCGCTGCAAAAAACTCTACACATTAAGCATTTCAAAATTGCCATTTCAATGGCTTTTCCTATCAACATAAAACGATACTACCTGAAGATTATGTTCACTGTATACCCACATAAACTAAGACTGATAAAAAACAAAATAAAAAGGGACTGAAACCCTTAGATATTTCTCACTTTTTTTTCCTTTTGGGACTTCACAAGGCCATTAATCCAAAAGTTCCATTGCTGGAATTTTGGCCCTATCTTCCCGTGATTTCCGGCCACCACCTCTGCATGACACATGATTACTCTCTCCTGAGAAAGCCTTTCAGTGAGTCCCAACCCATCTAGGCTTCTGTATGCCTTTCCTCCTTGCTGCTCTTTGCGTTCCGGATAATGAAGGGTTGGATGGATCCCTCACTGTTTTCAATCTCCCTCTAGTCACCATACTGCGCATTGAAACCCTTCCCTGGAATTGCCATGGCTAGCTGAGATTTTAGCCCAAACAACCATTTGTCTTCTGTGCACTCCTTCATCACCCATTCAGCCTCTTCCTTTGTCCCCAACTCCAAGCTCCACGCGAGAAGCATCAAAATGATGTCGACATTTACCTTATAGCGATGTTTAGATCTCATAAATTCCTCACCCAACATTATGTCTATAATTTGAAAGCACATTGGTTCTTGAATCTTGAACACCCCCCGCAACCTCTTCTCCGAAATTCTTCCCAAAAACCTAAGCTGTTGCTTGACTGTAATTAACGCGAACCCAACATCCATTCTGCTTCCTCCACGCCAAACTTCCAACCTTCACCAGGAAATTGCACCTTGCTTTCTACGGATACTGTCCACCTTAAATCACGACATGTTTCACAAATGAGATGATTCTCATTTAACTCATTTACCTCATATCAATCCTGTTGATGTGAGTTTTGTTCCACTACAACATGCAAAATCAAATACTTAGTATTCCAGGATGAAACACTAAATCTCCAACTCTCTCTTGAATAAGGATGGTCATATGCTAAACAATACATGGATTATGTGATCAAATGAGACAACCCCAAGGTTCCTTCTTATTGTGGACTTTCACTGAGTTATAATGATGTGATATGTTGGGTATCACAAAGTGACTTATGCTATTCAATTAATGGATACTAACTACTTCAACTTCTTCCAACCACAAACTACTAAGGGATGAAGGGTTTAGAAAGCTACTATACTCCTAGAATGCAAGAAACTATGGATGTCTTTGTAACTCTACTAGACTTAGTTTAGCCATCTACATCAACCAAGCTAGGGCGATCTCCTAAGGTAGATGTAAGATGTTCAAACTATCACCATTCCATTAACACCATCCGTTGACACATATCAATGTGCAAACAATAATCGAAGTAAAGCTCATAAATATGTCATTCGACCATGCAAGACGTACTTACAATCAACAAGCAGCTAGTGGTTTGGTCTAAACGAGTTCACCAAAGATGCATCCAAAATATCTTCCATTCAACTAAACAGTAGTTCTATTCAACATGAAATGAAATTCTAGTCTAAGTGAGGAAATGTAGAAACCATGCAATACTCCAAAGCAAAAAAAGTAATCCACCATGAAGACCAACAATGAATTAACAATTACTTTGATAGCATTATGGTAACAATTTCAACAAGTCTCCTCTCCTACTCTACTCTATCTCCAATATATTCTCCTTAATCTAATCTCTAATGAGTTACAAATGAGAAGGCCCTGGCCTTTTATAGTTGCTCAATTACAATGAAGGGCCAAGATCAACTCAAGATCAAGGGCCAAGATTAACTGATTACAAACCCTAATTACGGTTTCCACCACTATCATCCAATTACATGAAGACACCACCCTATGGGTCAATAAGAAAATTACAATGCTTTTGAGATCCAATGAGAAAATACATTAGATAGAGGCACTAGAAGCCTTCCACATGTACACTTGGCATGATATGATTGAATGTGTTTGAACACGTGTAACTAGAGCCTTCTGATTAGTTGAAGACAAGTGGTGCAACATCAACTTTCTTATCTTGTAGACTTAATCAATTCCTTGGTGATGAGAAAATATATTTTTGATACTCAACATTATCAAGCCTTCAATTGTGATGGCATATTCCCAAATTGCTTCATTTTCTCAAATCTTCATCCTTGCTCTTTCATTTGGAAATCTTCTCATTGCATTTGTTGGTTTTGGAAATCTTGATGTTCTTGGTCATGATCTTCTTGGGGTGATAAAGTCTTTCATGTAGTTGGATCTTTCAAAGTGAACTTGGATTTTTCGGAGGAAATTCAAGTTTTGATGAGTCCTCTCATTGGTAGGCTTGCAAATTTGTCCTATCTCCTTGTTCTTTGTTTTTGAACTCCATCTTGACCTTGATCTTGAACCACCTTCTTGTTTGAAGTTTTGAGCCTGATCTTGCCACATCTTTTGTTCTCCAAACTTCTCCTTCTTCAACAATTACCTTGCAAAACAAAAGATTTTTTTTAGTAAGCTCACAAAATGATAAGCATAAACGACATTAAGGAAATCTGAAAGCTTACATGATATGAAATTGCATCTAGATTTGCTTTAAATCAATCTTATCCCCTACTAAACCAACTTGATCAAGAATTCTCATCAAAATAATGAGGTAAATTGCACTTTGATCATGATTTTTCTTTGGTTCGAGGCCAAATTTCCATCAGTAAGTCGCATAAAAGAGTTACCTTACTGGCTGATGTCTAAAATCTGGGTGCTTAACTCTAATTTCAATGTGAATTCTCTTCAAATTCTAACTTTCTAGGGTCTAATTTTCTTTTTTTCAACCCAGATTTCTTTTCTTTGCAACCTCTTTAATTCTGATTTCCTGTAAAATCAGGGATTTTATCTTTTAAAACTCCCTCCAAAATCAACTTTTTACTCAATAAAATCGCTGCCCTCTTGTTAGTAGCTCAACCTGCTCTTGGTATGATGACAGATGAAATGAATCTCCTCTCCTTATATAGGCGCCTTAGGGTGCAAAGGTTGTGTCTTTTGGTTGAGGTTGGCCTGTCCTTGTTTGGCTAATTAATTTATTTTAATTTTAACATTTGAATTCTTAAAGAGGCCGACCTGTTTGTTAATAAATTTTAATTTTAAATTGTCAAATTATCATTCATTATGGTCATGTCGATTTGATTGAATCAGCCCCATATCGTTTTGAATCAAGTCGATCCCTTTTATCACTGTCTGGTTTTATTTTAAGCCCCTCATACCTAGGCGGGATTATTGAATGTTGAGATTATCGGTCTCGACAATGGGCGGAATCCGTCCAATGTTGAGACTAAAGATTTTTCTTGTCTCTTCGTACCTTCAAATGCCTCATTTGATCTTCCTTTGGGGGCATCATCATGTTTAAAATTCACCTTAACATGCCATTTAGCATTGGCGGAGATTTGGAGTCTTCGAGATTATGAATCTCGAGAATGAAAGAATTCTGCCTTAGGATCTTGCATCGCCCTTCATGCTATTTGATTTGAGTTTAAAGGGAGGGGTGACATCACATCATTGTTTCACATTCTAAACTTGTAACAAACTCAATATCATGGCGGAGATTTCAGATTGTCGAGAGTTTTTTTTGCATCCAAGAAAACTTCATCACACCATTATAGAGCCATGGCAGAAATCTTGAGATTTCGAGACTGGGAATCTCGAACTTGAAAGGATTCCTCCCAAGATTAAAATTGACATTTTGAAACCCCAACAAATACTCATCATACCCCAAGGCTATGGCGGAATTTCAGAGATTTCGATATTAGGAATCTTGACAATGGGCGCCCAATGTCAGGATTAATCTTGATTTTCCCATGAGTTTCAAACTGCCATTCTTCCCCTTTCAAACCAATTTCATGGTTGATTATTATAGTTTTTGGGAGCGATGTGGATTTATGGCTGATTAAAGCTTATTCCATTTGTTTTCAACCCATTCCTTCCTCAAAAATTCGTTCCTTTTTTCTTCAAAACTTCATCAACCTGCCTCAAATCTTTGCTTTTTGTCATTTTGATCAACTTAGAGTTGACAACTTTCATTAGAAATGTCTTCATGCTTGGGGCGGGATTTTGGAGTTGTCAAGATTATTGTTGAAAAACTCAGACTCGACAATAACTCAGCCGACCCAAAATTTTTGAAAAATTTGGACTCGCCAAAAACTCGGCGAGAAAATCGGCAATAAATCGACACTTTTATTGAACATTTGAAAATATATAATTTCTTACAATATTCTTAAAAACACAGATATATAGACCAAATTTGTAGCAAATTAACAGAGAATCATATACCAGAAAACCAATGCAACATCTAAATAAAATTGAGTTCAATACATATCGTAGTCAAACTCTATGAAACAACTACAACTTTTGAATACATATTAGGTTCAAGTTTCAGTATCAATGAAAACAAGAAATCATAAATTGCGTCTATGACTAAAGCTCAAAAGAGATTGTTGCTGCTGGGTGGGTGGCATTGAAGTAGTTGCAACATCCTCAACAGGTGTTTGAATAGGTGCCTCAACAGAAGCATAAATAAAACAATATTATATAAATTTTAAGACTTTATAATATTTTTATAGATAATAATATAACATACATAAAAAATTAATTTAATATTTATTAATATAAATAATAATTATATTAAATTTTAAATGTTAAAGTATAAGTATATTAGAACTAAAAATCAAGTTTTTATATTTTAAAATATTAACATTTGATATATTGAAAGCAAAGCAAAATTAAATAACAAATGGACCTGATTGAAACCATAAAATATTAAGATATAAAGTTTATTTGAAAAAATAAAAACTCAAAATAGAAGCAAAACCTAAAAATTAAAATAGAAATATTAAATGTTAAAAGAGTTGTTGCATTAAGCTTCTTCGACTTGAAGCATATAGTCTTTGTTAAAACGTCCATGAAAATAAATTTAAAAAAATTTAAAAAAAAATAACCTGGAGCCAAAGGTGTAGAGTCCAGATTTCAAAACTTGACTAAAATGAAGTGGTTGAGACTGAAGTCTGAGGTGGTGTTGGTATTTCTAGTCGCGTCTGGCGTTTGTATTTGCGGGCCGCAACGCTAAAAAAAACTCCTCACGTCTGAAGAAACAATAAAATAAAACTATAAATCGCTTTTTGCTTTATAAAATTTTGTTTTTATGTTTTCACATATTTAGCGCTGATTTTTGTGCCCTAGATGTGCGCATTTTCATGACTCTTTTGCCAAAAACTCACTATGCGACATTGAATAACTCAGAGTTGAGCTTAACAATGATAATAATGGTTCACCTTCTAACGTGTGATATATCGCAATTTTAGCGATATATTGCCGGTTTTTTCAACCATGGCAAGATTATCAAGGGGCGAAAATATTGAAATTTCGAGATTTCCCCTTCTAATCTTAATCATTTTTGCCTCAAATTTCTATTTTTTATCATTTTGATCAACTCAGACTTGAAATTTTTCATTGAATGACCTTTATGCTAGGGCGGGGTTTTAAGATTGTCAAGATTTTGCAAGGGAAGAAGGGCGGAATTATGGGGGTTCTCGAGACTGTGAATCCTAAGAGGTGCTTAGATTCCGATCTCCTGTCGGGATTGTCTTTTCATCTTTTTTATCTTGTAAATCCCCAAGACTTCATCGACTTCACTTGATCCTCTAACTTTCACCCTTTATTTTGATAATCTTTTTTCATTTCAATCTGATTTTATTGGATTTTGGTATGAATCTGCATTCAATAGACCATTATTTTCACCTTGATTCAACACCATTACTCCACCCCTCAACTTTTCATCGAATTTGCATTAGAATCTTGCCCCCTTAGCCACTTAGAATTCACCTTAACTATGGCGGAGATTTGGGGGGTGTCAGGATTTTGAATTCTAACAGGAGGTTGGACCTAGTGTCAGGATTATTTTCTCCTTCGCATGGTTTCCTCTTGTCAATTCAAGTATTGAATTCACATTTCAAGGCTTTTTCTTATGGTTTTCAATCTGATTTGCGTCCTCAAAAAGTTCATCAGCATCTGATTTTAATCGATATTCATCTTCAAATTTTGATCACTTCAAGATTTTGGTTGATTTCATATCTCATCTTTCAATTTTCATCATCCTCATCAATTTGGAGTTGGAATTTTGCCTTGAATCCCTCTTAGAATTGGGCGGAATTTTGATAGCTGTCAAGATTTTCACAAGAAAAGGGGGCAGAAATCTGATAGTTGTCAGGATTATGAATCCTTAGACCAGGTCGGAATCCAACCTGTTGTCAAGATTATTTCAAACGGAAAAGTTTTCAATTTCCTGCCTCTTATTCCTTCAATCAAAACCAAAGTTTTCTTGGTCATTTCACATGGAAATTAGCTTTTGGTGATTATCCTTACCTCTTATATTAGTGGAATTCACCTCTGATCTGAATGTTAAAATCCTCATTTTCCACTTTCCCTAGTCATATTTTGCCCATTATCATCTCAATTTTTGTGGCCATGTTCACAATCCTTGAATTTCACACTCCCTCCTTTGTTCATTTGTTCCTATCTGGACTCTGAATTAGGTTTGAATCTCTTGGATATCAGAACCTTTATCTAAAATTCATTCTTCACTCTCCACATCAATGCCATTTGGATTTGTTCCTCATTAAAACTTTCATGGTCATCACCATTGATAGTGCTTCTCAATTTTCCACTTCATCATCTCTCTACCATCCTGTCGAGGCGAGACCCTGAGTTTCTAGGCTAGACTCTCGACTCCTAAATGGACAAAGTTGCTCAATCTCATCTCTTAGATTTGGAGACTTGAAAATCTCTCGACTCCTAAATGGACAAAGTTGCTCAAACTCATCTCTTAGATTTGGAGACTTGAAAATTTCTAGCAACTAAGACCACTACTCCTAGTGCTAAGCGAAAAGAGGGGGTCCCCATTTGCAATGGGGCGATGGTGTGAAAACCTCACAATAAGTCCCATCAGCCTTTCATCATGTGCCAAAATGATACCATTTACTTGCTAGCGATATACGACAAAACTCGTCCCTCAAATCTAAATCTTTCATATCCTCTGAATACTCCATCATTCCTTAAATGCTACCACCCATTTTGATAACATTTTGGCCACCTCATTGCCCATACGAAGGATGTGGGTAATTCTAAACTCTTTAAAATAATTTAAGATTTTACATGTTAATTTTATATATTTGTTAAGATGCCAAGCCAAAGCCTCCCCTTTAAGTAAAGACTTTACAATGATCATGGAGTCCCCCTCTAGGTGGACTTTCTCCACAGATAGTTTTTATGCCATTTTCATTGCTTGTAGAGCCGTATGTGCTTCTGCCTCGTTGTCTATCCCACCTTGAAACTTTTTTGCTCTGAATGATACAATATTCCCCAAACAATATTTTGCAACAAATTCTGCAATAGAAGGGTCCCAAATTGCCTTTCAATGCATTGTCGAAATTTACTATAAACCATCCCACTTCCGGTTTCACCCATTCACTAATTTTGATCTCCTGTGCAAGTGGATTAGCCTAGTGAGGCCCATTAGCAAGCTAGAATCTAATGAAAGGCCAATTTGATTGGATTTTACACTCTTGAGAAAAAGGAACTTTCACCACATTTATTTTAGAAGCTGCTAAGCTTACCAACTTTGAGATTGCCAATTCAATTCTCCCACAAAATCGCTGCATTGACTCCCTCTTCTCTTGGAAAATTCGCCCATTTCTTTTTTTCCACAGTTCCCAAATTACCATTAATGAGCTTATCTCCCATATACTTGAAAAAGTAGACATTGCTAATGAAGAAAGCCATCCTTGAAATAAGTCTTTTACTAATTGTGGCATAGGGCAACTCCAATTTAATTTTGATGTCACAAACTCCCAGCAATAATTGGAAAACTCACAATGCAGCAAAAGATGGTTGAGTATTTCCTCATATTTATGACATAATACACATTTAAAGGGACCTAAGAATCCCAATTTTGTAAGTCTTTCGCTTGTAAGAATACGTCCCCTCAAAGCCAACCATGACAAGGAACCTACTTTTGGCAAACAATTTCTATTCCAATGAAGCTTGAGGCCATTATCCCAAAGCTACTGCATTTTCCAAAAGCATGTACGCTATATTGAATAATTCCCCTGGTGTGAACCACACCAGATAATTTCATCTCAATCTCCATTTGACAAAACTTTTCTTTTCTTAAAGATAACTATTAACGTTTCATGATTTCCACGACTCAAAATTAGCGTGTCCAGTGATTTCCACTTCCAACCAGCTTCCCCATTGATAGTGCTCCTTTCCATGAAATCAATTACTTTTGGTCCCCACTGATTATTAGTGATTTGTGTCAGCTCTCTAAATCTGTCCTCACCCCTCAAAATTTTAAAACCATTTCAAGAGTCATTCCAAAAGTCTTATGTTTGTCCATCCCCTAACGTCCATGATATGTGGTTTGTAATTAATGATCTGCAAGAAAGCATGAAATTCCATATTGTTGAACCTTTAGATGGATTTTCAATCATTATTCTTTCCCGCTCTTGATTGTCCAAATATTTGGCTTGCGATACTCTCGCCCATTTTTGCTCTGATTTTTGGTACATGTTCCAAATCAGTTTAGGTCCCATCGCCTCATTCATTAACTGCCAATTTTGCGCCCAGCACTTCCCGCAGATTTGGGTTGACAGATTTTCTCCCAAGCTAACAATGAGATTTTGTCCTGATCTTGACCACCATTGCAGAAGAATTTTCTCATTCTTTTCTCAATTGCTTTTGTGATTTTTAAGGGGATTTTCAAATAGGACATAGAAAAGAGGGCTATAGCTGAAACTACAGATTTCAGCACAAGAATGCGTCCTACTTAAGAGAGCCACCTCCTCTTCCACCTTTCTAATCTTTCAAAACAGCTATGTAAGAATTTATTCCAAATGTTTGATCTGCCTGCACCTGCAAAGAGGGGTATACCTAGGAATTTTCTAGGTAAAGACCCTGTTTTGATCCCAAAATCCTTGATGTTTTGATTTGTTTATCAATCTTGTATTGAAAAAGAAAATCTTTGACTTGTTTCAATTGATCTCTTGGCCCGAGCTCTTACTGTAATCATCTAATGTTGACTTCACAATTCTTGCTTCTCTAAGTGAGGCTTCCCCCATTAAAAGGGCGTCATACACGAATTGTTGATGAGAGGTACTACTCCTTTGGCCACTTTCACCCCTGTCCAAAGAACTCTCCTCTACTCCCTAGAACTTCTGCCATAATGATAAGCAAAAATGGGGAAATAATATCTCCTTGACGAAGCCCTCTTGAAGCTTGAAAGAAGCCTTGTGGACTTCCATTTACTAGAATTGAAAAGCGAGGAGTAAAAATACAACTTTTAACCCAAGAGATCAACCTTCAGCCAAAACCAAAACGTTCCATCACCTTTAGCGAAAAATCCCTGTCAACTTGGTCATAGGCTTTCATAATGTCCAATTTTATGAACATCCTCTCCGTTCTAGCATCTCTAATAGAGTGAATGGCCTCATGAGCTATAATAATTCGTTCCACAAGTGATCTATTTGGGGCAAATCCACTCTATTCCTCTAATATAACATTATCTAAAACATTTTTAAGTCTATTAGCCATGACTTTGGAGATAATTTATAAATAGTATTACATAAGGAGATTGGTCTAAAATCTTCAAAAGTTTGTACTTCCTCCTTTGTGGATCAAAGCAATAAGGCTGTTGTTCACGTCTTTAAGCTCCGCATAGCCTTGCCTCGATTCCTCAACTACTTTCCATAGATCAGTCCCAAAAAGATCCCATAACCTCTGGAAGAAAATAGTCAGGAACCCATCTGGACCAAGAGCCTTGTTTGCCTCCATTGAAAAAAGGGCCTCTTTCATCTTTCCCTAGCTTACGACCTTCTGCAACATATAATTTTGTTCTTTTGTAATGATACTAGGGATCACTGAGAGGATGTGCTCATGGTTATAGTTCAAATTTGCTATTAATAAGCTTTTGAAATATTCTACCTCTTCTTTGTCAGTTTTTGCTTTCTCCCAAGTTCGTTGCCCATCATTCTTCTTAATGGCATAAATCTGATTCATTGACCTTGTCTTGACCAAACTGTGAAAAAACTATGTTTCAATCGTAGTTACTCGACTTGGACTTGACAAGTTGGTTTCGGGCTCGGACCCGGACTCAGATTCAACATCCGGACTCAGCAAGGACTCGGCAAATCGAAAAACCCAAGAAATTCAAATTTTTTTAATGATTTAAAGCTTTTTTCATGCATCATTTAGTCAATTAACATCAAATATACAATAATTGAGATAAATAGAAGCTACTTTGCACACATACACAAGTTTACATAGATCACATAAGTATAAATGCGAGTTTCTAAAAGAAATAAGTTAAACTAAATAACCCATTAGAAATATAAATAGTGTCATTGTCAAATGTCTAATATTCATGGAATATGAAATCCATGGAATCAAACTAGCTTATCATAGACAGGTTTTGTGTTTTGCTCTTTTGCTGTTGCTTTTGGTCACATAGATTACTGGTCTTGTTGACACTATTTAAATCTTTAATTCATTCATACAAAGAGGAAGACACATGTTTTCACTAATCATTTTTTTCTGGTGATATTGCTCTAACATTATCAGCAACTTAATTTTTTCAGTAACTCTTTTTCACCACAACTTTTGGTGACAACCAGTCTTGTGACAATATATCTCCCGATAACAGTTTGACTGCAATCATTTTGGTACCCTTGTGATGTTATCTCCGCCAACATATCTTAATGTCTCCTTGTTCCATATCTTATTTTCACTTGGCTAAAATGTCAACCAAGTGTTTTTGCATATTTCACAAGGAAAGAGATCTTGTGCAAGTCTAAAGGTCTCGATCTCATGGACTATCTATGTTCAAACATTAGAATCAAGTGACATTCACTCAGTGATTGTGTAGATCTCCCTTAGAACCTCCTCATATACCTTGAAATCCTTGCGATATTGGAATGCTGGATTAATGAAATAAACAGTTGCATGTATGGGCTTGTGAAGTTGGAGGTGCCATTGCCTTCAAATGATTTACCAAATGTGATGATACTTAGACTCAACTCTCACATAAATTGATCTAATGGCCTCCTTGGCCCTATCTATGCCCTCATATATGTAGCTTGTTGCGGGCTTCTCCCTATTAGCAACTCGTAGAACTACCAAAGGCTCTATGAACTCCAATTATAATGAAACTTTAACATAAGTGTGAACAAAATAAGAAAATAAAAAAAATTAAATAAATATTAAAACATAATGTAGAAGTAGATTTTCATTTACCTTTATAATCTCCACAACAAGTATTTAAAAGCCTTTCTCATCAAATATCCAGTTCGCCCCATCAACCCCTGCATTAGTCTTAGAATATGATGAGGAAGTCCACTCCTCACTAAAAACATGCACCTCAAAGCCCCCTTTGACAAACCAATTCTTTCCACCTTATGAATTGCCTCATTAGGTTGAGGACCATGTGTGATTGGATATGAATTTACAAATATTTTTTTTCATCTCCACATATGTTTTGCTCCATGGAATGTTGCCGAATCATTAAATATGAGGCAAGGCAATGAGCAACACATGAATTCCAAAATAATGAGTGCCTATGCATCAGTAGTCTACCTGCAACAACATAATTTGCTGCGTTATTTTTAACCAGCTGCACCACATTCTCCTCACCCACCTCAGTTAGGACTTCCTCTAAAGTTTTACAAAAGATTATGCCATTTATGGTATGTCTTGAAGCATCAATAGATTTGATGAATATGGTGCCACTTGAAAAAGAAACATAATCAATGATTCAATAAAGCATAATTAATCACTAAATCAATGCACTTTTGGAAGTGCAATAACGTGAAGAAGAAACAAGAAAATTTAGCAATGTCCTATTTCTTCTTTCAGTCCAGCCATCGGTCATGATGGTGCAACCTTCTTCCTCCATGCCAATCGCTGCTCTACTCTCTTGTGGATTTCACATCAGCCACCTTTTATGTCAAAATTGGACCTTTACTTCTTCACTAGGCGATTTCAACCTTGCCCCACAAACAATATTGGCATCAATCATATTTTTTCAATAAGAATACCTAACACATTTAAAAAATAAATGAAATAAAATAAGTATTGTAAAATGAAGAGTTTAAAACTGGAATTGGACAAACCTCTAAATATAAAAATTCAAGAGACAAAGAATCAAGCTATACATTTTAAAACAGTGAAATAAAAAAGAGATACTTGGCTGGAGGGAATGGACTAGTACTATAGTACAAAAAGTCTCCAATTGCATGTTTAGCTTCATCATATATGTCTTTCTTCCAACTCATACTCTCAATTGATGGTTGGGAACTTGGAGTAGTGTTTGGCAAAAGATTTGAATCCAACCTAGATTTACGAACTCTAAGCCCAATGCTAAGTTCCACTAGTACCAATACCAGGCCCAACACCTAAAGATGGATGAAATGGAGGCATGGAAGAAGACTGTCCATTATTACCAATGGCTGCCATCTCCTCCTCTCTTTGCCTCTTTTTCAATTCTTTTTGTTTCTCAAATGGTTCTAGTTGCACTTGCACTTCACGCGTAACCTCATGAGGCACTTGTGAGCATGGATTAGCATCGCAGACTCGTATATTGTGCAAGATGGTATTTAAATCTTTTAGTGCCTCCTCCATGATAAACTATTTTGCAATAAAAACATGTTACTTCTCCTTTCTTTTGCCCAGACATAATTTCAACATGTTTCCTACAAGAGTCCCTTTGAATTGGTGTTCGGGATATTGTGACAAAGACGATTTGAAAATCTCAAAAGTACTGTAGTAACATATAGATAGAAAAAAGTTAGCATTTTTATTTATAATTAAACTAATTTTAAAAAATGCAGTTTTGCAACTATAAAATTAGTAAACATGAGACTAAAAGAGTATATACAACGGTTGACGAACCTAGTAAGGCAAGAAGATGTTACGTTTGTCCCACCAATTCTGTTCCACAAGAATCATTTGAAAGTTTTGAGGCCACGAAGAATACAAGTCAAGAAGTAAGGAAGTGGATTGAGGGGATTGCAAGACAAGCTAAGGAGTTCCTACAAGGAATCGTTCATACATATTGTAATGTCCCCGTTTTTCAGACCTCGGGATTAGCTTGGTTTGGCGATCCTCGCAAGCTAATCGGGTGTTCAGAGGGGGTCAGATTGGGGAGCCAGCGTTGGGATTCCATTCTGGAGATTCAGTTTATCAGGTCCGCTCTTCGTTCGGGTCATTTTGGCTGACTTACTATTTTTAGTAAGTGGGGTTTCTGGTATGGCCAAGATTGGCAGGGTGTCTGTACAGAGCGTCAGATATCTTAGGATCGAGTTTCAGAGAATCTCCAGTTTGAGGGACTTACTATTTATAGTAAGTCTATTTTTAGCAGTGGCTATTTTTAGCAGGGCACCTGGTCACATGATGGTTGACAGTCATGACCTCCTGTTTAGATGGTTTGGAAAAATAATGAGTATTTTAAGAGATTAATATTTAATGGCCATTAA
>MU228447.1:727284-742139 GCA_018584345.1 Thuja plicata
TGATCATACCATCATATACTTCAAGTGCAAGTTCAACATCAAAGATTCAAGAATCAAAACATTAAAATTAAATCATAACATCAGTTCAAGTATCATTGTTTGAAGTTCAACTAATGGATTAATAATTCATTGATATTCTTCTTCTTCATAATCATCATCTTCTATATGGAGCCTAATAAGACTCGAAGGTTAATTTTTCCCCACTTTTATCAGCGCAGTTTCCACCCCAAATTATTAAATTTTCAGCTCCATAAGACATCAAATCATAAATGTATGTAAGATGAAGATCCATGAAACGTATGTCTATCAGTATTGGATAATTGCATCCATTGGTCGTTAAGAGACATATCTTTCCAAATCGCACCTCGCCATGAACATTTGTTATTTGAACATTTTCTATTTGCACAAACCAGCTTTAGGGTTATAACAAAGAGGAAAGACACAAAAAGATTAAAAAAACAAGTGTTTTTAAATTTTTTTGACTTGATAGCCGATTTATGCCGGTTCACGCATGGCGATTCAGGCGATTTTTGGATGAATCGCCTGAATCGGCGATTCATGCCAAAAAACTGCTGATCTAATTCTCGGACTCACAAAAAATCGGGGAGGGTGAATCGAATTGCGATTCACGCAATTCTCGTTACTATGCTCCTAACCTTCTATCATGATGGATATTATATGGTTGATGTCTAAGTAGATCATGATAGATTATATCTTGCATGGTGGATTAATTTCCTTAAATAGACCATGAATATAATGTTCCTATTGTAAGTATCATTGAGGATACGTGTGCACATAGCTTATGGACATTTTGAGTACTTGTTGAATATCATGCAACTTAATATTTTGAGGCCATTACTCCTGATATCATGAGATGATATCTAATGGTGAATATCTTCTGATCAAAGATATTCTTAAACATGCCATTCTTGATATTACGGTGAGGTAATATCATATCCTATGTTTATCCTCCCTAGCTAAGAGGGATTGTTGATGTTTTGTAGCTTTTGTCGGATAAATCCTATGAGACTATTATATATATATATATATATATTATGTGAGATAATATATATAGATATATATCTAAAATACTATTAGGAGAAATTATTATAATAATGATTCAAAGATATTATGTATATATATATATATATATATATATATATATATATTTATGTAGTTACATAATCAATTGTCATTATATTAATCACATAATAATGAAGACATGTCCCATGAAGGGACATGTCTCTCCTTGCCTCATCCTCAATATAAATGCAAGAGAGATCACTGCATTTGAAAACCACAGAAAATAGAGTGTTATTACATTTGCAACGATTCATTGAATATGCCATCAGGTAAAAGGATAAAGGAAATATTCTTCTAGAAGACTGTTTGTTACAATCTTATGTGGCAACGAATTTTCCTATTGGCCCATATTTGGTGGTCCTTTTTTTATTGGCTAGCATTTAATGTTTGTAGGTGGTAGTTATAGCAAACCCTAATTAGGGTTATTTTGAATTATCTTGACTATTGTTCTTGAATCAATTTGGGCCATTGGTTATAATTGAGGGCTCTATATAAGGCTAGCTCATTTCATTTGTAAGGGAGACTTTTGTGAAATTGTTGTCAAAATACTGCCAAAATAATTGCAAATTCATTGAAGCTTGGTGAAGACTTATCTTGTTTTGGGTGTTAGCATAGTTTCCTATTTCTCACTTAGTTAGAATTTGTTTATGTTGAATAGTTGAATGAAAGAAATTATGTTGATCAATGGTGAAACCTCTTATGTTCATATTATTGGTTTGTGGTGACTGATCAGGCAAGTACTGTACACTTTCTGCAATTTAAATTTTTTTGGGTTAACTCGTTAAGCGTTTTTGGTTAGCTCGTCAGCATTTCCCTAGATTAACTCGTCAAGCATTTCCCTAGGCTAACTCGTCAAGCAATTTTTTTAGGGTTAGAGTTTTTGTATAAGAAAAACGGTGTTAGGGTTATGGCTTTCTAGAGGGAAGAAGTATTGTAGTATTTGCAGTGGTATTGAGCTATACGGGATCACTAGTTGTAATCGGTTGAAATTACTGAACAATAATATTGGACTCTTTGTTTGGTGGACGTAGTCCTAGATTGGGTCAACCATGTTAAATTCCTAAGGTCTTCTTGTTTCATTTTTGTGTGTCCTTTATTCCTTTGTTTTATTGATCAATCTGTATTTAACTATTAGATATCTGTCTGCTAATCCTAACAAGTGGTATCAGAGTTGGTTGTATCTAGTTATCCTCTGCATGAAGGTCTCATGGTTGAGTGAGAGTAATGGCAGACAAGGGTAAGTTGAAGGTTGAGAAGTTTAATGGGCAGAACTTTTAGTTATGGAAAATGCGGATGGAGGATTATCTCTATCAGAAGGATTTATATAGGTCGTTGGAAGGAATAGCCAAGAAACCAACAACAATGAGTGATGAGGATTGGAATCTTCTAGATATAAAGGCACTAGGGGCCATTCGTTTATTCCTGGCACAATCAGTGTCATTTAATATTACAAAAGCAAAGACAACCAAAGAGTTGATGGAAACTCTAGCAAAGTTATATGAAGAGCCTTCCGCTTCAAATAAGGTATTTCTTATGAAGCATTTATTTAATATGAAAATGGTTGAAGATGGGTCAGTTGCTAATCATTTAAATGAGTTTAATACAGTTACTAGTCAATTATCCACTGTTAATGTCAATTTTGATGAAGAAATTAGGGCTCTTATGATTATGTGTTATTTGCCTAAAAGTTGGAATAGCTTGGTAATGGCTGTTAGTAATTCTATTTCTGGTTCGAATACATTGAAATTTGATGATGTTGGTGCTATTTTGAGCTGGGAAATTCGTAGGAAAAGCTTAGATGATACATCCACATCAGGCGGTGTTTTGAATGAAGAAAGCAGGGGAAAACCAAAGGAGAGAGGAAACAATTCTGGAAGTCATGGGAAGTCACGAGGAAAATCAAAGGGCAAGAGTTCCCAATCCATAGACAAGAGGGATTGTTGGTACTGTGGTAAGCCAGGTCATTTGAAGAAAGATTGTTGGTTTCAGAAAAATAAAGGACACAAAAAGGATAGTAGTAACGAGGCAAATGTGGTAAGTAATAAATTTGAAGGAGATGCTTTGATTCTTTTCCTAGATAATGCTGATGATTTATGGGTTTTAGATTCAGGGGCCTACTTTCATGCTACACCCCATAGAAGTTATTTTCTTGATTATATCCAAGGGGATTTTGGGCTGGTTTATTTGGGAGATAATGAACCCTGTTAGATTGTTGGAAAGTGAAGATTTAAGATTAAGTTGCAGAATGGGAATCATTGGCTACTACAAGAGGTAAGGCACGTTCCAAGGCTGAGTAGGAATTTAATTTCAGTAGGGCAGCTAGGTGATGAAGGTTGCACAACTACTTTTAATGATAAAAAATGGAAGGTTTTAAAAGGTTCCATAGTAATAGCAAAAGGTGTGAAAGTAGGCTCCTTATATCTTTGTACAAATCATATTGTTCCTTCTACTTCAATTGTTGCAAAGAAAAATCAATGCTCAGGAACAGTTGTAGTTCAACAGGCAGAACAACAAATAATCGTTTTGGATTTTGAAACAACACTATGGCACAACAGACTTGGGCACGAGTGAAAAAGGTATGAAATTACTTCATTCAAATAAAGTTTTACCAGGTCTAAAATGTGTCAATGTCGATTTCTGTGAGAGTTGTGTGTATGGAAAACAAAAGAGAGTTAGTTTTTTGAAGGGTGGGAAGGAAAAGAAAGATGAGAAATTGGAGCTTGTGCATACAAATGTATATGTATGGGGACCAGCTTAGGTATCTTCCCTTGGTGGCTCTCTGTATTATGTTACATTCATTGATGATGCAACTAGGAAAGTATGGATTTATTTCCTTAGGCAGAAATCTGATCTATTTAAAACTTTTAAACAATAGAAAAGCTTGGTTGAGAATGAGATTGGTAAAAGACTAAAATGTCTCAGATCTGATAATGGTGGTGAGTATTGCAATAAAGAATGTGAAGATTGTTGTTCATCTAGTGGTATTTGTAGGTAGAAAACAGTTCCAAGGACTCAACAAGAAAATAGAGTGGCTGAACGCATGAATAGGACAATAATGGAGCGTGCAAGGACTATGAGGTTGCATGTTGGGCTACCCTTAAACATGTGGGTAGAGGATTTAAACACTGTTGTTTATTTAATTAATAGAGGTCCCTCAACTCCTTTGGGTTGTGGTGTTCCAAAGGAAGCATGAACAGGGAAGGTGAGTTATTCTTTTCTCAGAACCTTCGGTTGTGAAGCATTTGCACATATAGATTCTGAAAATCGAACCAAGCTGGAAGCTAAATCAAAGAAATATGTATTTGTTGGATATGACAATGATGAATTTGGTCATAGACTTTGGGATTTTGAAAATCATAAAAATGTAAGAAGCAGGGATGTCGTATTCAATGAGAAAGTGTTGTACAAAGATCAGTTGCAGCAGCATGAGAAGAAAGAAAATGATTATGTAGTGCTAGATGATACTCTTAAAGATGATGTTCCAGTGGTTCCTCATGCTCCGCAACAACAACATACCACAAACTTCAGTGAATGTTAGACGATCTTCAAGGATAAGTAGACCTCTTGATAGGTTCTTTCCTTCTTTGTATTCTATTTTATTGACTAATGCTGGGGAACCAGAATGTTATGATGAAGCTATGCAGCTTAATACCAAGGTTCAGTGGGAGCATGGCATGACAGAAGAAATGGACTTCTTGTTGAAAAATCAGACTTGGGAATTATGCAAGTTGCGTGAAGGTAAAAAGGCTTTACAAAACAAATGGGTTTATAGGCTGAAAGAGGAAGATGGAGGTAAAAAAAGATTTAAAGCCAGGTTAGTTGTAAAGGGATTTGCACAGAAAAAAGGCATTGATTTTTCTAAAAAATTTTCTCTGGTTGTTAAGATGACTTCTATTCGTACTATTTTAAGTATTGTGGCTACTGAAGATTTGCATTTGGAACAGCTAGATGTGAAAACTACCTTTCTCCATGGTGATTTGGAGGATGAGATATATATGGAACAACCCCAAGGATTTGAGGTCAAAGGTAAGGAGAAGTTAGTGTGCAGATTAAAGAAGAGTTTATATGGATTGAAACAAGCACCTCGGAAATGGTACTTAAAATTTGATAGTTTTATGGTTGTGCATGGTTTCAACAGGTGTAATTTTGACCATTGTGTTTATTTTAAGAAGTTGCATAATTATAGCTACATTATTTTATGTTAATGACATGCTTGTAGTGGGGTCTAAGATGGATCACATAAGAGAGTTAAAATAACAATTAGCAAAATCATTTGATATGAAGGATTTGGGGGCGGGAAAACAAATCCTTGGTATGAAAATTTGCTGATATAGTATATAAAACAAAAAATTGACTCTATCTCAGGCTGATTATGTTGAAAAGGTGTTGCAAAGATTCTTCATGGAGAATACAAAAGTTGTCAGCACACCTTTGTTTAGTCATTTGAAATTGACTAAGGAGATGTGTCCAAAGACACTAGAGGAAGACAAAATGTCCAAGGTACCCTATGCTTCAGCTGTAAGTAGTTTAATGTATACTATGGTATGCACTAGACCTGGTATTGCAAATGTTGTTGGAGTTGTTAGTAGGTATATTAGTCATCCTGGAGTTGAGCATTGGAATGCGGTAAAATGGATTCTCAGATACTTGTGAGGTACATCCAACAAATGTTTATGTTTTGGGGGCTCTAGTACTGATTTACAAGGCTATGTTGACTCAGATTTGGCAGGAGACATTGATACTAGGCGGAGTACAACATAATATGTTTTTATTGTCGATGGGACAGAGGTGAGTTGGATCTCTAGGTTGCAAAAAGTGGTTGCTTTATCTACCACAAAGGCAGAGTATTTAGTTGCAGCAGAGGCAAGCAAGGAGATGATATGGCTGCAATCTTTCATGGAAGAATTGGGCAAAACACAGGTTAACAATTATTTGTTTACAGATAGCCAAAGTGTCATTCATCTTGCAAAGAATTTTGCCTTGCATTCAAAGACAAAACACATACAGTTGAGGTATCACTTTATTTGGTCGGTATTGGATGATGGACGGTTAAGGCTGGAAAAAATACGTATAGATGACAATACAACGAATATGTTTACAAAGGCAGTGACAAGGGATAAGCTGAGCTCCTCTTCAACTTCGGTTGGTCTTCACGACTAAAACAATAAAACAGAGCAATAGAGTCTAGGGTGTTTTCGAGTGGGAGCTAGAGGGGTAATGATATTGCTACAAGATCAGTCTCCAGGTGAAAGATTGTTTAGTGTGGAGCCTGATTAGTCTCCAAGAAGGGAGATTATTGGTTTGTGGTGACTGATCAGGCAAGTAATGTACTCTTTCTGCAATTCGTGGGGTTAACTCGGCAAGAATTTCCCTAGGTTAACTCGCCAAGCATTTCTCTAGGCAAACTCGTCAAGAAATGTTTTTTAGGGTTAGGGTTTTTCTATAAGAAAAAAAGTGTTAGGGTTATGGCTTTCTAGAGCGAAGAAGTATTGTAGCATTTGCAGTGGTATTGAGCTGCAAGAGATCACTGGTTGTAATCGGTTGAAATTACTGGATAATAATATTGGACTCTCTATTTGGTGGACATAGCCCTAGATTGGGTGAACCACGTTAAATTCTTTGGGTCTTCTTGTTTCATTTCTATGTGTGTGCTTTATTCCTTTGTTTTATTGATCAATCTGTATTTAACTATTAGATATTTGTCTACTGATCCTAACACATACCTTTTGTTACTTGTTGATTGCAATTTGCAGTGTAAGGTTAGGCTGAACTTATTGCAATGCATAATTTCAATTACTTTATGCTCATTGATTCACATGTCTTGTGGTGTTGATGTGTATAAGTGATTTGAAAATCAATCACACATCCTTAGAAGATTTGCATCAACTTTGCGTAGTTGTTCTACTTGGCGAAGCAAAGTCTGGTTTGGTTTCACTTCATAGTCAATAGTCTCTTGCATTGGGAGAAGTAGATTAGGTTTTTAAACCCTATCTCTTTTGCAATTTATTTCAAAGCCATTCTTAAGATTAGTTGAAGATCTCTAGGGAAAAATCATTCACCATTTGAAAGTTGATGGATTCCCATGAAAGAATAGCGTAAGTCCCTGCATGATAACCAACATATCACATCATTAAACTGATTTGTGTCCAACATAATGTTGCTCGTCCACATTGTAAACCTTGGGGTTTCTTCACTTTATCACACAATTGCTATATTGTTTAGCATTTGGAGTTTCCTTATTGAAGAGAAGATAGAATACTTGGTATTTTATCCTTCAAGTTGGAGTGGTAACAAAACTCACATCAACATGTACTTGCTCCAAATTACTGGAAAAACACTCAAGGTCACAATTACTGCCTTTCTTGTATATTTCATCTGTCAATCTTTGGTTTGTTCTAGGTACAGGCAGTATTAAAAGGAAAAAAACTCAGATGAGGATGATCTATGTTGAGATGCTGATGTTTCAGAAATACATGCCATAGATTTAAAGGAATGCAAGGGAATATATAAGCTTGAAGATTGGTGACTGCTAAAGTTTGTGAAGATGCTGAGGATAAGGAAAGTCAATAACAGAACCCTCCAGTTGTTTTCCAAAAAACTTGAGTGATCACGCCTCTCCTTCTGTCAATTGCTGTCAATATAATCATTGAAAATTATGGGTCACTGCTCAATTCTTTAGGAGAAATATATTTTATAACTTCTGTTTAATGTTTTGAATATCATAGTTTCATGTTTCACCTACATTTTGAGTGCCTCTGGACAAGGTTTATCAGCTTAAATCAGTTGTAATGAATTCTTCAATATATCATGTTAAACGTTTGCCATTTTTTACCCAATGTACATATTTATATTTTAGATAATCAAATTAAAT
This sequence comes from Thuja plicata, assembly GCA_018584345.1. NCBI lineage: Eukaryota > Viridiplantae > Streptophyta > Pinopsida > Cupressales > Cupressaceae > Thuja > Thuja plicata. The sequence continues at coordinate 735,239 of MU228447.1, forward strand.
ATAATTCAGGGTGTTTACCAGTACATGGTTCTCAATGAGGATGCATTCCTGAGAAGGAAGTAATGGACTGTTCTTCTTGCCATATATACTGCAGAACCTTCAAATCTTTGCCAACATTTATTTGCTCTCTCTCTCTCTCTCTCTCTCACACACACACACACACACACACACATTGAATTAATATGATTTAATTTTCGAAAGATTGATTATTTACTTTGTTTATCTGTACACCATGTTAAGTTTTCTATTGGCTATTTTTTACTTGCTTTTATAATCCATATAGATCATAGGTTTAGTATGATTTATACAGTTGATTGACAAGTATATTATAACATTGTTTGCAGGAAAGACTTAATGGATTACGTAAACAAAAGTGGCAAGTTTGAAAAGAAATTTCAGGGTTTCACAGGTGATGATGCTTAGGATACATTATTATGTTTATGTGCACTTGTTTTATTTATTCTCTCTTGTTCTTTAAGAAAAGAAATGTTAAAACCAATCAAAGTCTATTTTGGTATATCCATCATTTATTGAACAAAAAATTAAATTGAACTGTACTCATGTAAGCAGTTTGGAAAGGCCTGGTTTACTCCTGGTTAATTGAAAAAGAAAGGGACCATTCTGCAAAATTGGTGTGCTTTCTTTGTCATACCTGAAACATCACCTTTACAACTTATACCTTAATTATTTGATAAAGAAAAAACTGAATATTATCTATAAAGAAAAGGTTATAACTTATATCACAAAATTTCTTTTCAGTCTCTGGATTGTAGGGTGTTTACAACTGCCCAATACAGGGTTTATGAAAAAGTACGTAAGACTACAAGATGTTCCGAATCTCAACTGTGATTTATAAACATTTGAAAGAATGTACAGACAGACAAATTGTAATTTTTTTACATATACATCAGATAACAACATGGAAGGTTTTCTGCAATTTGACATGGGTCGTACCCCAATGATATAGTCAACAAGGAACTTAACTATCCCGATTTTCAATGTATAAGAGTCTATGGTCTCTCAAAATGGCTGTGTGAAGAAATGAGGTTTTCTATTACATTGAGGAGTAAAGTGAAATTCTAAGCTGTAGGAAATAAATATCTCGCTGACAGTGCGTATGATATTCTTGACTATTTTACATAGACTACTTAAGAAAGGGTGCCTAGGTATATTTTTCTGCCCTGTATATGCAAACGAAAACAATCACTTCAATTGATGTTGCTTTGAACTCCATGTCTTAAAAATGGTTCTAAATAATGGGACCAACATAGTAAGATTTTCTGCTCGTAAAGGTTAGCATGATTTGACTTGGAACAATTTATAACATGTTTATTTTGAAAGGAAGCTAAGGTAGCAGAACAATTTCCTACACTAATCTTGAGAGGAGGGCAATGCAAAAACTTTTCAGATCTTTACAACTGTTACAGAAATAAACATAAATAGTATGCATGCCACAACACAATGATTCACATGGGAAAAATCCTTTCGTGAGAAAAACCCCCCACTCCAAAAACCACCTAATATATTATTAAAAAATCAACAACATATTACAATATACTTGCAGAACAAGCTTCTCAAAGGATGCATTCCATAACTATACCCAATGAAGATACATTTCACAACCTTGTTCTCCAACTTTCTTTGCTTCTCTTTGTCCTTCTCCTTTGGTACATGTGCATATGCCTCGCAACCAAAAACTCTAAGATGTCTCAACAAAGGGTTGTGTCCTAACCATGTCTCCATAGGCGTTTTATTAACAAGAGCTAATGTTGGAGACCTATTAATCGGGTAGCAAGTAGCCAAAACAACTTCAGGCCAAAATTTTTGTTCTAAACCAGCACCACTCAACATAGTGTCATGTCCCCTTCTTGAAATAAGATTAAATAATAAATAGTAATAATTAAATTAAAAATATAAAAGAATAAATTGAAAAATAATTAAAATTTAGTTAAGTTAAACAAATGGTCAAAAGGCATGAATGAAAAAGTTGTGTCTCCCTCAAATGAGAGGTATAAAGGGATAGAAGAGAACTTCAATTGTGGGGAAAAGGGAAGGAGGAAGAAGTGGAGCATAAGAATTAAGGAAGGATTAAGGGAAAGGAAAGGGAAGAAAATAAGGAAGTGATTTTCAAAAGGTGAAGGGTTGTGACTCTTCGAAAGGATTGTGATTATGAAGTGGTGTGACTCTTTCGAAAGAGGGACAATTATAAAGGGTCGTGACTCTTGCCAAAAGGCAGACATGATGAAGAGGTGTGACCTCTCCCTCGCATGGGAAGATATAAAGGAGAAGAAGGATTGAATGGAATGTGGGAAAAAGGAGTAGAGGAGATCTAGAGCAGATTCAGAGCAGAAGTATAAGGAGGGATCTGAAATAAGAATTGAGAAGGAAATAAGAAAATAAGATATGCAGATCTTAAATGAGATATGTGCAGATTTGTAAAATAGTAAAGACAGATTTGGGAAGTGAGCGAGGAAGTGAAAGGGGCAGCAGTTGTTTTTAAATAGATGTATCTTTTCATAACCAAAGGGTGTGACCTTTTCACAAGAACATTAACAAATGAAAGGGTGTGACTCCCTACACTCAAAGGAGACATAAAGAGAAGAACTTCATTAAAGAAGGGCATGGAATAAAAAAGGGAGATCAAGTGGGAGAATAATTTATTATTCTCAAAGGCAACAAAGAAATGCGGCGAGTCAAATCTTGTGAAAGGTGGTGACCCTTTTCACTTGTGAATCATAAAGGGGATATCATTCCAAGCAAACATCAACACACCATCATTCATCAATGCATCATGAAATCAAGTAATCTATCAATCAAACAATCTACTGATCAATTAGCAAAATCAATTCAACAAAGTGGATAAACAAGCAATCAAATCATCATTAATCAATTCACATCTTGGAATCAGAAATCAATCATCAATGTCTATCAAATCAATTAATTCATCATTCAAACATTTATCATTTAAGTGTCACCCTATCATTTCATTCATTCAATCATCAGCAGAGAAGAAAAAAAGACAAGAAGAATAGATTTTAATATTAATTTCAGAACAACGATTCATTGGTATAAGTATCACATGATATGAGTATTGTATAATAAGTGTTTACTCACTGTTCTCTATTTAGATTTTGTATGCATTTCAGTGATATAATATTATGTAGCTATACATACTTATATATATACATCTGTACACCAGTGGTTTAATATGCATTTTTTTGATAACTCACGAATGCTGTAATATATGAAAGAGTTTTATTAATCTTCAAATCTGGGCTGAGTTTCACTCTTGAAAGGTAACTTTTCCAGCTTGCTAAGGTTATCTAAAATTATGACACATTTTGGAGCCAATTCTATGGGGATAGTTCATGTTCCAAATAAACCTGGGTGATCTAAGCATGGATGTGATGCTACTAACACTCTCTTTTGCATACATCATCTTCTTTGTTAAATCATCTTCAGTAAGTCAACCTCTCCAACCGCTGATGAGATGGTAGCTCTCTTTTCTTCCTCATATGCTTATTTACAAAGATTCCTATATCCATGCTTTGAATTTTGAACACTAAGCTCAAGTATGCTGTTGCATTTGCTAGCTTCTGAATTACTTGAATTCAATATAAATGTCAGCATGTGATTATACATCAAATGGAGAAAAACATTAGTATCAAGTTCTCACCATCTATTGTTTAGCCTCTGCACTTTGTCAAAAGAAAGTGTTAGCTATAAGCAGGCTCAATATTTCTACATAAAAGAGGACTAAGTATCTACCTATTATAGAGATCATGTACCTTACTAGCAAATGCATATACATATGCCCTGGGAGATACTCTTAAATAAGGCATTGTTTGACAGTTATCTTGTTTAATTAGGTACCAAGATCCCATTACACACTATAGTTCTTCAGTTCTTAATTTCAGAAAATTGACATTTTGAAGCTCACATTTGTGGTTTATCATTATGTTGAATGATTGATTAGAAAGAAAATTAAGCCTCCTAATTAACTACTTTTATGATGCATCAAGAGAGTAATAATCTGTCAATCAATAATTTTGTATTCTTGAGGTTGCAATTAATATAAAAGTGTCACGTTTTAATGTTTATTCTAGGATTCTTAGCATGACTTATTTGATATATCCTATATTGACATATTTTAAGGTTATCTAAGAAATTTTAAATTTTAATCAGTAAGATGAGAGCTATGTGCAAATTCCTGAGTTTTCAGATTATTGTCATTTTTTCCAGCCTTGGTTACTAAACATATCTTGGTACTAGATCCATTTCGTTATGGGTTGATTGAATTGCTAATTTAAAGATGCCCCTGAAATCTCCAATGTCATTTGTCCAAGTTTTTTTTGAGTATTATTAGCCATTTGTCCTTTCTGTTATAACTAATCGATGCATGTGGTCACTTTTAGGTGTTGATGGTCCCTTGGGGAAACGAATGGATAACACAAATACACGTATCAAAACTGGTTGGGAACCAAAGTATCCAAGCTTTGTCCAAGTTCTTGGCATATCAGAGTAGATGTAATCTTCTGACATTAATTTGTTCATTCATGTACAAAATTTCTTTTAGTGAACACTCATTATGGGAATTCACTATGGAAGCATGTTTGGCATTCAATAGAGATTATAGGTTTTATTAATTAATTTATTTATTCTCCCACATCTAGCTTATATGGAATAAATTTGTATTTGGATTTTTTTGGATACATTAATTGTGATCTAGGGGATCACTTCCTCTGTAAAAACGGGAGAGAATATGCATCCACCCTATTATTAGGGGTACAGAGAAAATTCAAAAAATCTCCACTCTTTCTATTTGGGAGATGTTTCTACTGTATTCTTCTTTTGACACACATATACATACATATATATACATTTGTGTGTGTCTATACACGTGTATATATACATATATCTATGTACACACACATATAGATATACATACATTACTATCTGAGTATGCATCAAAGGAAACAACACCCAGGCTGGCTTAATTACTTGCACCCCTTATAAATATTTTTAAGCTGTCCTTTAGTCCTTCTCAGAGGTAGGACAAATCAATGGGTCATTGAAAGAAAGTTAAATTGCTTTTGGAGGCTAGACCATGCCTTAGGCAACTTATCAATTCATTCAACTTTGGCTATTGTATAGCTTGCAAGAAAATCTGCTTCTTGATTGAGAAAACTCTAAAGGCATTTAACAAAGGCCAAGCTTTGTGTAATATATTTGAAACTTTGATTAGTATTCAAGAAAGACTAAGGTGTATACAAACCTGTAACCCTAGTAGGAGAGCTTGGACATTTGCTTCGCGGTTAGCTCCATCCACCACTTTCTTTAAAACTGCACAAACTGTAGAACCTGCTTTATTCTGAATTATGCACCCTGCATTGAGAGACCCATGTCGTGTCTAGAATCTCCATTAAAGTTTAATTTTTGTTCACTTCGCAGAGGTGGAGACTAACATATTCCTATCTGGGGATTGGGAGTAGACTTAACTTCACTATGCCAATAAATCAGCGGATTTATATTTGGATTCTTAAATACAAGAGTGTCATTCTTTAACAAGAGTAGTGTGACGAATCCTTGCCTATTTATGGAATTTGTATGATTAGCTTATAAAGAGCTTTAAGTGAAGATTGTTACTTTTTTATAGATAAATTGTGGGTTTTGTTGGGCCTATGACTTGAAGAATACAAAGAGTCAACCACACTAATAATTATAAAATAAAAGTGTCTGGTAACTAATACATTTATCCAACTTTTTTTTTTCTCTAAGATCAATATTATTGTGAGGATAAGATCTAGGTTTTCTCTCTGTGGCGATAGGCCAGCCACCGTTTTAAGGAGAAATTTCCTTTAGTCTTAAAACTCCTTCCTTGTCAATAGAGAGAAATTCCTCTTCCAAAGTTTTGAAATAAAATACATAGTGGTAGAGTCTAGAAGAGTTGGAAACTCGTTTGCATAGCTTTTATGAAAATATATTGTATTTTCCAAGGTTACCCCCTGAGTTTTCGGGACAGGGACAGTAGGGGACGGCGGGACGGGTTTCCGGGATGGCAAATTTTTTTGCCGATTTTGGGGACGGCAAAGGGGACGACTATGTGAATATAGGGAAATTTTCAAATATATAAGGAAATTTGCAAGTATACATTACATTCATATTAAAATATGGACAATGCATGCCATTTAAACATCATATAACCTTAACATACAACATTTCAATGCCCTTTAGTAAATACTCAAAATAAATAGTAACATTTCAATGCCATTTCAATTCATTATCGGATTGTCAATATGCATATGCTAACAAAAATATAAGTTTAACATAGAAACTAAGAAAAGTAAAACTATAAATGCCCAAAGGCTTAGGTGCTGCCATAAAGTTTCATCATCATGTTCATAGTCCAACATAACAATCAAAATATAGAAAATAAAAATGAAGCACACTGCTGCTCCTATTCTTTTGCTGCCAACATGGCATCAATATCAGAGTCCTCTGAGTCACTGCCACTATCATGTTGCACTGGCAATGAGCTCTCATCCAATGGAACCCCAACCAATCCCAGTGTTGTATCCTCCTCGTCAATCTGGGCTGCATCTTCAGATCAATATCCCACCGCAAAGCTGGAGTCTGCTTATACTCTGGAGTCTGACGATCCTCAAGTCGGAGAGCACTATGCACAACCACTAGCTTCTCCGCTCGTCTAGAGGTAAGTCTATTCCTCTTGAGCGAGTGGATAAAGCCATATGTAGACCAATTCCTCTCTGCAGCTGAGGAACTAGCAACCTGTGAAAGGAAGTGAGAGGCAAGCACTTTCAACTTTGGTGTATCCCTCCCATGCCACGTCCACCATCCAATAGGATCCCTCTGTGCCAAAATGACTCTATCCAACCTCGCC
>MU228447.1:744428-790430 GCA_018584345.1 Thuja plicata
AATGACCCCACCTATGGAAGCCCTTTGGGCTTTTTTAACTTTTTTTTTAGTGTCTTTTTGGTTCGGGACGGATGACCGTCCCCGGGACGCGTGGGGGATGGCTACGGCGTCCCCAGCCATCCCCGAGACTTTTTCCCATCCCCACTTTTTTGGGTTGCTGTCCCCAAGTCCCAGGGACGTTCCCCACAAATTCTTGAAAATTGGGGATGGCGTGGGGACATCCCCAAGCCGTCCCCAAGTCCCCGGGACGTCCCCGTTCCGAAAACTTGGGGTTTTAGGCCGGGGACGCGTCCCCGGGTAACCCTGGTATTTTCATTTTCTTTTGAGCTGATTTGATCAATCAAAGGATCCCTGAGCTCTTTTTCTTGAATAATGAGAGAAATGATTTTCTATTCTTGTACTTCCTACAAGATGGGAGGAGCCAATGCATCAATGGAAGGATTCTCCACAAAATCAATAGCATTAAATGCCTCTTCGATTTTGCTTTTAGGGGACAATTACATCATTGAATCTAAAGCTTTGGCAGCCTTTTTGGTTTAGCAATTTGCCACCAAAAATAAATTGGTAAGTGTAATTTTTATAAGTCTTTGAGATACATCATGCATAAGTTTTGTGAAACATTATGCACTATTTTTACACTTTCAACAATTTGAAGACCATCCAAATAATCTCTATGTTTAAGATGTAACTATTAATTAACAACATATATTAACTAAATGAAAAGTGGGTTTTAATTAAAGTTTGTAACAGTAAAGAAGGTTAAATCATAATTTAGAGTGAACTTGGTTCCTTTAAAATTGGGGTAAAAAAAGGAATCAAAAGGTGAAAACTATAGACTTTGTGTTGGGTCATCTCTTTAATTACACATCTTTGATGCTCATAATGAATATAGTTCCTTATCTTTTATCTTTGAACTAGAGCTATGCACGTTTTTATTATTTCCATAATTTGAAGACCATCCAAACAATCCCATTTTTCAAAGATGTATATTGGGGGTCACCTCTCATAAATTAAATAAGAAAAAAAGTGTATAGAGTCTCAAAAAGAGGTTGATTACCCATAATTACAAATTATAAAGTACAAATATATTCACCCCTAGAATTATAAAGTAGAAATATATTTGCCCCTAGAATTGTTGATGATAGCTTTGATGATGTTCTTGACCTCCTTTGAGCTAATACAAAAGAGTTTTTAGTTGGAGTTATTTGTTAACTTTTGAACTAGTCTTCCACACATTTTTCGGTAGAAATACCAAAGCATCATCATTTAAAGCCATTCACATACTCTAGAAGCCTATGAAATCTCGTTGAAAGATTAAAACATGGATAGATCTGTTGGTTATATTCCCTGTTTTGAAATCTTGCTATTAAATTTTTGTTGGTTCCCAGTGTTATTCTTGCTTAGAATGTCAAAACCTGTCCAGAATGCTATCAATTTCCTGCAAATATTGATCTATGAGCTTTAAAATCAGTAAGAGATATGAAAACCCCTAGGTCCTAGGTCATTTTTCATTCTTGTCGAGAGAAAACCCTAGTTCTTCATAATCGGCTTCTAATTTGCAGTTACCTTTTTCAGAAATTCAAATCACTTAAGTCATGTGATCTTTTTCATGTTTTAAGTTAGTCACGTAGTCTCTTAAAACTTTCCGAATATTCCCTTTTGTTTTGAGACTCAGCGCAATGCTTTGGTCGCGTTATCTCATAAGAAAAAGAATATGCTTTCAAGGGTGAAGAGATTTAACGCAGGCCGTTGATTCAGATCTAGATCTTGTAGTTCGCGCAAAGTCTCCAATGAAACCTCGGAGTTAAGAAATGGTCTGGCGACTTCGATTTTCTTCAGTCACGAAATCTCGCAAACAAATCAAAGTTAAAGCTTGGTTTGATTTTTATTCAGTTGCGAGATCTCAGAAGGAAACAAGAGTTAAGTTAAATCTTAAGAGATTCAGCGATAATCGTAGATGCTCGGATGATCTTGTGGCTGGCGTTTAATCGCGAGATGAAGGTGTTGATTAGTACAAGTTCCTGAGATTTAACGCAGATAATAAGATGAAGAATGAATCAAGGGCAGGTGCATAATCTCAGAAGGATTTCATAAAGTACATCAAGGTTGAGAGACTTAACGCCAGCCGTTGAATGAAAGAAAGATCAGAGGGCTAGTGTTTAATCTCAAATTAAACTCTGAGTTACATAAAACTTTCAGTGACTTTGAATTCCATTCAGTCGCGATGTCTCACAAGCTCACTAAGGTTGAGACATGGTTATATATATTCAGTCGCGTGATCTCTGAAGAAAACAAGGGTTAAGTGAAATGTTATGAGATCTAGCGACTACCGTCAGATTCAAAGATGATCTTGTGGCCAGTGTTTAATCACGAGATAAAAGTATAGATGAGTAAAAGTTCAAAGAGATTCAGCGACTACCATTAGATTAAGGAAAGATCTAAAGGCTGACGTTTAATCTCATAATAAACCTTGAGTTAGATGATTTATTCAGCGACAATGAGATTCAATTAGTCGCTAAGTCTCCATATAAATTGTGGTTAGTAAAGGTTAAGTCAAGGCTCAGTGAAGTTTGCAGCGGGAAAATGTAAACCGTAGATGAGAAAAGATCTGATGATTGGTGTTAAATCGCTAATAAAAGTCAAAAATTTTGAGATTGTCTAGCAACTCAGAGGTAATGATCTAGATGTTGACACGTGTTTAAGTCATCCCAGAGATCTGCGGTCTGCGTAAAGTCTCAGAATAAACCTATGGTTAGGAAATCTATCTGGCGACTTAGAGATAGCTAGCAATCGCGAAGTCTCATGACAAACTACAGTTAAGGATAAAAGCTTGAGAGATTTCACGCGAGCCGTTGGATTAAAAATGATCTAATGGTAGTCGCGAAGTCTCCGATCAGATGCAGTAAGTACAAAATGAATGAGAGATTTCACGCGAACCGTCAGATTTAAAGAGGATCTAACGATGGTCGCGTAATCTCTATCTAAACTCATGGTAAGCCAAAAAGTTTAGCGACTTCAAGTTTCTTCAGTCGCGTAATCTCTAAAAGAAAGAGGGTTAAGTAAAGTTGAAAGCACGGTTAATGTGAAGGATCTGAACCGTTGATAGATTTCAAATCGCATGGTGTGCGTTAAATCTCATGATAAAACTAGAGTTAAGGCTAACTCCCACTGACAAGGAGATAGAACAGTTGCGTGGTCGCTAAAGAGAACTGAAGTATGAGTAAGGTAAAGTTATAAGGGTTTTGTCTTGCGCCATGATGTACAGTCTCTAGCCAATTAAAACAAAAGGATTGTGACATGTATGAAATTTGCTGAGCTGTAATAATGTGAGCCAATCATATCAAGCATAGAATTTATTTCGCATATAATAAGGTTTTTTAAACTGACAAAAGCACTCATGATTGTCTCGATTGGCCCTTTTCAAAATTGGTCACCTGTTAGCCTCAGGCGTCACGGCTAAGAGAAATTGATATCAAAGCATGCAAAGTAATATAAGAAGTGACTGAATAACAAATTCATGATATTGAATAGATTGGTGCATTGATTTCTCAGGAATAAGCATTGTTGTTGCTCATTTCAGTTTACCAAAGTTTCAGAATACAGAGCTAAGAATTACATGAGTGATTAGTGCTTTCAGAAGAACATAATTGTCCGGGTTGCAGTGTGAAGAAACAAGAGTTTGATCAGTATTGTTCATATCATAGCAGAAAAGACGAGTCAAGCACTAAGTGTGGCTTCAACTAGTGGAAAGAGTGGAGACGCTGAAGATAATCAGAAAGGAGAAAATAATTACTCCGATGAATTTGTGGCTCTGCTACCAGGAACGAATCAAGGAAAATAGGTAAATGATGAATACCTTGGTGATAATATGTCATATTGTAGAGATGCTAAAACTCCTGATGCTTCTGGATACCATGTTTTTAATTACTTTCATAAAAATAACGATGGTCCCGGTCCTGTTTCAAACCCTTTAACATCAGGGTTAGCCAAATTGATAGTACCAGACGTCTCTATAGATGTAGATTTATTGCTTGAGTTGGCTAGTAGATATGATACCATCTCCAAGACCATCAAGAAGAATGATGGTACAACCCTAGTTACTCTAGATAGGGCATCTTTTATGAAAGCTTTCAACATTTACAACCCCTGCACTACAGAGATAGACCTAAAGGCATTAGCAGCTAGATATACAAGGGAAGCTTGCGTTGTGGCTAAGTTGATTCAAGGTCATGTGCCCAAAAACACCATCAATTATATAGCGGCCATTCCTAATTCCACTGCACCCTATTTCTACAAGGATTTAGCCTTTTATATGAAATATAATTCCTATGGACTATGTAGAGTTTTAGGAGTTGATGGGGGTAGTGACAGGATATCTTCAGATATTCTGATGATTGTTTTGGATCTTCAGAGTCCACATGTCAGCACAAATTATGACTATATCCAGTATGTGATTGACCAAATGCATCAAGGGTTTGTAGACATTCAAAAGAAGGAAACTAGCCCTAAATTCTTGCAGTATTCTTTATTGATGCATTTGATTTTGTTTTATAATTTTAATATCATGGACTTGCAAAATTTGAGACTTAGGAGATTCTACCAAGGCCAATCCAACCTTATACAACTCTGGTTAAGGGTTTGGAATTATACATCAAGGGAAAATGAATTATGTGCCTTTCAGAATTGGATGGTGTATCCAATATTAAGCTGTTTGGGACTCAACATGACAAGATTACCAATCAAGGTATTGCACCTTCTCAGGTCTTGTCAGTTTGTGGACAAGTGGACCACAACTGGGGAGATTTCTACTACAATAAGGATTTCACTTTGATAAGGGTTTATGGTTGCTCCCAGCCACCACATATACTACCATATCGTGTGCCACCAAGGATAGTTGTTATGGAGGTCATATGGCAATTGATGTTAACTGATAAGGAGCATTTGGCTTCACATAGAAAAGGTACCTTTACACCTCGACATTTTAAAGTTTATGGCTTCACAATTGGCAAGAGGGCATTGTACTTAGTAAACAGATGGTTGGGTCATTTCAGAATGAATGTAGCCTTATACACGTATGTTGATACAGAGGGTTTCATATTCAGTGCAAAGAAACTCTTGACACCAACTATTCCAAATACTAAAGAGCATGAGCATTGTGTAGAAGAGGACCTTATTAGGAACATCTTAGAAGATGATGAAGTTGTAAGAATAGCAGATAAGTTCCAAGAGCTAATGGATCTGGAACAACAACTCAAGAAGAAAGGGATCCCTTTTGAGGGTTACTTCCCAGATGTGTCTTACTTACAAAGACTTGATAAGATGATAGAATCTTATGGAACATTGTGTAACCAGCTGGAGGAGCAGATAAAAGATAAGGAAATAGGTCCTAACAAGCACTCTTCCTCAGAATATAGTGATAGCAGCTATTCAGTGGATAGCCCTCCTCCAATGGATCAACCACCTCAAACAGAGGAGGATATAATGGATTTGACTCAAGAACAAGAGGTTGAGGTGATTGGTGAACCTCCCAAGAAGAAACAAAAAGTGGAAACAAGGGGAGCCTTCTGTTGTTAAGACATAGAAGAAGAAAAAAGATAAAGTGAGTGCTTTGATCACTGGTAATAGAGCTTATGACCATCATCTCAGAAGGTTAATAAGGGAAGGTAAGAAGAAAAGAGAGGATGTAGAAGAAGATGTTGAAATACCACTTTTACTATGTTAGGATGAAAGCGAGCTTCAACAAGAGTAATTCTTGAGTGATGACAATTTCATCAAAACCAAAGAATTCAAGGACTTCTTGATCTGGGCAAAGCAACAACAAGTTGGGTCACAATTGCAATTAGCAGGAGGTGAACCAATACCAAATGAAGCCTTGCAAGCTTTGTAGGCTTATGACCCTGAGATAGAAACAATGACACTAGAGGAAGCTAGACAGTTGGTTAAGTCTAGTGGGATGCTACTTGTAGAGGGATGGGACCTAGCCTCAGCTTTTATCATATATGAAATAAGAAGGCAGCCTGATTTAAAAATGTCTTCAGAGACACAGGTGGGGGAAGTGATTAGGGGATGTGGATATAATGCACAATCCCAAACTTGAGCCATGTGGGCTCTGGATCCCATGACACAAAAGCCATCACTTATTAATGTACAAGAAAAAATAAATGGGGATAAGATCATATGGTCTATCCATAGCACTAGAGATTTGGGAATATCACAGGCCCTTACACATTTTGCTCATCTAAATGAAGCTAAAGCTGAACAGATGTCAAAGAGATATCATAAATTGTTTGATGAAGCAAGTGTTGTAGTGAAGGATATAGAACTATGCTTAATAAAGATCAATGTATTAGAGAAGCTGGTGGCAGAGTTAAATCAGAAGCTACAAGAAATCCCTGAGGCTATACTTGCTCCACCTAAGCAAGTTGTGGATGCACTAGTACAAACTAAGGATGCGGGGGATATTTCAAAGGAGACAGAGAAGGACACGGATCAAAATAAAGAGGCTTTGGAAGCCTTGGAAAATATCTTGCAACATAGGATCAATGTCCTGAAAGACAAATTTGATGTAGTATACAGTGCTTACAATAAGTTGTCTGGTCTACAAATAGAGGTAAATAATTATGTTTCAACTTTGAACCCTTATTTTTGAACCTGGTCAGTAAGGACAAATTTGTTTGAAAGGTTAGCAGCCCTACAGCCACTTAGGGCAGATCGCCCTGAGATTGTGACACATGTGGGCGAGGAAATTGAGGAGATTAGGGCTACCTTGTCTTTCTTAATGGGCAAGGCAAATCAGATTGAGGCCAGGGTCAACATGTTTGGCTCGGGATACAATAAATTTATTCCTCCAATAAAGGGATTGGATGATCAGATTAAGGCTGTAGAAGTGTGGAGAAATGAATTTGATACCTTACTGCCTAATAAAGAGGCATTTATTTCAGATAGTGGTGGATTGGATATGGAAAGGTTTAATAAAACCTTAGATGAGGCATTCAAAGCCGAAACAAACTTTAATAAGTTTGTTACAAATGTTAAGAACACTACAGATGCCAGATGGGAAAGGCAAAAGGCACAATTACAAAGCATCTAGAGCTTTAATTGACCTACAGAGGAAGAGGTTGCAGCATGGGATGTTCTCACCAAGCCCAAGAAAAAGAACCCTGCAACAATTGACTTAGATATATTGGACGAGGAGTGAAGAGGCACCTGGCACCTGATCTATGAGCACAGGGAGGTTAGTCATCAGAAAGTCTAGTGTAAGTTAGCCTGTATTGGCGGTCACTAGATCTCACAACAACTATTTGAGGCTTTCCAGAATATCTACAAACAAAGGTGCCAGCTATCAAAGATTTGAAGATCAAATCTGATTGTCTTCCTATTTTGTCTTTCCACCGCTTAAGGTCTTATTGTATTTTGTCTTCTAGTATCTTTTAGGGTTGGGTCTAAGCCATCTGAAGCTTGTTGCATCCTTAATCTTTAAGGATTCCAAGATGGCTAAGACACTATATATAGCAAGATGTAACATTAATGTAAGGATGGTGAAATAGATGACTACAAGGCAGACTTCTCAATTTTTGTCTGAGTTTTCAAGCTTCTAGTCTTTGAATGTATTGAAGCAGCATCATATTAATAAAATACATAGGAGTTTCATATTCTACATCTTTGTTGTCTCTTTACGTTTATGTTTATGCTCTTGTATGTTTAGTTTGTAAGGCATTTTAAACATACTAGTTACAAGGTAATTATGCAGTTGCTTATAAGTTTCTTTCAAGGAAAGAGTAATTCTTGTAAGTGATCTCAGAGGATTAAACATATTTGGAAGGATTTGATACAAGGGTATAGGAATGAAGAGATAGTTTGCAAGGCACTCTATCTGAACTTCTTGTGTATTTCAATTAATTAGTTTGTTGTGGATTTGTATTTCATTTGACTCTTTGTCCAAGATTAAGGCACCGGTCTAGGGTTTGACAAACAATTATTCATCATCAACATTAAAACAAACAAATCATTTAATTTTATGTTCTAAAAGAATATTCATGCTTAAGTAATTGTATTTAAGGATACAATTTAACTTGTTGATACCTTAAAGAGAGAATCACCTAGGTTAGCCTTCCTGAGTCAAAGAACTCTAAAAAGAAGAAGGATGAGAATCCTTATATCACTGTTATTTGTCATTGTTAAGTTTATAGTATTGCTTATTAAGCTCTGTATTAAATTGATTATGGTTATCTGTAAGAGGTTTTATTATTACAACAAAAAGTAAGAGGCAAATCAGTGTGACCCTATATCCACCACTAAAAGCTTACTGAGAAGCAGTAACTTATTGAAGGTACACCCGCCTGAGTTTGTGGTGTTCAAAGTGTAGAAGGATCATATCCTTGTTAACTAGCCTTTTCCCTGTATGAATCAAGAATTGAGAATCTGAGAGTCAAGCTTGATAAGCTATATAGTGATTCTACATGAAAAAGAGCTAACAAATTGGCGACTCTACTGGGGACTAGTTTGAGAAGACATAATTTAGTCTGTTCTGGATTTTCTAGTATAACATCCTTTCAATTACTTTTGATCTAGTTCTAAGTTTATTTGAAGTATCTAAGAGAAGTGGGTTTTAGCATTAAGTTTCTAAAGTCTAAAAAGTGACTAATTCTTCTATTGCTCCACTTTTTGAAAATTTCAATTTTTATTCCCACACCAGTAGTGGGTGGCAACTCCAAACTGTGCATTCCAGTGTGATTTGCATATAAAAATATTGAGATGTCTTGTCTGATTTCAAAATGAGTAGGCAAAGAAATACTAGGTCCTCTTTTAGGGCTAATCCTGAAAAAAGATATTGGAGAAGAGCTCCCTACCCTTGGAAGGAAACAATGGTCAAAGAAGGGTGAACCAAGTCAGGGCTCCCCAAGAAACTCAAAAGGTAGAATAGAGACCCCTGTCCCTGAGACTAGGTCATCCTCATCTGAGAGTTTAGAACAAGAAAAGCCAGTAAGTCCTTATAAGGATTATGCAGTTTTTGACCCTTTCAAAGAGGGATAAATGACAGATGGATTCTTCCCTACAGAAGAAACTCTTGAGCAACCAGGGGAAACATTAGCTTTAGAGACAACATCCTATGATTCTGATAAATTGATAGAGGAAGTCCTAGCTTTGAGAAGGAGAAAGAAAGAACAAGAATTAGAAATTGCTCAAGCTAGAAAGAGGCGTGAACAAGAGCTCTATGACTTGTTAATTGAGAGAGAAGAACTCTTGGCAGAAACAAGGAGGAATGAGCAAAAGGCTAAGAGTTTGAACAAAGAGGGTAAAAGTCTAGACAAAGATTTATTTGGTGACTTTGAGGCCTTAAGAAAACAAGTTGCAAATAAGAGAACAAACTTTAATAAAGGTGAATTTGCAGAAGGACCTGTCATAAGACAACTACTCCCAGAAGAAATTGAGCAAAATACAAGGCTCAAAGTAAGCAACAAAGATGTCCCTAACAAAGGTAAGCAGAAGGCTGTTAGCATAATTATCAATGAGCCCAAACAAAGTAAGACTATTCCTACATGAATGTCTCAAGTTGACCTGCAACTTGAGCAAGCCAGGAAGACTACAGAAGATCTGGCCAAGCAATTAGAAAAGCTAGAGTTAGAGGTTGCTGCTAATGACATGAAAACGAGGATAGCCTTTTTGCATGCTAATACTAATACTACTGCTAGTAGTTTTGTCCCTGTCAATATTGGGACATGACAACAAAGCCAAGGTGGTGCTGGTCTTAATGTTCAAAATCCACCAGGTGGTACTGGTTCAAGTATTCAACATGTTGGTCCTGGTCTAAACACTCAAAGCTTGGTCTAAAACAAGGAGGCTTTCAGCAAACCCAAAATCAAGGTGGTGCATCTGGATCAACTAAAAACAATGCTTTGGGAAATTTCCAAAGAAGACCTATTCATCTGGACAGATATAAAGCTATTTTCTTTGATGGCATTCCTGGTCATCCTAATGTGATTCCAAATGAGGTAAGAGACAAGATCCCTAAGCTTGCAAGAAATAATGTTGTTACCTGTGAAGAACACTTGAAAGCCTTCGCTGACAAGATAATTGATTTTCAAATAGAAAATGAAGATGTTATCATGAAGCTTTTTGTTCAATCTTTAATTGAAGATGTTAGAGATTGGTTTAGAAATTTGCCAAATTATAGCATAGTATCTTGGGATGAATTTGTAAAAGCTTTTAGGGAACAATATAGAGAACATGTAAACTCTGGTTATATGTTGAATGAGTTCAATAACATCAAGAAATTTCCAAATGAAAGCATGTTAGATTTTAACAGTAGGTTCCAAAAGGCTATGTACAAACTTTTCCAATTGTTAAGGCTAGATGAGGAAGTATGTTTGGCCACTTACTTTAATGCAGCTGATAAGAAAATGTCCTATCTTCTTAGAGATAAGAACCCAAGAACTATGAGGGATGCCTATAAAATATCAATAGACATTGAAAGTAATAGGCGAGCATCAGGGAAATTAGGGAAAAGAGAAGATGGAATTTTTGGAAAGAAAAAGGACAAGTAAGTAAACCTGTCAAAGAAGATGACACAGTGAACAAATTAGTGAGTGCAGTGAAGGATCTCACTGCCAAAATGGATAAAAATGATAGGGGTTATCATGATAACATGTATCACAACCAAATATTTGATAAACAACCTAACTTGAGGGATTACCCATACAAAACAAACTAGAAAGATGGTAAGCCAATCCCTGAGAATCAAGAAAACTAAAAGCCCAGAGAAACTCTTGACCCTTTGAAAAGGAATAGCATGAATTATGTAGAAAACACTCCCTGGTGTACTGCTTGCAAATTGCCTCATTCTTCATATCAATGTGTAGTTGCCCAAGCCTTAACTGATCAAATGGGCAAGGAAGATGAACAGTTTGGTCTTGAACAAGGAAACTCTATTGTAAATATGTTCACTGTGAAAAATCCTTATCCATGGTCCTCTCAGACAAGTGAACCTATTCAAGACATAAACAACAGAAAATAAAACTATTTAGAATGTCAGCCTCAAGTGAGTTATGATTTAAAAGTTAATATTGGTATTACATCACAGAGAACTATTAATGCAGTGGGTGATGACAAGCATCCCCCCTTTAGATTACCCAGTGATGAAGAAAGGAAATCCTTGACAATTGCAGCAATAAATTAAGCTAAGAATGCTTATAATCTGAGAAACAGAAGAGTGGAGCATACTCAAGGTAAACTTGCTCCTACATACATTAAAAAAGACTCCCCCCAAATTGTTACAGATTCTCTTGTCAAGGAGAATAAAGAAAAGAAAATTCCAATACAAATACAGTCTTCTTCTGATCAGAAAGGGACAGAAGAAACAAAAGAAATGCAAATGGATAATGATAACGCAAAGAAAAATATAAAGGTAGGTGATATCTCCTTTGAACTGCCCATGTTTGACATGAAACATGCTCTAACACAAATGAAGGGTTCAGTCCCACTCATGGAGATGTTAAAAATAAAAGAACATAAGGAAGCTGCACTTGCACTATTGAGAGGGATAGATGATACCCCTATGACAAATCAACAAGAAGTGTCCTTGATATTAAAGAATGATAAAAGGGAAGTCCCATCAGTCAAGGAAAGAGAGAAACAAGTACAATGATTAGAAAAGGGTAAAGAAATCTCTAATATTTGCATTGGTAATGTTATTACCCAAGAACCGTTATCAGTTGATCCTTTTTATGTAACTTTGATGATAAATCATTTGTTAGTCAAGAATTGTATGATAGATTATGGTGTTGCAGCCAATGTAATGTCTCATCATGTTATGAAAGAATTAGGTCTTCAAGTTACTACTCCTGCTGGAAGTTGTTATGCAATGGACAACAGGGAGGTTCTTGTGATATGCACATTAAAAAACATTGAAGTAAAGATTGTTGCTTTCCCTGAAGCCACATACAGAATGGATATTGTTATTGTAGATACAAAACCCCACTATGGTATGCTTCTATCAAGACAGTGGGCAACAACAGTGGGTGGAAGACTATAGTTAGATTTATCATATGCAACAATTCCTATAAATGGTACTGAGGTCAAGTTGTATAAAGAGCCTCGTTCATTTGTCATGGTGGAGATGGTTATGCCCGACCAATTAAATTATTGTGTAGATATTGATATGGTAAACTTTGTTGTTAAAGAGATTAAGCCACAAATGAGAAATATAGATCCAATTATTGATGAATTGTTGCTACAAAAAGATGGATTGTGGCAGATGTACTTTGATGGTGGATGCTCTAAAGAAGGATCAGGAGCTGGTGTGTTATTGATTTCCCCATCAGGTATTACATTTAAATACTCTTTCCTGTTAGCATTTTAGTGTACTAATAATGCAGCTGAGTATGAGGCATTAATATTGGGAATGGATATTTCCATTAAGCATGGTATTAAAAGTTTGAAAATTCATGGAGACTCCCAATTAATCATAGCTCAGACCAGATCACAATATGCTGCTAAAGATGACAGGTTGAAATTGTATAAGTATGCAGTCTGGGACAAGCTAGAGTTCTTTGATGCTTTTAACATTATTTGGGTAGAAAGATCAAATAACATAATGATAGATTTTCTTGCTAATGTTGCTCTAAAGAATAATGATGTTACTCTTGCTGGCATATTTGTGATAGAAGTAAAAAATAGACCTGCAGTGCCTGATAACATTCATAACTGGCAAGTCTTTGAGGATGATGATGACATCCTTAGGTTTATTCAATGTATAGATCAATATGATGGCCAAAAATTGACTGTGACTCTTTGATAGCAGTTGTAGATGGCAAGGAAATTATTTTTGATCAAGAAATTGTTCAGCTAGCATCTAATCATATTCCTTAAGGATTAGTTGAATTGGAGGGCATGTTTAGTATAAATGATAATTATATGTCTCAGAAATCCAATGCTAAAATAGAAGATTTGGAAGAGATAAACCTTGGATCAGAGACATCTCCTCTTTGGTTTACATTGGTAAAACTTTGAATAGGAAGGTGAGATTAAATCTAATAAGGTTGCTGAAGAAATATAAACATGTTTTTGCATGGTCTTATGAAGATGTAAAAGCTTATAGAGAAGACTTGTTCTAGCATGATATCCCACTCAAGGAGGATGTGAAACCATTTAGGCAAAAACAGAGGCCTATTAACCCATTATTGGCTACTAAGATGCAAACAGAGCTGATAAAGTTAAGAGATGCAGGTATTAGTCAACCTATAAGGCATTCATCACGGGTGTCAAACCTAGTCCCTGTGAGAAAGAAGAATGGAGATATTAGGTTGTGTGTTGATTTTAGAAACTTAAATGTTGCTTCATTGAAAGATAATTATGGATTACCCAGTATGGAAGCTATGCTGCAAAAGGTCATTGGATGTGATTTACTTTCTATGATGGATGGGTTCTCTGGTTATAACCAGGTACTAGTTAAGGAGTCTGAACAATTCAAGACTGCATTTACTACTCCTTGGGGAACTTATGTGTATGCTCGCATGCCATTTGGATTGAAGAATGCTGGTGCAACTTTTCAGAGGGAAATGGATGTAGCCTTCAAAGACCTTATAAATGTTCTAATGGTGGTATATCAGGATGATTTGACTGTTTTTTCAAAGAGAGCTGAAGATCACTGTAACCATTTAGAAAAGGTATTTATTAAAGCCCTGGAATATGGAGTTTCCTTAAACCCAAAGAAATGTCAGTTTGTTGTCATAGAAGGAAAGCTTTTAGGGCATATAGTATCAAACAAAGCGGTAAGAATAGACCCTGAAAGAGTTCAAGCTATCCAGAGGGTACCTGATCCTAATAATCTAAAGGATGTACAATCATTTCTAGGACAAATCAACTTTGTTAGAAGATTCATTGCAAACTTTGCCGAATTGGTTAAGCCAATGTTAAATTGTTAAAGAAAGATGTGAAATTTGAATGGGATCAAGAGACACAAGTAGCATTTGAAAAAATTAAGCTAGCCATCCAAGAAGCACCTGTCTTAGTATCTTCTGACTACACCAAACCATTCTCATTGTTTACATTTGCCTCTTATCATACCATTGCTGCAATTTTGTTGCAGAAAGATGAGGAAGGATTTGAACACCCTGTTGCTTTCTTTAGCAAGTCATTGCAAGCAGCTGAGTTGAATTATCAACTGATGGAGAAACAAGCTTATGCCCTAGTAAAGGCAGTTAGGGCATTTAGACCTTACTTGGTATGTGCCAAAATCAATGCATATGTCCTACATGCTGCAGTAAAGAATATTTTGATCCAAAGTGAAGTAACTGGAAAGAGATGTAAGTGGATTAACAAGATTCAGCAATTTGACATAAATATCCACATTTGGTTAGAGGTTTAGGACTAACTAAGTAATGACTGAAGAGAATTTGGATCTAGTCCAAGTCAATACTGTTGATACTTATGGACAAAATGTTACAAGTATTGAGATGCAACCTTAGTATGCTAATATCATGTTTTTTCCTAAAAATGCTAGCTGCCCGGAGGATTTAACTGATAATTAGAAGAGGAGCTTGAGATTACAAGCTCAAAGATATGTTTTATTGCAAGGTGGTTTATACTGGAAGAATAGAGATGGGATATTATTGTTGTGCCTAGATAAGGGGTAATCTGAAAAGATTCTAAGAGAAATGTATGCTAGAATGTGTGGAGGACACTACTCAGCAAAATCAACATCTCACAAGATTTTAAGGGCTGGTTATTATTGTCCTTGTTTATTCAAGGATGCTCATTCTTTTGTTAGAAAGTGTGAACCTTGTCAGAGATTCTCCAACAAAATGAAAATTTTAGGTGCCCTATTATTAAATCCCATAGTGGCAGAAGCCCCTTTTGCAATGTGGGGAATGGATTTCATTGGGGAGTTTGTTGAGAAATAAAGTGGAGTAAATAGTTGGATATTGCTAGTCACTGATTATTTTACCAAATGGGTTGAGGCAATCCCAACTAAAAAGGCTACAAGCACAGTGGTGATTGATTTTTTGATGAATAATGTAATTACTAGATTTGGTGTTCCTATCAAACTAGTAATGGATAATGCCATGTGTTTTAGATCTGATGAATTTATTGATTTCTGTTCTGATATGGGAATTATCATGTCATATTCATCCCCCTACCATCCACTGACAAATGGACAAGCATAATCAAGCAATAAGAACATTCTTCAAATTTTGAAAAGACTTTGGAAAAGAATAGGAGAGCATGACATACAAAGTTGAAACTTGCATTATGGGAAGCCAGAATCATTGTGAAGAAAGCGACATGCAAGTCTCCTTTTGAATTGGTTTATGGTGTTCATGTTGGCAAGTTGACTTTATTGAGATTATATGACTAGTTTTGTGTTTTCATTATGGCAACAAAGTCGTATGGAGTTTTGACAGTCAGTTCACAAACTTTGAAGATCAAAATCGGCTATGTATAGAAGACAGAGTAGAACATAGATATACCGTTGATCAGAACACCAACGCACGTGCATACAATTGAGTTATGGTATGGGCCTTTGGACTTAAGATTTTGGATATGTTGTTATGCTGAGTGTAAAAACGCATGGTCAGATATGAAAGTATGGTGAAGTTACAGCAAGTCTAAGTGCCACTAGCAATTCAGCAGAACAGAGCATGGAGCCGACTACAGTTTTTGATTAGCGTGTATTAATTTGTTTTGTAATGGATATGCGCCTATTGTAATATGTTTGTAATCATGTTTTTATCACTCATATAAACACGCTTAAGCCAATTAATTTGGAAGCATTGTGAATGTTGATTTTGGGCCGACTAAGTTTTAGTTTCGGTTGAATCTATAAATGCATGTATATATACTTGATATACATTTTTGTATTGGTAGGAAGTACGAAGATAGAAGGGCAAAAATATGTGAAGAAGAGCACTATGTATGAAATCACTATAAGATAGAACTCTACAAGAGGTTAGAGCATCAGCGCACAAACGAAACTGATGAGACAACAATGTCATGACAACAGTTCACCTTTCAGATATTGTGTGTATCTGTTCTCAGGAGGTTGTAGCCTTCTTCTTATTGAGCAGTGAGCTCTAGCAGTGTGTCATCCACCTTTAACATGGTTTGTAAAAGACTCCTAATAGGGTCATTGTACTCAGCATTGTAATGACTGCTCCTAACAGGGCAAAGGAACTCTAACAAGTTCATAAGACTAGTGCAATTATTTGTGGGTACTAATTTCTGCCGGGGTTTTCCTCTGATCAAGGTTTCCCCGTAAACATATCTTGTGTTATGTGTTACAGTTGATATGCTTTGCTTATTAAATTTTTTATCTATTTATTGGGCTAAGTTTTAAGTTGCTGAAATATAATAAATTGTTGAATACCGATTCACCCCCCCTCTCAGTGTTCCCATTCCTAACAATTGGTATCAGAACTCTGGTCCTCTAAGAGAATTTTAACCACTTGAGGAGATCATAGATTCAACAAAAGTAAAACATCTGAAGAAAAATCTTGAGGCGGCTCTTGAAGATCTTGACAAATTTGAAATAGAAAATGAAGAACTGAAATTGAAAGTTGATGGCTCGCAAATACTCATCAAGAAATTAAGAAAAGATTTGAAAGATTGTTCTACGAATGATTTGGGAAAAATGGTCAAAAAGATGAATGAAGAAAACATGACTCTGAAGGATAAGATTGAAGATTTGAATGAACTGATAAATGATAACCAGACAACTATTGAAGAAAAGAGTAAAGAAAACAATCAATAAGATGAAGAACTTAGGCAAGCAAACATGAAAATCTTGGAGTTGGAGAACATCAAGAAAAAGATAGAATCTGAGTTGACAGAAGCCAAGAATCATATTGAGAAATTGCACAAGTTCTGATCTATTACAATCACAACTTTATGCACAAAGTTAAGAGGTGATACCACTGGTGTTGGATACAATGAAGCACAAATTCAAATCAATGCAATGCAAGAAAGAAAGAAAGCACAAGAAGAATCTACAGAAGCAAAGACAACTGAGAATCTTGCAAAAGCTAAAGAAGAACCACCTAAAGATGAACGCAAACCAGTTAACCATACTTGTTATGCCTGTAACAAGCAAGGACATATGGCAAGGGATTGTAAAGATGTAAGACCTTTCAATAGCTATTGTTATTCATGCAATAAATTTGGTCATAGAGCTATACATTTTAGATCAAATCTAAGAAATCAGACACAACAAAATCAAAGAAGTTAGACTCAGTACAATCAGAGAAATCAACCACAACAAAATTATCAGAACATTACATGTCAGATATGAAATTACAATGGACACACAGCTAAACAGTACAACATGGTTAATCATATCAACAAGCCTCCAGTGATTTTTCACTCTTGTAACAAGGCTGGACACATTTCAAAGTTTTGCAGATCTAGAGTGCAAAAACAAGAAAGACCTAATAAGTCTCAATGATCTCTATTTGAAGAATCTAGAGAAGTCAAGTTTGTGAAAGCTACAGAAGATTCAGGCAAAATATGGGTTGAAGTAAAGAAAGATGATGGTGTTGACAAAATGGTAGATGCATCCGTAGTGGACGCACCTTATACTTCTGGATAGATGACCCTCATGGTCATAGGGGGAGCTAGACAAGCTCTAAACCCCTGCGCAGCTGGTATACTCACCTCTGAGTATGCACCTTCAGTTTTATGTTCTTGGTTACATGTTGATGCAGTATGCAAGAGCGCATAGTTCTAAGTGGAGCAGGAACTAAATTTGGAATTCACAGTGTAAACCCGTGTTACGACAACGAGCATTAATTGTAGTAACTCAATTTATAAGTCACCAAAAGATCTATTATCCTCACTTCTACATTTGAGATCGAGGATTTGAAGAGCACAGAAGAGTTAAGCATCTAAGAGTCGAAAGATTACCATTGTTCCGTGAGGCAAGTGATTTGCAGTTGTAATGGAACCCTAGTGTGGACGCGTCGTTTCAAAATTTCCATGGAACCCTACTTAAGCAATCAACAAGAAACCCTATTATTGAGTATGTGAATGCACATGAGTTTTATGAAACAGAATGGATCAAGATTTTGCTTAGCAAGATTCATGATGATTTGTTTTGGATTGGAGAAGTCCCTATGCACATCACAGCTGATCTCATTCATGAGATGACTGGACTCTCTAAGGATGGTCCCCTTCTTCCCACTGGAAAGGATGTCAAGAAACAGGTTGAGTAGGCATGCTTGTCTAGGAGTGATAGGCACGAAATGAATGTTGATCCTATTGTGGAGAAAGGCATCAAACTCATTGCTATGATACTTGGATACAAGTTTCAGCACGCAAGCAGAGTTAACAGTGTATCTACAGCTACAATTTTGGCAGCCATAAGGATAGTAAAAGACAACGCTCACTATAACCTTTGTGAGATCTTGCGCACACAGCTAATTGAGAATATTAGAGCTATCAAGCATGACAAAAGTAAAATATTCAGATTTGGTTCCTTAATCATATACATGTACTTCCACATTGTTGGTAAGGTTTCTAACCTTTACCTAGACAAAAGTAAACCTACATTGCATCAAATTTCATTGAAAGCTACATCTGAAAGCACTCTTAAGGATCATATGGATATGGAGATCAAGACATTCAGAATCAAGATGCAGAAAAGGTTCAGAATATCTGAGAACATAGTTGACAAATACAAGGACAATATATGCTTTATGGTAGAAACAAATTGTACATGCATGGAAGCAGATGAGCCTATAACTAAATGGATTCATCCACTTGGTTATGAGGTAGAAGAACATATTCTGGAAGGATATGCACAAGTCCTTCTATCTGCGCTTAAAGATCCAAATGAGTCTAGTTAAGGCACATAAAGAGAAAAGACAAATCAAGTTGATTTTGTCCTATACAGTGCAGAAAATAAGAGGAAAGCATCAAGGATTACCTCTAATATTCTGAAAGTTCATGGTGTCACCCAAGAAGACCTAGATAAAGCTAGGGAAGCTAAAATTGCTAAGGAACTTGAGAAAACACCTACAGAAGTCAAGATTGAAAAATCTGATGATATCCATAAGAAGAAAATGAATAAGTCTGGAGAGAGCACATCTGTGCCCTCAACTACCATTGATCTGGAATCCTGTCCACCTTCTGTGCCAAGCAAGCTGACTAGAAGAAGGAAGCAAATCCCCACAAGCCACCCATCCTCAAGGACAACTCGAAGCAAAGTAAAGAATACTCAAGCGCCTCCTGAGGTAGGATTCAGACCTAGTCTGGAAGTTTTGAGATATAGAGTTATCAATGAAGGCATGTTAGATTCAATTGCAAACGTCTATGATAAGTATCAAGAGATTGATAAATCAGAAATACATTCTATGATTATCTCACATATGATCAAGTTCAAAAAGTCAGTTTTGGAACTTAAGACAGTCATTCCAGACAAATTATGGAACATACTTGACTTATTGAAAAGACGAGCCTTAGAAGAGGATATGAGGATTAGAGAAGAAACATTAGATAATCTTCTTACTGTTTGTTCACATGATGAGAAGGTGATACTATTAGATCTAGTAAAACCTCATTTGAGATCTAAGACAAGAACTCTACACATTATGAATAAAGAGTACGAGTTGGTTGGAAAGGAGATAGAGAAAGCATTCGAGCAAGTGTTTTTGGACAGACACATGTATCCATCAACGATGTCTATAAACAAAGATTCGTTTGTTCCCTCTAAGCATGAAAAAGAATCAGAGATTCCTAATGTGCCTAGTACAGGTCCACGGGATTCTGCGCCCAAAGTTTCAACTTCCTCTGATACAATTAAAGACACAAATGAAACTATTACAATAAATTATGTTGAGATAACCATGTCAGCATAAGATAATGATTTGGAGAAATTTGAAGATTCGTTTTTGAGTACAGAGGAAGCTGAGATTCTATGCAGTGATAAATCATCTTTGCAGCAAGAAGATGTCCCAACTAAAGATACAAGTATGAATAATGATAAAGAGGATGAACTGAAAGAACCACTCTCTGTTGAGATCCCAATGAAGAGTGAATGTATGGATGTGAGTCAAAATACAATATTCACTCCGTCTATCAAGCCATCAATGTCATTGTTGTCAAGTTTGACCCCTGATACAACAAGCCTACATGCATGGGGAGAAGAAGATTTGATCAAAATAAGTGTATTGGCTATGGAGAAAGAAAAAGAGAAACAAGTAATGAGAAATCCTTTCTTTCTTGAGTCAGTCAGCATTTTGATCAACTTAGTGCCCGCATATAAGAAATTGGCAAATATTCAATCAGTTGATGATGTCAATAGTATCCTATCAAGCTTCAAAGAAAACTTTACAAGTCTAGTAGATTCAGTGACAAAAATTGCAGAAGACAAGTATAATAAGAAAAGGTTGGATGAGCTAATAAAGAACTTCTCATTAGATCTTAATTCACTGAAGATTGGTTAGGCCAGTCTGAAAGAGTTAGCAGCTAAAGGCAGAAAGTTGATAGAAAATTGCATGGACAAAAACAAACTCACTTCAGAATACAACAAGAAGATTGAGGAAGCAGAAAACTTGATTGCAGCAATAAGTAAATCAGTGGAAGACCCTTCTCAAGCCATCAATGTTTGCAACAACATTTATCAAGGGCAGTTAGACAAGATAGAAAAATCTAAGATAGAAATTGCAAAGATAAGGACAAGGCAAACACAGTTAAGAAATGCTCCTGCGCCATCCTTAGACATACTGAATCATACTATCAAGCATATTGATGCCACCATTGCTACATATGATCAAGGCCTTGCACAGATCTAGTAAAGATGGAGAAACTCACCTATGCACTATGCGCCCATCTTCAGACTATAGATGCACTCCAGGTGTTTTGGCAGCAAGAAGTCAAAAAACTTCAGATTGCATATCTAGATGTGTACTCTGAGTAAGTACTTTGAGAATTTTCTTTTTTGACACCTTTGTCATTAATGTCAAAGGGGGAGTATAGTAGATAAAGGAGTATTGTGTATATAGCGGAAGATATGATATACAATATAAGGAGATACTATCAGTATACTTGAAGTTTTTGTGTTAAGTCAAAGTTTAGTAACTTGGCCACATTCCTTTGTTGCCATTAATGACTGTATTGTCTTAAAATGGAAGCACTTCCATGTTAAGAGCATTCAGCCCTCCTTAGGGGACATTTTTGACCTCTACCATATCATCATCCTGTTTTTGCATCATCTCATGCTTTTGTGCTGGTTTAGGACCCTGATTGGGCCTCTCCAGGCACCTCCTACCCCACCTGGCATATTTTCCAGGGGTTCTAACCCCCTGGGTCAAGGTCGACCTTGACCTTGACCTGGGTCCCCCTTTCAAATCAGAAAACTTGTCAGCTGCCGGGGCTCATCAAAAATTCAGTTTTCCCGCTTCCGGGTCGGCTGTTTCGGGTTCCGAAGCGTTGATTCCTAAATTATATTTAATATAGGTCCTTTTCTAGAGGCATGGGTCTAATTAGAATTTAATTATCCTATGTAGGCCTCCTTAGAAGATTGTGCCCTAATTTCATATAAAAGGAAGCATTTCTCTCTCATTTTCTCTAAGTCTTCTAAGTGCAAGAAAGCTCTAATCAAATTAGGTGATCAAGAGAAAGTTCAAGCATCCATTTCCAAGTTCTCAAGGTGTTCAAGTCTCCTCCTCAAGCATTCAAGTTCTCCATTGAAGATCAAGGATTCAAGCTCTCAAGCCTTTGAAGGGATTAAGTGCAAATATTCAAGACTCATCATTCAAACCCTAGATCTAGCCATCATGGTGGTGTGATCTTCCTTCAAGATCCTTTGTGCCTCTTCAAGACTCTTTCATCATCTCTTCAAAGTGGATTTCAAGCATACAATCATGAAGGTTTATGGTTTCTATTGAGTTCATGCTTTCATACTTGCATACTTGCATACATTCGAATTTCAATTACATATCTATTGGATATCATAGCTTCATTGTTAGATTCAATTCTACTACTTGTTAGCATTCTGTACTTTATTGATTTCAAAGTTAATTCATAAATCGGGGTTTGACTAAGGCAAACCCCTCCCCCACAACAAGACAATCTCCTTTTTCTTGCAAGTACAGGTACAGAACAGTGGATTTGAACCCAGATCTGGATACCCTTTTCGGCAAACTTTCAGGATCCGCGAACAAAGTCACTTTCAAATCTATGTAGGTCAGGGTCGACATTATTGGGTCAGGGTTGACATTTGTGGGTCAAGGTCAACCTTTTTCATAAGAAAATATCGGAACGAAAAATGATTTCTGGGTTTTGTTCGTCTCTGCATTCCGGTTCCATATCAACTGTCAGATTTTCCAAAAACTCAATACAGACCTCAGAAAACAACATTCTTTGATCTGCAATATTTCAAGGTTAGTGCATTTCTCAGATCTTTTCAATTACAGTCATATATCATTCCTATACATATAAATTATAGAATTTAAGGTATCTGCTTTGTTATTCTCCTTATTGAATAGTTGATTCATTTGTGCATTAACCCTTCTCTTGGGTTGATCAACTTGGATCTCCCATTTGTGCATTTGAGGATAAAAAGGAACATCTTATCTTCTCCTTAATCACAATTGCAATACATAATCAATTCAATTCAATCAAGGTTAAAAGAATCCAGTAAAATCTAGGTAATTCAAAGAACAATCTACACATCAACACCTTACATTTCAAGATAATCAATTCACAAACAATCTATAAATCAAATCAATCATTTTTATGAAGATCAAAATCGGCTAAGTATAGAAGACAGAGCAGAATAGAGATAGAGTGTTGATCAAAGCACCAACGCACGTGTGTACGATTGATTTATGGTATGTGCCTTTGGACTTAAGCTTTTAGATATGTTGTTATGCTTAGTCTAAACACACATGGTCAAATATGATAGTATGGTGAAGTTACAGCAAGTCTAAGTGCCACTAGCAGTTCAGCAGAACGGAGCATGGAGCCGACTACAGTTTTTTATTAGCATGTATTATTTTGTTTTGTAATGGCTATGCGCCTATTTTAATATGTTTGTAATCATGTTGTTATCACTCATGTAAACACGCTTAAGCCAATTAATTTGGAAGCGTTGTGAATGTTGATTTTGGGCCGACTAAGTTTTAGTTTCGGTTGCGTCTATTAATGCATGTATATATACTTGATATACATTTTTGTATTAGTAGGAAGTACGAAGCTAGAAGATCAGAAATATGTGAAGAAGAGCACTATGTATGAAATCAGTATGAGATAGAACTCTACAAGGGGTTAGAGCATCAGTGCACAAACAAAACTGATCAGACAATAGTGTCATAACAATAGTTTACCTTTCAGATATTGTGTGTATCTGTTCTCAGGAGGTTGGAGCCTTCTTATTGAGCAGTGAGCTTTGGCAGTGTGTCATCCACCTTTAACAGGATTTGTAAAGGACTCCTAATAGGGTCATTGTACTGAAAATTGTAATGACTGCTCCTAACAGGGCAAAGGAACTCTAACAAGTTCATAAGGCTAGTGCAATTATTTTTGGGTACTAATTCCCATCGGGGTTTTCCTCTGATCAAGGTTTCCCCGTAAACATATCTTGTGTTATGTGTTATGGTTGATATGCTTTGCTTATTAAATTTGTTATCTATTTATTGGGCTAAGTTTCAAGTTGGTGAAATATAATAAATTGTTGAACACCGATTCACCCCCCCCCCTCCCCTTAGTGTTCCCATTCCTAACAGTTCAGTCTAGAATGCCTGTGAATAACTTGCTCCCAGTATACAAGTTAATTCAAGATGAGGAGTTAGAAATCCCTAATCCAATGCAAGAAAGAATGGTGCAGCTAGTGGAGCTAGATGAAATAAGAAAAGATAGTCAAAAGGATAATATTAAATTGCAATAGAAGATGAAATGCTTGTTTGACAAGAGAGAAAGTAATAGGAAGTTCCAGCCTGATGATCTAGTACTTCAATGGAATGTAAGAGTTGAAGATAAAGGAAAGCACAAAAAAATTGAATCCTTATGACTTGGTCCTTTTATCATTCATCAAAGTTTTCGAAAAGATTCATATCTATTGAAAAATATGGATGGAGAGGTGTTTGAATTGCCAGTGCATGGACAATTCTTGAAACCTTTTTTCAATTAGTCATGCTTTCCATGCACAGTAGTTTTGTATTATATGTATAGGTGTGTTTGTTTCTGTTGTGTGTTTTCTTTTTGCAATAGGTTAGTAAGTGTGGTCTGCCTCCCAGAGATCTGTGGTTCTTTGTTGTGAACTTGCGTTCAAACATCCTTAGATAGGGCGACTGTTGGTTATATTCCCAATTTTGAAATCTTGGTATTAAAATTTTTTGGGTTCCTGCAAATATTGATCTCTGAGCCTTAAAATCAGTAAGAGATATGAAAAACCCTAGGTCCTAGGTCATTTTTCAATCTTGTCGAGAGAAAACCCTAGTTCGTCATAACGGCTTCTAATTTGCAGTTACCTTTTTCATAAATTCAAGTCACTTAAGTCGTGATTTTTTTCATGTTTTAAGTTAGTCGCATAGTCTCTTAAAACTTTCTAAATATTCCCTTTTGTTTTGAGACTCGGCGCAATGCTTTGGTCGCGTTATCTCATAAGAAAAATAATATGCTTTCAAGGATTAAGAGATTTAAAACGGGCCATTGATTCAGATCCAGATCCTGTGGTTCGCGCAAAGCCTCCCATGAAACCCCAAAGTTAAGAAATGGTCTGGCGACTTCGAGTTTCTTCAGTCGCAAAATATCGCAAACAAATCAGAGTTAAAGCTTGGTTTGATTTTTATTCAGTCGCGAGATCGCAGAAGGAAACAAGAGTTAAGTTAAATCTTAAGAGATTCAGTGATAGTCGTAGATGCTCAGATGATCCTATGGCTGACATTTAATCGCGAGATGAATGTGCTGATTAGTACAAGTTCCTGAGATTTAACGCAGACCTAAGATGAAGAATGAATCAAGGGTAGGCACATAATCTCACAAGGATTTCATAAAGTACATTAAGGTTGAGAGACTTAATGGAAGCCGTTGAATGAAAGCAAGATCAGAGGGATAGCGTTTAATCTCAAATTAAACTCTGAGTTACATAAAACTTGCAACGAATTTGAATTCCATTCAGTCGCGATGTCTCACAAGCTCACTAAGGTTGAGACATTATTATATCTATTCACTCGCGTGATCTCTAAAGAAAACTAGGGTTAAGTTAAATGTTATGAGATCTAGCGACTACCGTTAGATTCAAAGATGATCTTGTGGCTAGCGTTTAATCGTGAGATAAAAGTATAGATGAGTAAAAGTTCAAAGAGATTCAGTGACTACCCTCAGATTAAGGAAAGATCTAAAGGCTGGCGTTTAATCTCATAATAAACCTTGAGTTAGATGATTTATTTAGCGATAACGAGATTGAGTTAGTCGTTAAGTATCCATATGAACTATGGTTAGTAAAGGTTAAGTCAAGGCTTAGTGAAGTTTGCAGTGGGAAAATCTAAACCGTAGATGAGAAAAGATATGATGGTTGGTGTTAAGTCGCTAATAAAAGTCAAAAATTTAGAGATTGTCTAGTGAATCAAAGGTAATGATCCAGATGTTGACATGTGTTTAAGTCATCCCAAAGATCTGCAGTCTGCGTAAAGTCACAGAATAAGCCTGTGGTTAGGAAATCTATCTGGCGACTTTGAGATAGCTTGCAGTCGCAAAGTCTCCTGAAAAAATACAGTTAAGGATAAAAGGTTGAGAGATTTCACGCGAGCCGTTGGATTAAAAATGATCTAATAGTAGTCGCGAAGTCTAAAATCAGATGCAGTAAGTACAAAATGAATGATAGATTTCACGCAAATCATGAGATTTAAAGCAGATCTAACGATGGTCGCATAATCTCTATCTAAACTCATGGTAAGCCAAAAAGTTCAGCGACTTTGAGTTTCTTGAGTCGCGTAATCTCTAAAATAAAGAGGGTTAAGTAAAGTTGAAAGCATGGTTAATGTGAAGGATCTGAACCATTGATAGATTTCAGATCGCATGGTGCTCATTAAATCTCATGATAAAACTAGAGTTAAGGCTAACTCTCAGCGACAAGAAATAGAACAGTCGCGTAGTCGCTATAGAGAATTGGAGTATGAGTAAGGTAAAGTTATAAGAGTTTTGTCTCGTGTCATGATGTACTATCACTAGCCAATTAAAATAAAAGGATTGTGATAGCCTGTATGAAATTTGCTGAGCTGTAATAATGTGAGCCAATCATATCAAGCATAGAATTTATTTCGGATATAATAAGATTTTTTAAACTGACAAAAGCACTCATGATTGTCTCGATTGGCCCTTTTCAAAATTGATCACCTGTCAACCTCAGGTGCCACGTCTAAGAGAAATTGACATCAAAGCATGCAGAGTAATGGCAGAAGTGACTGAATAACAAATTCATGATATTGAATAGATTGGTGCATTGATTTCTCAGGAATAAATAAGCATTGTTGTTGCTCATTTCAGTTTACCAAATTTTAGAATACAAAGCTAAGAATTACATGAGTGATTAGTTCTTTCAGAAGAACAAAATTGTATGGGTTGCGGTGTGAAGAAACAAGAGTTTGATTAGTATTGTTCAGATCAGACTAGAAAAGATGAGTTGAGGAGTAAGTGTGTCTTCAACCATTGGAAAGAGTGGAGACGCTGAAGATGATTAGAAAGGAAAAAGGAATTACTCCGATGAATTTGTTGCTCTGCTACCAGGAACAAATCAGGGGAAAAAGGTAAATGATGAATACCTTGGTGATAATATGTCATATTGTAGAGATGCTAAAACTGCTGATGCTTCTGGATACCATCTTTTTAATTACTTTCATAAAAATAGTGATGGTCATGTTCCTATTTCAAACCCTTGGACATCAGGGTTAGCCAAATTGATAGTACCAGATGTCTTTGTAGATGTAGATTTATTGCTTGAGTTGGCTAGTAGATATGGTACCATCTCCAAGACCATCAAGAAGAATGATGGTACAACCCTAGTTACTCTAGATAGGGCATCTTTTATGAAAGCTTTCAACATTTACAACCCCTGCACTACAGAGATAGACCTAAAGGCATTAGCAGCTAGATATACAAGGGAAGTGTGCGTTGTGGCTAAGTTGATTCAAGGGCATGTGTCCAAAAACACCATAAATTATATAGCAGCCATTCCTAATTCCACTGCACCGTATTCCTACAAGGATTTAGTCTTTTATATGAAATATATTTCTTATGGACTGTGTAGAGTTTTAGGAGTTGATGGGGGTAGTGACAGGATATCTTTAGATATTCTGATGATTGTTTTGGATCTACATGTCAGCATAGATTATGACTATATCCAGTATGTGATTGACCGAATGCATCAAGGGTTTGTAGACATTCAGAAGAAGGAACCTAGCCCTAAATTCTTGCAGTATTCTTTATTGATGCATTTGATTTTGTTTTATATTAATATCATGGACTTGCAAAATTTGAGACCTAGGAGATTCTACCAAGGCCAATCCAACCCTATAAAACTCTTGTTAAGGGTTTGGATTTATACATCAAGGGAAAATGAATTCTATGCCTTTTAGAATTGGATGGTGTAACCAATATTAAGTTGTTTGGGAGTCAACATGACAAGATTACCAATCAAGGTATTGCACCTTCTCAAGCCTTGTCAGTTTGTGGACAAGTGGTCAGGAGACCACAACTAGGGAGATTTATACTACAATAAGGATTTTACTTTGATAAGGGTTTATGGTTGCTCCCAGCCACCACATATACTACCATATCATGTGCCACCAAGGATAGTTGTTATGGAGTTCATATGGCAATTGATGTTAACTAATAAGGAGCATTTGGCTTCACATAGAAAAGGTACCTTTACACCTCGGCAGTTTAAAGTTTATGCCTTCACAATTGGCAAGAGGGCATTGGACTCAGTAAAGAGATGGTTGGGTCATTTCAGAATGAATATAGCCTTATACAAGTATGTTGATACAGAGGATTTCATATTCAGTGCAAAGAAACTCTTGACACCAACTATTCCAAATACTAAAGAGCATGAGCATTGTGTAGAAGAGGACCTTATTAGGAACATCTTAGAAGATGATGAAGTTGTAAGAAGAGCAGATAAGTTCCAAGAGCTAATGGATTTGGGAAAAAAACTCAAGAAGAAAGGGATCCCTTTTGAGGGTTACTTCCCAGATGTGTCATACTTACAAAGACTTGATAAGATGATAGAATCTTATGGAACATTGTGTAACCAGCTGGAGGAGCAGATAGAATTTAAGGAAAGAGGTCCTAACAAGCACTCTTCCTCAGAATATAGTGATAGCAGCTATTCAGTGGATAGCCCTCCTCCAATGGATCAACCACCTCAAATAGAGGAGGATATAATGGATTTGACTCAAGACCAAGAGGCTGAGGTGACTGGTGAACCTCCCAAGAAGAAACAAAAAGTGGAAACAAGTGAGCCTTATGATGTTAAGACATGGAAGAAGAAAAAAGATAAAGTGAGTGCTTTGATCACTGGTAATAGAGCTTATGACCATCATCTCATAAAGTTAATAAGGGAAGGTAAGAAGAAAAGAGAGGATGTAGAAGAAGATGTTGAAATACCTCTTTTACTATGTCAGGATGAAAGAGAGCTTCAACAAGAGCAATTCTTGAGTGATGGCAATTTCATCAAGACCAAAGAATTCAAGGACTTCTTGATCTGATAAAAGCAACAAGAAGTTGGGTCACAATTGCAATTAGCAAGAGGTGAACCAATGCCAAATGAAGCCTTGCAAGCTTTACAGGATTATGACCCTGAGGCAGAAACCATGACACCAGAGGAAGATAGATAGTTGGTTAAGTCTAGTGGGATGCTACTTGTAGAGGGATGGGACCTGGCGTCAGCTTTTATCATAGATCAAATAAGAAGGTAACCTGATTAAAAATTGTCTTCAGAGACACAGGTGGGAGAAATGATTAGGGGATGTGGATATAATGCACAATCCCAAACTTTAGCCATGTGGGCTCTAGCTCCCAAGACATAGAAGCCATCACTTATTAATATACAAGAAAAAATGGATGGGGATAAGATCATATGGTCTATCCATAACACTAGAGATTTGGAAATATCACAGGCCCTTACACATTTTGCTCATCTAAATGAAGCTAAAGCTGAACAGACATCAAAGAGATTAGAAATTGGTTGATGAAGCAAGTTTTGTAGTGAAGGATAGGGAAGTATGCTTGATAAAGATCAATGCATTAGAGAAGCTTGTGGTAGAGTTAAATCATAAACTACAAGAAATCCCTGAGGCTATACCTTCTCCAGCTAAGCAAGTTGTGGATGCACTAGTACAAATTGAGGACGCAGGGTATATTTGAAAGGAGATAGAGCAGAACGACAAGGATCAAAATAAAGAGGCTTTGGAAGCCTTGGAAAGTATCTTGCAACATAGGATCAATGTCTTGAAAGACAAAGTTGATCTAGTATACCGTGCTTACAACAAGTTGCCTAGTCTACAAATAGAGGTAAATAATTATGTTTCAACTTTGAACCCTTATTTTGGAACCTGGTCAGTAAGGATAAATTTGTTTGAAAGGTTAGCAGCCCTACAACCACTTAGGGTAGATCTCCCTGAGATTGTGACACAAGTGGGCAAGGAAATCGAGCAGATTGGGGTTACCTTGTCTTTCTTCAAGTGCAAGGCAAATCAGATTGAGGCTAGGGTCAACATGTTTGGCTCAGGATACACTAAATTTATTCCTCCAATAAAGGGAGTGGATGATTAGATTAAGGAAATAGAAGTGTGGAGAAATGAATTTGATACCTTATCGCCTAATAAAGAGGCATTTATTTCAGACAATGGTGGATTGGATGTGGAAAGGTTTAATGAAACTTTAGATGAGGCATTCAAATCCGAAACAAACTTTAATAAGTTTGTTACAAATGTCAAGAGGATTACAGATTTCAGATGGGAAAGGCAAAAGGAAAAATTACAAAGAATTCAAAGCTTTAATTCGCGTACAGAGGCAGAGGTTGTAGCATGGGATGTTCTCACCAAGCCCAAGAAAAAGAAGCCTGAAACAGTTGACTTTGACATATTGGATGAGGAGTGAAGAGGCACCTAGCACTTGATCTATGAGCACAGGGAGGTTAGGGTAAAAGCATAATAATCTGTCACCTTTTAGGCTAACTTATCAGGACAGCTGAATTTTATTATTTCTAACTAAAACTTAATTTTGGTCAAACATATAGTCTATTAAATTTATGTTTTATACCACTTTGAGTCCAATTACAATAGAAATAAAATTATTTCAGAAAAAGTGAAGTTTCAATAACTCCTAGTCTTTTTAAGGATATTGTTTTCAAAATACAAAAATACCCTTTTGTAGAGATCAAAGTCAAGAATATCCTCAAATAGATTTTATAGTATTTTAATTAAACATAGTCTATTTTAATTTAAAAATATTGAAAGTAGGTATTTTAACAGTTAAGCAGTCATTGATTCGGAAAAATATAAAAAAATAATAAATCAATTAAAAAAAAATTAAAATCATAGAACACACTAGACAAGAGAGTCCTATTCAATAATATGTAATTTATTTGGTTTTTGGTATAGTTTTGATAGGGGAAAAGTGGCGGGAGACAAAAACTGTTGATTTGAGGTAAGTTCGACTTTGAAAACTTATAACAGGAAAACTATAGATCGAACATACCTCTTTCTTTTTTTTTGCACTAGCTATACATGTCATCTAAAACATATTATGAAATTGGAGGAAAAAACAATGTTTTACGTATAATGATTTGGTGGGAAGTAAACTCCTTGATTTATAGTATTTTTCAGGAAATGAAAAATAGACCTAAAATTTTCAAAAAGCATATTAATTTTGGTTCAATTTTTTTAAAAAAAATTATAGGCATATAATTCCATCCTATTTCACACATTTCTTTAGTTTACATCATCTTCAAATTCTCAATAGAAATGTGACTTTTATGCCCTTGAAGTTTTACAGTTTTGGTGTTATTAACCTTTTCCTTTGTAAAAGGGTGACAAATTATTGTGCTTTTATCTGTTAGTCATCAGAAAATATAGTGTAAGTTAGCCTGTATTGGCGGTCAATAGATCTCGCAACAACTATTTGAGGCTTTCTAGAATATCTACAAACAAAAGTGCCGACTATCAAAGATTTGAAGATCAAATCTGTTTGTCTTCATATTTTGTCTTTCCACCGCTTAAGGTCTTATTGTATTTTGTCTTCTAGTATCTTTTAGGGTTAGCTCTAAGCCATCCGAAGCTTATTGCATCCTTAATCTTTAAGGATTCCAAGATGGCTAAGACACTATATATAGACAGATGTAACATTAATTTAAGGATGGTGAAATAGATGACTGCAAGGCAGACTTCTCAATTTTTGTATGAGTTTTCAAACTTCTAGTCTTTGAATGTATTGAA
Source organism: Thuja plicata (assembly GCA_018584345.1). Taxonomy (NCBI): domain Eukaryota; kingdom Viridiplantae; phylum Streptophyta; class Pinopsida; order Cupressales; family Cupressaceae; genus Thuja; species Thuja plicata. The sequence continues at coordinate 775,856 of MU228447.1, forward strand.
GCAGAATCATATTAATAAAATACAGAGTTTCATTTTCTACATCTTTGTTGTCTCTTTACGTTTATGTTTATGCTCTTGTATGTTTAGTTTGTAAGGCATTTTAAACATACTAGTTATAAGGTAACTGTACAATTGCTTATAAGTTTCTTTCAAGGAAAGAGTAATTCTTGTGAGTGATCTTAGAGGGTTAAACATATTTGTAAGTATTTGATACATGGGTATAGGAATGAAGAGATAGTTTGCAAGGCACTCTATCTGAACTTCTTGTGTATTTCAATTAATTAGTTTGTTGTGGATTTGTATTTCATTTGACTCTTTGCCCAAGATTAAGGCACTAGTCTAGGGTTTGACAAACAGTTATTCATCATCAACATTAAAACAAACAAATCATTTACTTTTATGTTCTAAAAGAATATTCATGCTTAAGTAATTGTATTTAAGGATACAATTTAACTTGTCGATTCCTTAAAGAGAAAATCACCTAGGTTAGCCTTCCTGAGTCAAAGAACTCTAAAAAGAAGAAGGATGAGAACCCTTATATCACTGTTATTTTCCATTGTTAAGTTTATAGTATTGCTTATTAAGCTATGTATTAGATTGATTATGGTTATTTGTAAGAGGTTTTATTAATACAACAAAAAGTAAGAGGCAAATCAGTGTGACCCTATATCCACCACTAAAAGCTTACTGAGAAGCAGTAACTTATTGAAGGTACACCCGCCTGAGTTTGTGGAGCTCAAAGTGTAGAAGGATCATATCCTTGTTAATTAGTTGTTTCCTTGTATGAATCAAGAATTGGGAATATGAGAGTCAAGCTTGATAATATATATAGTGATTCTACATGAAAAAGAGCTAATAGGATCAACACAAGTTGATATGTAGGATCTCATAGAAAGATAAGATTATATATATGTTCATTCTTGGAGGATTGTGCAATTGGTCAAGAGTACTCTTGTGGTATAAAGAAAAAGCATATGTTTGTCCTTAGATCATACCTCGACTATTAGAAGTATATTGTTATATCTTATTATTAATGGTCAATAATGTTTTTTTAGGTAGATTAGATTCTTTCTATCTTTAGTTTCAGTTATTGATGGTTTCTTTTAGAACCATCGACTATGTAATTGCCTATATGCGCATCACTCTTTGAATAATTTATGAGCAATTACCATTGTCACATGCTATCAAAGCCCAAAGAATTTTTTTTTTTAAAATTAGTCATTCTAGGAATTTTCGTTAAAAAATTTTTAGTGAAAAATTTATGTCACTTACCCCATGTCCCCATGTGGCTGCTTAAGTGTATTTTCTGCTTAAATTTAAGCAGTTGGAGTGTCCCCATGTAAAATTTAAATCATGGGAAAATGGTAAATTAGAATCTTTGCCTATTTTAGTGGAGCAGCTAAAGTTTAGGAATTGAATTAAAGCTTTGGAAAAAAATGGAGGGGCTGAAAATAAGCAGCAACTGCTTATTGAAAAAATGTAAGGTGGCTCCACATATTTCTTTCCCTCTGTAAATTTTAGCTTTAAATTTTATTATTATTAATTTCATTCAAACTTTCTATTTATGATGGCTGCTAAAAAAATAAGTAGTAAAATATAATAATCATGGGGCCACTAGCTCCACAATTTGCTCCTAAAAAATTTGAGCAGCGACTGCTAGCCAAAATAAGCTTAGCAGTCGCATGGGGACCTACCCTCACTGATTAAAATTGCACGACTTTCTCCATTTTCACGTTTTTCATTTCTTTGGAATTTTTAGCTCGTGTCTTCAATTGTCGGCTCAACAACTTCTTGCAGGCCCGCATTTTTTCCTTCTCTTTCCAATGCACATGATGGAAGGATTCTTGTGCTATCACTGACGACCTCAATTTTTTGCATTTTTTCCAAATGTGGCGGGTTTCAAATGCGAAGACCTCTACCTACACATGTGACCTGCGTGACTGTGTTTGTGTTTTTTCTCTACTATGATGGGTTTCTATTTTTCCAAGCTCGCATGTGACTGCCTCAGTTTCTCAACGACATTTCTAAGTTTTTTTACTCACGAATTCCTGAATGCAATTTGTCTTTACTCATGCTTGTGTTTCGATGACTAGGGTTCTTGTATTTTGTAGTTTTGGGTGTCATTTTTCTGCAGTTTATTTCTCTATTCCAGGTTTCAAGCTTGCAAAGAGGATTTTAGGTTTACATACTCGGCTAGGGTTTCTACATCTCAAATCTTTTTTTAATTTTTCTTCATTGTGGCTAGGGTTTCCAAACCCTTTTGTGGGAGTTCGCAATTTTTTGGTGGCATTTGACCTAGGGTTTGCATAAATATTTTTGGTCTTTTTTTTGGAATTTGTGCTTTAGAATCTGCCTCTATTTTTTGTGTATTGGGGTTTGTGCAGGAGTTTTGTGCAACTAGAGTTAAGCCTCTTCAATATTACCTCATTTTTGTGTCTCAGAAAGCGTAAAGGCTTCTTTAACCAACATAATGTTGGAAGGCAGCCAAAAGTTCAACGACTGCAACTATAACACTTGGAAGCAGCAAATGATGACAATTTTTGAATATTGGTGTCTTGACTAGATTGCTCTATGAAAATCTACTCAACTGACAATGGTGGGTCAAGATCAGGATAAATTTGATCAGTAGAATCAGGAAGCTATGATGCTCATTAAATTGTTGGTCACCAATGATCAACTACCTCTGGTACCCTCAGATAAGACAAATGTTGAAATATGAGAATAATTAAAGGGCCTACATGAAACTTTTGACAAGAGCCATGGGTTATTTTTGAAGAACACGCTTTTCTCAATAATGATAAATGAGAGGATGTCCTTACATGAGCATCTCACAAAAATTAAAGACATTTGTGTAGTTGGAGGAGATTGGTCAAACAATGGAGGAAAAAGATATTGATCTCCTCTAATGATTCCATAACTAGGTATAAAAACCATAACTCAGACATCAAATATTTGTATTAAGTAGTCATCTTACTCATTATGAAGATTCATTTCTTTATCAACCCAAGGATGTGAACTTGAAATAGGTCAGCATTGTATGTGCACTAAGACTCAATTGAAACCATACCATCCTAGAACTGGCAAGGAAAGATTACTGAAAGCAAAATGCTTGAAATGAAATGACATCTATATTAAGCATAAATCAATAGCTAAACTTAATTGGAACAGATGACAAAAGCATAAGTTTCAGCAAACATAATTGAAGTTACTTTCTTCTGCCTTGGCTACAAGAACAGTCACAAAACATATTTCTGGTGGTTGCAAGAACAAGCAACTGCTAAAACTGAAACCAATTGTTGAACAAAGAAGTAACTACTAAACTAAATGGGTGGAATTCATTCCAAGTGGGCACCCTTGGATGAGTCTTCCTTAAAACTCAACTCAGATGCAACAAATCAAAATATCATTCCATTTATTGAAAATGATATTACAACACAACAATAATATGACTGTATTTCTTAAAAGTTGAAAAAGAAAGTACCGTATCAAAAATTCCAACCTGCTACAGAGGAATATCTTATCTTTATTTATAGAAAGAAAACTTCTAACTCTAACTAACTGGTTGGTCACTCCTAATAGACTAGGAGGACGCCCTTTATTGAAAAAATAGAAAAGAGGAAAGGGGATATGCATGCACAAGATTTAATCAAACCAGTTCCACCTTAGATGGGATCTAGCATTCAACTCCTCTTGAATTTACTCAACTATTAGACGTGATCATTTAAAGGTGAGTTACCACTTCCACAAAAATTGGAAGTTTTCAACTATTTATACCTGCATTATGACATTAGCATGCACAAGACAATTGTATATCCATACTTACTTTAGGATTACATTCATTTTATTACATGCAAAAGTAATAGAGATAGATCACATAGAAAGATAATATCAACAAAAAGGTACAGGGATAGGTTCATGCCTATGATTCATGAATTTAAGAAAACAACATAAAAAAGTGTTAGCAATTAGGTACTAAACCTATAACAACATCAACAAAAGGACAAGAAAACATCAACAAAAGGACAAGAGTTATAACAAAAGTGAACCATTTTTTGGCTCATGAGAAGACATGGTAGTAATCACTCTGAAAAGTCTACCAAGGTCTTATGAGCACTTTATTGAGATGCTCAACATTACCTTAACTAATGTTGATTTGAAGTTTCTAGAGCTTTGCACCAAAATGTTGTAGTAGGATTGATAGAGACAACAATTTGGTAGCAGTGCTAGTTCTTCGTCCATTGATTCACCCCCCTCTTAGTTATTCGACATGTTCAACAATTAGTATGAAAGCTTTGGATCCTTGGAGAGAGTTTAACCACTTGAGGTAGATCCAATGTCACACAAATTGTGTATCTGTATGTTTGATAGATCCGATTACAGTTTTTGGAAAGTACAAATGAGAGGATACATGATTTCAATCAGTTACACTACTTGGAAAGCTATGGAAACAAAGTATGTTACACCTTAGAATGACCCTACTACTCAAGATGAAATTTCAGCCTATGAAGAGAATGAGAAAGCAAGGTATGCAATGTTTAGTGCTTTATCAAAAACTAAGTTGACTAAGGTTATTTCAATGAATATTTCCTATGAAGTTTGAGAAAAATTAAAAGAGATGGATGAAGGAAATTATAGAGTTAAGTTATTTAAGAAACTAACAACTTAGCATCAATATGAGAACCTAAGAATGGAAGAAAGTGAAGATATTTCAAGTTAATTTCACAGGGTTTACAATGTAGTGAATGAAGTCAAGAATTAAGGAGGTACTATTATTGATGAAGATGTGATGGAGAAGATCTTGATGACCTTACCAGCGAGCTATAGTGACAAGATCTCGGCTATAGAGGAGGTTTATGATTGAAAGAAGTTTATAAGAAAACAATTATTTAACACTTTGACTACATTTGAATTGAGGAAATTTGGAAAAGATAAGAGCAAATCTGAGACAACCTTAAAAGCTGCAAAGACAGAGGAAGATTTGGATGATGATTTAGATGAGATGAAAATGAAATTTTCAAGAAATATGAAGAAGGGTATTGACAAATACAAAGGTATGTTGCCTCTTAAATGTTTTAGATGTGGAAAAATTGGACATTTAGCAACTAGGTGTTCGGAAAATGCTAATCAATAGAAGTTTAAGAAGTTCAATAAGAAGGCCTACTATGTTAATGAAGATGCTAGTATATCAGATGGTGAATTAGATCAAGAAGAATATTTATTTTTGGCAGAACAAGAAAAGCCTAGATTTGATATTTCTAACATTTGCATTGAATTTAAGGATAATACTGAGACTGCATTGTTTGTTAGAAGAAATAATAATGAACGGTTGATTAATAGTGAAAGTTCAAATCATATGACTGGTGATAAAAGAAAATTTGTAACAAATGACAAACATGATGGCGGTCATGTTAGACTTGGTGATGATAAGTCAACATATATTGTTGGAATTGGCTCTATTACTTTTGATGGAAAACATAACACTGATAAGGTTTATTATGGGAAGTGTTTATGTCATAATATTTTGAGTGTTGGACAGATGTGTGAAAATGACTATGATGTTGTGTTTAAGAGCGAAGGTTGTGAGTTCCATAAGAAGTCCAAAACTATTATTGCAGTTGGCAACAAAACATGAAGGAACATGTATCAACTTGAAGGAGATATAAAAAGTTCTTTATTATAATGGCCTGATGACAACAGGATTTTGCACAGGAGGACATGTCACATCAATTTTGATAACTTGGTAAGGATAAGTTTGTCAAGCGCATTAAGAGATTTACCAAGACTGTATAAACCATACAACCTTATCTGTAAGGGATGTGAGGAAGGAAAGTAGACAATAGATTCATTCAAAGAAAAGGATTATTCATCTACCAGCTTGTTGGAACTTATGCACACTGACCTATGTGGTCTTACCAGAACAAGAAGCTTACAAGGTGAGAGATATTTCATACTTTTTATTGATGATTATTCGAGATTATCTTGGGTTGCATTTCTAAGAGAGAAATCAGAAGCATTTCAAAACTTCAAGATATTTAAAGCTAAAGACAACTGAAAATTGTATGCAAAATATGAAATCTAATCAAGCCCAACTATAACCAAAGAAATCATAAGCATTCAATCATCATTCAAGAGAAAACTTCTTTATGAAAACACAACAAACATGTTAGAGAAAAACCAAATCAAATGCCTTAATGAAAGGTTTGATTCTCTTGTCCTATCAACCAAGATCTTGTTTATGAATGGAATGTGGGTGCTCTCATATTTGTAGCACAAAGAACAAGAGGCTATGGTGAATATAGATGGTTGATTGATCAAGAAAATGACAACGATGATATATTGACAATGATAGTAGCAAGATAAAAATAGGATAATGTTGATAGCAAGATAACAAGATGATTGTATGATTAGATAGGTACGATAAGCTTATATGATATTATATTGCATTAGGGATTTCAAAATGAGGAGAAAATGTCTTTTATAGAAACCTTGTGGAAGGGGTCAAATGAAGAGATGAATGACAAGTGACACAAGGGTAAAAGTTTAGGAGTTGATCCATGTGAATACAGGTGATTGGTGGAAATGAAAAGAAGAGAATTTAGGAATTTATAAAATAAATACATGTGTTTATTCTATAAATAGAAGAAATAGACTATGGTGAAGGCTTAAGTAAATAAATAAGAATTTACTAAATTTTTAGATAGAAAACAGTAATGAATTATTTAAATAAATAGGAATATTAATTTAAATAATAGTAGAAGAGGCTAATGAATTAATAAAACAAACATAAATGCCTATTTAATTAATAGTCAAATTTTGTTGGTTTCATGATGACATTTTTAGGTTTCTACATTTTTCCCCTCTTTGAAATAATGCAGTCTGTTGCATTGTTTCAAACAAAATTGATACTTGTTGATACATGTGAAATTTTTGATCGTTGATGCATGCCTCAGTTTGACTGGTTAATGATTGGTATGATATTCCCCCTCGAGAGATTGTGGGAGATATTTGAAGGACACCCCCTCGAAAGATCATAGGGAAGATTGGATGATGTTGCATGATTTGTTAAGATGTAGGAAATGATAGTATACTACTAAACAAATGATAAGTTGGACATCTGATAAGTGTAATCGAGCAATTGATGGAAATGATCAGGATAACTAGATGGAATGATTTGATTGGGCTAGTTGATAGTTGATTGAGCTAATAAGGCTAGTTGATAGTCGATAAGGTTGATTGAGCTTGTTGATAGATGATTGTGTAGGTTAAGATTGATTAACAGCTAGATAAAGTAGCCTGGAATAGGCTAGAGTGATCATAGGTAATTTTACGGTGGTTGGGAAGGTTTAGGAATATTTTGAAAAGATTTAGGGAATGCGAGAATTGATTAAGCTTGTTTAGGGCCAATAGGAGCGGTTTGGATAAAGAGAATGGGTAAAGGTAGTTAGGGGTAGCGTGGAGGATGCCACTTGGAAAGAAAGGTGGGGGAATTATTTTTATGGTTTTGATGTGGTTTTGGAGTGTTTAGGGTCATTTTAATAATGTTTATGAATGAATGGAAGAACAACAATAAGGATAGAATAAGATATATCAAATCAATTGTGATGAGGAGGTGGGTTAATAGGTATATAGACTAATAGGATTGAGGTGAGGGTACCTGGGGTGTTGTAGAAACTAAATTGAAGCATCTAGGGAAGGTTTGGATGGTTTAGGGTCATGGATGATAGGTTGAGGGTTGATAGGTTTGAGGCCAAGATATGATCGCAACTGATAAAATTGATTGGTGTGATTACAAGATGATGCCCCGGTATTGATGTTAATTGATAGGGTAATTGATTCGACATTGATATGCTCGAAATGTATCTATATTGAGATTGTGATCATAGAAGAAAAAGTGATGATGGATTGTGAAAGAGGTGTGAGAAATTATGAGAGATAGATGAAAGAGTGGATGAGATTTTGTGCTTTTATAGGTGCTATATCATCATTGAGTTTATTATGGCAATTGGATGTACTCATTTAGATATGGAGTATATCCAAATGAATTGACATACCAATTGTGTGGAGGAAAACACGTCAGATAGTAAAAGGAATTCCCTAGTTCACATGTGATCCATTCTCGATGACTCTTGGATGGTCATGTCCTAAGAAAAATCAACATGTTACTAAGGCACAATCCACAAGAAACAAGAAAGTGAATATGTGATGTAGTCAAGGAAGGAGAAATCCCCAAACAAGATGTCCAACCTAGCAACCTGAATCAACACAGTGGAAATAACCAAGAAACACAATGATATGAATCTAACATAACAACTTTTATTGTCATCAACAACAATTTACATCAACATGCCAGGTTGTAAGGCCTTCCCAGTTATGATGCACTACAAAAATGACTCTCAGATCCTACATTTTGATATGTTACATCTCAAAACTATCATCCCCTTGGATGCTACCCTCAACTACCTTCTAAATGCTACTCTCAACTACCTCCTAAGATACATCAATACATTACATTTATACATTGCCACCAACAGGTCGGCCAAACAAAGAACTACAAAAAGGAAACGTATAACAATATTTAGGATAGGACCCAAAATGTGAAACACCGATCATCAAAATAAAACATAAGGATGCGCGATCACAAATCTAGGTCCACATGAATTCCAACAATCATGATCCAGGACCGCACGCGTTAAGATCCAACAATCACCAACCTCACGATAATCTCTTGATCAGTCTAAGCAGGAAATGATCACAATACCCAAAGTCACTAGGTGAATCCAAACTCGAACAACCACAGACCAAAAGAGATGTGATCATAGGAAATTGTTCCCAGATAGGTGCTAAACATAAATGCAAGATCACACACGCAAAATCCAACACAAGATTGAAAGCCTCCTTGACCTCTCCACTAGGGTATAAGAAAAAAATAGGACCAGACCAAACTTAAGATACCTTTCTCAAGACAGAATGAAACACTGTGCGATCATAGACAAAGCTTCACCAAGGTTTCTAGAACAAACCCATTTGATCACATAAGATAACGAGCCAATAGGAGTGACCTCCACCTAAAAGACCAAAACTGCCCAACAGGAACAGAGCAACAAACAAACTAAAGGGAAATATTTTTTATTGATGCAAGATTTCCAAGACCCAAAGATGCTCCTGCATCAGACACCTAGTTTTAATAAAAAAGTGAGCCTCTCACTTTGTAGTTGAAGAGGAAATAAACAACTAATCAAAAGATTTTATTTTGACTTTAGGCTTCCCAACCCTCATGGTTAAGAATATGAACTGGTACATAAGAACTCTCTACCCTCTCTGATTTGATCTCCACATCCTCAACACCAAATCAAACCAGATAACCAATTCCCTGACAAAACCAAACTAATCAGCAACAAAATAATGCATCGAATTTGCACTCTCCTTCTCAAACTCTACACAACTTCTACAAATCCATTCCATCTTTAGCACACATCTGAATACTCCCAATCATTAGATCATCAACAACAAGGAAGTCAAGAATTCCACCCCCTCTATCCATCATCCACACATCCTCAGTAAACAACACTAACTCCACCAATCTTATCTTTATCTTCCCTTTTGGAATATCCATCCTCAAGCCCAAGTACCAATTCCTTTCAAATGAACTCTTCTCTACAACAACAATATCATCTCTACAAGTAATCACATCAGGATCAACAAGGTAACTCAAACCTGTACTTTCACATCCACAAAGTAATCTTTGTAATAAGTTAGCGTCAAACTAAAATGCTTCAGTCTACAACCCTTCACTCACAACAAGCTCATCCAAAGCTCTGTCATACTGCTCAACAAGAGTATCATCAACAACCATACTCTCTGCAACCAGTCCTTCTTCAATCAGCTCAAAAGAACACTAGATCCAACCACAGGAAATTATTTCTCAATCACAGGAAAAAAAACTCTCCTCAACCTTACCAACCAAAGTATCCCCCTCAGCTTCTACCTCATCAGTTTTCATCAGCAAGTTATCTTCAATCAAACTATTATATGGAACCATAAGAAGTTTAACTAAAGGAACATCATAATCAGAAATACCCACAACAACAAGGCACTCACCAACTTGTTCATAAGATCCAGTCAACTGACTAAGGAACTCATCAATAACCCCTTCTTCATCTACAAACATCTCATAAGAAAGAACACTCAACTCTCCTCAACCTTACCAACCAAAGTATCCCATGTTGGATAGTGATCAATTTTGTGTGATATGATTCACTTTTTGGTTGTCATTTATGGCAACACATATGGCATATTGATCGATTGATCTAGTTAAGTTTTGGTGATTCTATTCTGGAATCAACTAAGTACAGAGCAGAAATATAGAGGTATTTTGTGTATCGAAGATCAAGATCGACGAGTTATGTCGAGCGAGCTTAGAGGGAGATACTATGGGGTATGTACAACCTACATCTAAGATCGATTTGATTTTGGTAAAGTTTACAGAGAGTTACAGTAAAATGAAGATATGCGACAACAACATAACAGTGATACAGAGCAGTTGAACTGAAGCGATAATTTAGGGAGTATGACATGGACTCCTAGCAAGCTAAGATAGATTATGATTGTTGATAATCTATATTTTGATTATGTAAGAGCGTCGACTATGTATTTGATATTTACTTTATTAATTGTATTTTGTATTGAGAGACAACTATGCAATATTTGGTTAAGAGAGCCGACTTGGTGAATATATATATATATATATATATGAAGACTTTTTGTTGAGTGAAGTATGGAATTGATGTACTAATGGAATATGTGATATAAGAGATGTGAATGGCAGAGCAGAGGGTTGACAAAGATCATTGAAGAGCTATGACTGGAACTATCTAAGCATTGAAGATGCTTGTTTTTGTTCATTAATGAGAACACTTTTGTAACAGAAATATATTGTAAGAGTTGTAAGCTCAGTTGGCCCCTAACAGGGTGTTGTATACCTTTAACAGGGTTGTATTCCTCTAACAAGGTATTGTACTATGTAATATTCAGCTCCTAACAAAGCTAGGTCTCCTAACAGGGACATTATACTTTAGTGCATGCTTGTGGGTACCATCCCCACCGGGGTTTTCCCTTGGCCAGGGTTTCCTCGACAACAAATAATGGTGTCATGAGTACTGTGTTATTTGTTTATGTTCTTTTGATTTCAGTATGCTTATGGTTTATGTTGAATTGGTTTAAAGTTAATTTTAAGTGTTGTAATACTAATTCACCCCCCCCCCCTTCTCAGTATTACTTAATCCTAATAGTTGGTATTAGAGATTTTGGCCCTTGGAGATAAATCTTAACAGCTTAAGGGAGATCAGAAAAGATTCAGATAGTTTGCAGGAAAACTTTGAAGCTGCACTTGAAGACCTTGATAAGGAAAAACAAGAAAATGATGACTTAAGATTCAAATTAAGGAGAAAAGATGGATTCATAAAGAAAATGAAAGAACTTGAACTTTCCAGAAATCAGAGACAAGACCTTGTGGTTTAGATAAAAGAATATTCAAACAATGATAATTTAGATCAGTTAAAACAACTTGAAGAAGAGAATGACACTCTGAAGCTTGAGAATGAAGCCATTGCTAAATAAATTCAATTGGAGAGAGATGCTAAAAAAAGATTGAAGAAGCTTTGAAAAATGCAAATGCTTTGATGGAACAAATGAAGAATGAGGCTGACCATTACAAGAATAAGTATCTAGAATTGGAGAAATGCAATCAAATCATAAAAGGTGAACTTGTCGAGACAAAGAAACACATTGAGAAACTACACATGAGAAGTGGCTTGATCGATGAACAAAGAGACAGACAAAAACCTAAAGGTGATATGACTGGTATTGGATTCAATGAAGCTGAATGTTCCAAGAATCAAGAAGAGAAACCAGATGCGAAGATTGATTCAGAAAAACCTACTCTTGAAGAACTTAAATAACAGATCAGACCTTTTAGAGGTAGATGCTTTGGTTCTAACAAGTTTGGACAAATGAAAAGAGATTGCAGAGGTAATGCCCCTTTTAAGACTTTTTCTAGTTATTGTTTTAACTATAATATATATGGGCACAAGAAGGCATGATGCAGGAAACTAAATCAATCTGGATATAGACAAGACAGTAGAGGAGAACATACATTGAAACCTACATGTTACAGATGCAATAAGATTGGACACATTGCAAAGTTTTTTAAGTTGTAAGTAAATCAGGATAGAAGACCTCCTATATGTTACAAATGCAACAATCCAGGCCATATAGAGAAGTTTTTTAGATATAATGGAGTAAACAACAAAAGAGTACCACCTCCTAGGAATTCACAGAAGAATGACAATGATATTGGTAAGAGTATTGCAGAATTGAAGAGTGATTTTGGCAATTGTTTCAAGAAGGCCAAGGATAACAGCAGTGGAAAGATATGGAAGATCAAAGAGACAAGTGAGATATTGGTTCAGGGAGAGACACTAGATGTTACTGGATCTTTGGCTGATGATAACAAAGCATAATCGACCTAATTGGCCGATCATGGCCTTAGGGGGAGCATTGGATAAAGACATCATAATATATCCCACCCCTGAATATGTGGATCGAGCTCTAGTGAGCTTAGGTATGATCATGGCCGACATCATGGATCTTATATTTAAGATCGCAACATCATACGATGAATATATTGTGATTGCGAGATTTATGACTGACTGGACAACATTGAGTAATGTGAGCTTTTATAACTTAACATTGTATAAAGCACCGGATGATTATCTATTTTCTTACCATTTGACGAGCAGCGACATAAGGAGATCAAAGAGCAAAGAGATTAAGACCATCTATCAATTACCTTGCGTGATCGATCGAAGCGAATACTCAGAATTCAGCGTGTGAAAGGTATTTACATCATCTACTTATACAGAAACTATGGATGCACCTATGATATTTGATGTTTTGGATAGACCTAGATATAAATTCAAGATACATCCTTTCAAATCCTGTGAAGAAGACCCTGAAAGAGAATTTTCTCAGACACCTCATGGCGTCTTGCATGTAGAAGACATTAGGGCATATATCCATTTCAAGTATGACATTCTAGGTATCTATGACATTTCTACTGAAATGGAATACATGACTGATAATAGAAAAATGAGAGATGAATTCAAACATGTTAATGAGTTAAACATTATGAAAATTTTGGATTTACACAAATTCAGTGAAGAATGGTTTAAGATATTGTTGAGCAGAGTACATGATCAGTTTATTTGGATAAGTGAACAACCTGTGAAGATATGTAGTGAATTGATACATGATATTACTGGATTGGACAATACTGGAATCATTCATGTGACGGAGAAACATGTTGAGAAACAAGTTGAAACCCTAACACACTTGAAATGGGATAGGCGAGCTATGACAATAAATGACATCTTTCAGCAGGATGTGAGATTGATTACTATGTTACTTGGTTAAAAATTCTACTATAGCAACATACCTAATTATGTATCTGCTGGAGTTATTATGATGGCCTATAGAATGGTGAATGAAAACACAAAGTATAACCTATGCGAACTGTTGGCACAATAGTTCTTGGAGAATGTAAAGTTGATAAAGAAAGACAAATCCAAAACCTTCAGATTTGGTTCACTTCTAATGCACATGTACATACACATTGAGCACAGATTTCCAGGAATGCATCTTAGTGGTTGGAGGATAAGGATACCTACTAGTATTCAGATTTCACAAAGTTATCGAAGACAGAACAACACATGGGTTGATGGATAAATGTTTGGAATGATTAAGATTCTTCAGAGGCAAATGAAAGAAAGATACAGGATCCCTGAAGACTTAGTTGAAAAATACAAGGATACAATCTATTTCATGGTTGAAACCGATTGTGTATGCTTTGAGGTAGTAGTTCCTACAAAGAAATGGTGATATCCTATGGGATATGAAGTGAGTTCAGAAATACTAACTATGCAGATCTAACATGTTTTGGCATCAGAGGTAGATACATCTGAGAAGAGATGGGGTACCTATGATAAAAAAACAACTGAGGTGAGAGAAGAACAGACCAGAGGCTCGAGGAAAAGAAAAGTGAAAAACCTCATTCATGAATGTGGAGTTAAGGCAGGACTTACTGAGGAAGAGTTGAGGGAAGTAAAGAGGAAATTGGTAGAACGATCTTCTGGATTGGAAAGTGCTAGTACTTCAACCCTTCCACATCCTGAAGTTGTGATGACAACTGCTACACCTACTACATGTTGTATGATGAATGTGGACCTCTGAATTCAACACAAACACAACATAGTCCTTACACAATCGTTGAATTCACAAAGACAAACATGAATTGTTTGCTCTGCAAATACGATTGAAGCGACTTGTTTCCTCCTAATTAGATGTGGATGTTGAAGTTTACCCTCAGAACAAGAACCAACAACCTGACCATTACTAACATGGAGGATTTAATAGTGCAAGAAAATGAAGAAAGCCATTATCTATGAGAATTTATGCAACTAGTTCATGAGAAAATGTTGTTAATCTATGAATTGAGACATGATTTAAGCTATGAAGATGA